>JARHVA010006336.1:792500-897500 GCA_037957365.1 Torreya grandis | reverse complement strand
CCCTAAGTGCAAGTGAATATGGTATTTCTATGTCACTTTTAGTCTATAAGGGACCTAATTGAAATTAAAATCAACATAAATTAGTGGTTGGGTGTGAATTTATCATCAATGTAAATTAATTTTCCCTAGTCACACAACTTTAGTATGATTTACAAATTAACTAGGTGATCACGTAAAAATGTGCCCAAATTTTTTAGCATTTTTAAAGGTCATAAATAAATATACAGTGTTTTTGTATTATTTTTGGCATATAATCCCCATAATCACAAGTCAAATGGAATAAAAGGATGGTTGTGTGTGTAGATTATGAATACAACCTACATTGTTCCAATCATACCACTTTGGCCTGAATTCAATATGAATTGGGGTGATAAAAAACAAATATCCCCCAAATTACATGTATTTATGTTTGTCACGTGTGGATATGGTGTTTTTATTTCATTTTTGGCATAATATGAACCTAATCATGAGTGAAATCCATGTAAATAGTTGGTTGGGTGCATTTAGGTCATAGAATGTGACTTAGGTTACCCTAATCACACCAATTTGTCCTGATTCAAAGTGAATTAGGGTGGCCATACATGAATGTGCCCAAAATTATCCACATTTATCTTGGTTTCAAGTGCATATGGTCTTTTTTTATCACTTTTGGCCTATAAGGAGCACAATCACAAATAAAATAAGTAGAGAGGGGTGGTTAGGGTGCCATGATCATTAATATGAATTAATTTACCCTAATGACACCACTTTGGCTTGAATTCTAAGTGAATTAGAGTGATCGTGCATGAATGTTCCCAAAATTATCCACACTATCCCTTATTATAAATGGATATGGTGTTATTGTGTTATTTTTGTATTATAACCCCCATAATCACAAGTAAAAATGACATAAATGGGTGGTTGGTTGTGCATTGGTCACCAATTTGACCCACTTTGCTCAAATAATACCATCTTGGGTTGAATTCAAAGTTAGTTTATATGATCACACATACATGTGCCTTAAACCATCTTTATTTATCCTAGTCATAAGTGGATATGGTGTCATTGTGTAACTTTTGACCTATAAGGGACTTAATTACAAGTGAAATTAGCAAAAATTGGGGGTTGGGTGTGTCCAAATCACCAATGTGACTTACATTTCCCATATTAAACCACTTTGGCTTGAATTTGAAGTGAATTTGGGTTACTATGCATACATATTGTTGACCATTTTTCACCCAACAGGCCAAAAATCAATCACCTTCTGTCCCTACTATTCTAGGCCATTTCATTTTTTGATTTTGCATGAATCTATCTAAATCTATGGACTCTATAGGTCTAAATCTATGGACTCTACAGGTTTTGGATTTCTATGGACTCTACAGGTCAGTCTTTTGGTGCATGAAGGGTCAGTTCAGAGAGTTCCAAGTTTTACAAGGCTTCTTCAGGCCCTGGTCTGAAGAAAATGAATTTTGGCATCGTTGAACCATTAAACTTAGTTCAATGCCTTAGTTCAATGCCTGGTTCAATCGACAGTTCAATCAGCCTTGGTTCGAGCCTTGGTTCAATTGAAAGTTCAATCGCTCCTTTTCAAAGCCCGGTTCATCACTTCAAGTCCATCGCTTCATTTTTTAGGCTTGGTTCAATGCCTTTGATTCAACGCGGGTTCAACATTTAAAGTTCATCATAGAGTTCATCGACAAAGTTCAAGGCCTTAGTTCAGTGGTTAAATTTTAACGTGTTTTAGTTCATCGGCGTGTAGCTTTGAACCGTTGAACCAATTCAAAGGGTGGTTCAATGGCATTGGTTCAACACTTTGGCGCTAAGTTCATTGGTGGTTTTAGACACTTGGTCCATTGGCAAGTTAATCAGCGCACTTTTTTGAACCATTGAATCAGTTCAATCATTTGGTTCAATGCTTAAGTTCAACGAATCAGTTCAAAGGATTGGTTCAATGGGCTCGGCGTGCAGTGGTTGAACCATTAAACCAATTGAACTGTTGAACCAATTTTGGTTCAACGACTTGGTTCAACGGCTTGGTTCAAGGGTGTGCCCTATAGCTGAAGGGCAGTGATGTGTTCAAAAGCCCTTATAGAGGGTAGTTCAAGATCTAAAAGCCCTTGCAAAGGGAAGAGAACATTTCAAAGAGCCAGATAGAGAAGACAAAAAGTAGCCAATTCCTACAGACTTTTGTCTGCAAGAAAAAAGCCCGAAACAAAAAACCCATGGGGAAAAAGCCCAAAACAAAAGACCCAATGACTTTTGCCGAGGATGGTGACATCTCAAAATCCGTCAAATTTAATTAGGTGAACTAGCCATTGGGTGACGGCCATGTGAATGTCAAATTTAACATAGTGAAGTAGCCATTTGTTTTGAACTGTCTAAGCACCATATCATGAAAGGAGCCCAAGGAATGTAGTGACCCACCCAGAGATAGTCTGAGGGCTAAAAGAGACAAAAGTGCCAGGTGTAGGAGCAGGGAGATAGTCTAAGTGGCAAGGGAGGTGCTAATTTAAGAATTTACTCCGGTAAGTGAAACAGTGTCTACGAATTGACCATTAGGAGGTGCAAATGGTCAATCATGTGACCTGTTTTCTTCATTCCAAATTTATGAGCAGACAAATCACATAGGTACCTTCAAGGAGTAATCTTAGTTAATGGGGAAATGGAGTAGCCTGTGTCAAAAAATGCCTGAAGTCAGAGCCAAGGCTGACATAGCATTTATGTTTAAGCAGCCTGCTCTTCCCAAGGTTCAGAACGCACATGGCCACTTGCAAAAAAGGGTGCCAAAATCCTTCCCAAAAAATGCCAAGTTTCTCTTCCTCTTTCTATAAATTGTAAACTTCTCATTCAAGAAGGGGATCTTACTCTTAGCCTTAAGGCAAAACTCTACCCAAAAATCTCTCAAGTTTGTAAGGCAGAACTTTCAAATTTTACCGTCAATCAGAACTTAGCATTTTACCTCCATTCTGAGTTTTGCATCTTTAGTATGTGTCTATGCATTTGATTGTATGTTAAGTCATTTTCTTAATGCTTTTGCAGAATGATTTCAGCATGTCTGGTGCATTTTTGAGTTTCCTTTTATAGGTCTGTCAGAAGTGTCCCTAGAGGAGTATAGGTGAAGTGGATAGGCTGTTGCAGTGTGTCTCAGAATGACTCCAGTAGTTATTTCCTCCCTGTATCTCCATAGACCCCTGACCCACTAATGCAGAAGGTTCTCTCATGACAGATGAAGTGTATAGGCACTTCTTTTTGGTGAAAAGCATATGTTTAGGCTGGGTGGGTCATATTTTTTGGTGTATCACCTTTTACTTTTTAGGCTTAGGCTTTATTTTCAGCATCTCTCTCTCCCTTTTCATCCCTCCCACTTTTTTACATTTTTTGTTAGCAGTAGGTGTTAAGTTGTGGAGCTAAAAGCTTCACTAATGCAAATTGGAGGAGGTTGTTGAGTGCTAAAGAAATTGACGTCGGCATGATCAACTGATGTTGGTCATATCCAGTTACAAATCTGTTGACATCAGTCATGAATCGGTCAACGTCGATCATCTCCAGACAGACAGGGACCGACATCGGTCACCTATGCATTCTAAAACTGTTAGTTACATGAATAGTTAGTTTGTTAAACGATCAGTTTGCATGTAAAGACTAATTTTAGTCTTGAGCTGCATTTCTAATTATTGTAATTGAAAAGTCTAATTATTGTTTGCATGGGATCTATTTAAGAGACCCATGGGGCTGTATTGTAATCAAGGACAAGGAAGAGATCCCTCCAATTGTAAGATCTAGGTTTGTAGGTGTACAAGACTAGGTTGATCTTCAGGTTGTGCAAGATCAGGGGAGATCTACATGGTAAGTAAGATCAGTTGATTTGCAGGTTGTTGCAAGATCAGGGAGATCTACTTGGAGTACTTTGAGTACTTGGTACTAGCAGTATTGTTACTGACTGGTGGAGGGTACAACTCTGTGTTTGAGTTGTGGTTGTAATTAGTTGTGTGAGAGAGAACTCTTCAAGGAGAATTATTGGTATGCCCAAGAGGTGTGGGAAGAGTGTGATTTCTTCATTGTATTTCCTTCTGGAAGAGTGTGAATACAAGATTGTATTGTCTCTCATATTCTATGTTGTTTCTAATTTCTAGTTACTTATTACTTTTAGTTAAATTTCATGTTTAGTTGCTTATACAAGGTAATCATTTGTGCTCCTAGATCCTAACAAGTGGTATCAGAGCTAGGTTGCAGGTTCACAGAGCTAGGATCAACTAACAAGCGGTAGAGCAGGTTAGTGTTTGTTGATTACAGGTCACTCTCAAGGGTTTTTGATTGAGTGGGAGTAAAGCAATGGCAGAAGAAAGTACAATAAGAATGGAGGAATTCAATGGCAAGAATTCTCAATTACTGAATTATGGAAAGAAAGAGCAAGTAAAGAAAGATTGTTGGTTGGTAGAAGATCAGCATGAAGGAGATGAAGAAGCAGATGTTGCAGGTATTGTTGCACATGATGCTCTTGTATGTTCCTTGGATAAATTAGAATCTTGGGTTTTATATTCTATTGCCTCTTTCCATGCAACCCAAAATAGATTATTTTTCCATGATTATGTCCATGGAGACTTTGGAAAGATTTATTTAGGGGTTGGTGACCCTTGTCAAATTGTTGGCAAAGGGGAAGTGTGGCTAAAATTGTAGATGGGAAACACATGGGTGTTGAAGGATGTCATGCAGGTCCCAGTCCTGAAGAGGAGGCTAATTTCTTCAAGAAATTTGGGTGATGAGGGTTGCACAGTTACTCTCACAGTGGAATCTTTGAATGTTTCCAATGGTGCACTTGAATTAGCATGTGGTAAAAAAGTAGGTACTCTTTATCTATCTACTTGTATTACTGATTCTCCTTTTGGTTTATTTACTTCAAATATAGATGCGAAGATGTGGCTCTGTAGGCTTGGTCACATGAATAAGGAGATGCATGTTCTTAAGAGGAAGTCTGATGTCTTTGACAAACTTAAGAACTGGAAAGCCTTGGTTTTCATGGAGGAGATGATGGATAGAGATCAACTCAAGGGGCTGAATAATTCTGAGCAGGGCAGTTTGGATAGGGTTATGATCCAAGGTGAGCTCGTGGGTAAAGATCATCACTCACAGGAAAACACAGTAACTGACGTCGGTCAGGTGAGAACTAACATCGAATAGATAGGTACCAATGTTGGTCATGTGTAGATCAGAGTTGGTGGTGTCAGGTAGGTGGACACTGATGTCGGTCAGGGAACTGGTATTGATAATTAGGGGGAATCGACATCGGTCAGGTGTAGACCAGGGTCGACTAGAAAATAGATTTTGGGCAGACAACAAGCTGTCAAAGAGTCTCAAATGCCCATGTAGAGGACTGAAAGGGTAAGTAAGCCTCAAATTCATTATTCCCCTTCTTTATACTACTTGTTACTCACTGATGGTCAAGAACCAGGAATTTTTAAAGAGGCAGAGTAGGTAGCATCCAGGAAATAGTGGGAGCATGGCATGAATGAGGAAATTGATTCCTTGGAAGAGAACCAAACGGGAGATTTGGTAGAGTTGCCAGCTGGAATGAAAGCACTGAAAGATGAATGGATTCCTAGGTTAAAGAAAGGAGAGAATGGACATGTGAGACACAAGGCTAGGTTATATGGTCTTGAGCAGGCTGCAAGGCAATGGAGGTTTGATAGGTGCATAACAAAGCATGGCTTTAGTCAATGTCAATGTGACCATTATGTTTCCTTTACTAGGTTGGATAATATTAGCTACATTATCCTATTACTATATGTAGTGTGTATGTTTGTTGCAGGGTCACACATGTAGGGAGTTGCTGAGCTAAAGGTAAAGTTAGTTCAGAGGTGTGCCATGAAGAATTTGGGAGCAGCAAAATTCTTTGGCATGAGTATTTCTAGAGACAGGGAAAATCACAGGTTGATGTTGTCTTAGGATGATTATGTGAATAAGGTAGTGGAGAGGTTCAATAATCAAGATGAAGAACCGGTTAACACACCTATGGATGGATAGTTCATAAAATAGTGTCTCAAATTACATGATGAAGTTGAGTACATGTGTACTAGACCTGATATTGCCCAAGTAGTGGGAGTTGTCAGCAAGTTTGTGGCCAATTCAAGAAAGAAGCACTGGAAAGCAGTTCAGTGGATTCTTAGGTATCTGAGAGGGACCAACAACAGGTATACATGATATGCAGGGTCAAGCACTTCTCTACATGGGTATGTAGATTCGAATATGGCAGGTTACTTGGATGACAGAAGTAGCACCACAGGATGTGTGATGGTTGGTCTTCAAGATTGAACTTGAAGAGGGATACAAGCTAGGAAACAAAATTAGATGATGTATAGGTACAAGTAGAGGTATAGGTATAGCTATTTATCTCCAAGTGGGAGATTGTTAAGTTGTGGAGCTAAAAGCTTCACTGATGCAAATTGGAGGAGGTTGCTAAGTGCTAAAGAAACTGACATCGGCATGATCAACTGATGTTGGTCATATCTAGTTACAAAGCTATCGACATCGATCAAGAATCAACCGATGTTAGTCATCTCTAGACAAACAGGAACTGACGTCGATCGCCTGTGCATTCTAGAATTGTTAGTTACATGAACAGTTAGTTTGTTGAACAGTTAATTTGCATGTAAAGACTAATTTTAGTCTTGAGCTGTGTTTCTAATTATTGTAATTGTAAAGTCTAATTATTTTTTGCATGGGATCTATTTAAGAGACCCATGGGTCTGTATTGTAATCAAGGATAAGGAAGAGATCCTTCCAATTATAAGATCTAGGTTTGCAGGTGTGCAAGACCAGGTTGATCTGTAGGTTGTGCAAGATCAGGGGAGATCTACATGGTAAGTAAGATCATTTGATTTGCAGGTTGTTGTAAGATCAGGGAGATCTACTTGGAGTACTTTAAGTACTTGGTATTAGCAGTATTGTTACTGACTGGTGGATGGTACAACTCTGTGTTTGAGTTGTGGTTATAATTGGTTATGTGAGAGAGAACTCTTTAGGGAGAATTACTGGTACACCCAAGAGGTGTGGGAAGAGTGTGATTTCTTCATTGTATTTCCTTCTAGAAGAGTTTTAATACAAGATTGTATTGTCTCTCATATTCTTTGTTGTTTTTGATTTCTAGTTACTTATTACTTCTGGTTAAATTCCGTGTTTAGTTGCTTATACAAGGTAATCAATTATGCTCCTAAATCCTAACAGTAGGAGAAGCCAGGGCCTAAATGATACATCAAAGGGAGCTAGCCCTTATCTAGAGACTCTCCCTTCTAGCTTCACCAATCCCATAGGTGAGAGGGGAGTTTCCATTATTGTGTGAAGAAGGCAGGAGCTCAGCCTCCTACCAAGGGTGCAATCTTCTGCGTCAACAGTTTTTGGCATGCTCAGTGGGACAAACTAGGACAAGTTGTGTCCAAAGAGTTGAAGAATTTTTGAAGTGTTCTTTGATTGACCAACCTTTGGAGGCTTTTTCATCAAACACGAATGGTGACTCTGAGTTAAATCAACTAGTTAAGCAGTTCTGGTGCCATACCATCAAGAAACAACATTTTGGTATGTATAATCCCATTGTTCTGAGCCATGGACCCTATTTTCATTGGCCAGCACAACTTAGATCATCACCAGCCTTATGTTGATCCTTATCAAGTCCAATATGACCAGTCCCAGCCCTATCATGAGCTATATCAGCCTTATGCCTAGTCTTCTCATTACATCACTTCTCCCACTCAACCTAGTCTCTTTTCCAATCAACCCATTTCCACCTTCAAGTGAGCACTGTTGGGATACAAAAAATATGTAATAGATCTTGAAACTAGAAGGGGACGTGGCCAAGAAATTCCTGATCATGTCATCCATCAAGTGAGAAATGCACTGAATCAAGTTAAGAAGGAATGGACTCTCATTGAAAGAGCCAATTGGCATAGGCTTACAAGTGAGGTGCTAGATGTGGGTGGTTTGATTGCATCTTTGGAAGAGAAGCTGAGTATTCATGAGATCCAGCCTTACCAAGTCTATCAACCTACATACTCGCTGCCCCAAGCATCATATCAGTCATATACAACCCCTGCTTATAAGCCAAGTCAAGCTTGTCAAAGTCCTTTCCACAATTATGTTGAGGAGAGTTTCGAAATAGCAAACTTTATGTTTAAGGCTAATCTTGATAGACAGATCAAATTGGCAAATCTTCAGATGCAACAGTCCATTTTGACAGCAAGGGAAGTGGAACCCAAACCCTCACTACCCTCTCACATTGTGGCCCCATCACCCCAAAAGGAGGTGCCCAGTCTGAATGTCTTGAGCTGAAATAAAGTGGTTGAGTCATGAAACATCAAGGAGGAGAAAGGCATTGTCCAAGAGTGTGAGGCACAAAATGAGGTCAGTCCTTTTCAAGTCCCTCCCACCCTTCCTCAGGAAGCTTCTTGCATTTCATGGCAACCTTCATGTACTCCCCATCTCTATAATGACTCGTATGAGCTCTAAGAGGTACAAAATGAGGATAATATAGCTAAGCAGATTAAGGAATTAGAGGCTAAGATGAGACTAATTGGAGAGAGAGAGATGGAATTTTTAGACCTTGTAGAGGAGTTGATGCCAAAAGACACCCCTTCCACCAATCCACAAGCTAATTTCAATATTGATGAAATGTTGGTAAAGTGGAGGGACAAAAATCAAGAAATTTTGGCCCAAGGTCTGCCCCCTCCTATTCTAGAGAAAACCCCCTCTTGTATGCCAAATCCTTTCTATTAGATGGCACTTGATCTTTCTAGCTCATTCGATGCATCAATCGATCCTACCCTCAATCCCGTACACCTAGCTTTTTAGCACACCTCTTTTCAGATAGCTCTTCTTGTACATGAGCAGACCCTCCCAAATCCTCCCCACCCTCCTCAAGTCTTTCAACATGATCTCCAAATTCCAAGCTAAAAGAAGGAACATCATGAACTAGCTCAGGACCTTGAAGAGGATAAAATTGTTTCCTGTTCATAGGAGCAAGGTTCCAATCCCAAGATCATGAGTTGGAAGCAAACTATGGAATATTGGGACAAAAAGGAAGAGGAGGAGAAAGGTTTTGCTCAAGACCTAGAAGAAGATGAGGCTGCTCCTACTTTTGATGGTGATTGTGACCTCTAAAAAAGGCTCTTCCAAGAGGATATAAATAGGTGGATTACAGAGTTGGAATCTAAAGAGATATTCCTCAGCTAATGTGTGATGGATGGTTCAGACCCAACAACACATTCCATGTCTAAAGACACCCCACTTACACATTTCCAAGAGAGATATTAGGCTACACCTGATATTGATGAAGTGTTGGCCAAGTGGAAGGAGGAGAATCATTTGATTCTAGATCAAGGACTGCCCCCTCTTCCACATGGTTTTCCCACTTCACCCTGTCTTAAGGAAGAACCTATTATGCAGGTGGCGAGTGAGGAGCAGAAGATCCAATCTATAGTTTTTCAAGGGGATATCATGAGCGACAGTGAAGAAGAAATCATCATTGAGGCTTTTTGTGAAGGCATCATCAGCAATGGAGAAGACTCAGGTCACGCATACATGCAGATGTTCTAGCAATACGAGGAGGAATAAAATCATGGTGAGCTCTCTTCCCCCTTGTTCGATGAACTTCCTTGTTGCTTCAATGAGGAGGATGACTACACTAAAGAGCTTGAGTTGGAGGAGGTTCAGGGGAATATCTTTGAAGATATAGAGATCTGGACCTTTGAAGAGGAAAAGGAGAGGTCTGTCTTCCTAGAGGAAGGCCTTAAAGAAGAAAAATTCAAACAAAGAGGTGATGTTCTGTGGGATGAGAAATCATTTTATGAGTCCATTTCAGACATCATCACAGTCACCCTTCTTCAATAAGGCCAAAAGGAAGTAGAGGATGACTCTGACAGAGTCTACAATGAGGCAGAAGGAAATGAGTCAGATCATGATGCATTGTAGAGGGAATGTGCATATCAAAGGGCTAACGGTGATGAGCCAGTAGCCATTGATTTCTTGGTGAAGAGCACCAATATGAAGGACCAGCATTCAACAAGCTTCTAGGAACAAATAGAGTACACATATGTTGGAAGCATGTTTGAATCTGATCCACTTAGATGCAAGCCAATCCAGGTGACAGGCAAGAGGAGCAGGTCACCAAATCTCCTTTTCTTTCAGCCACTTATCTGCCACCATAAGTCTTCTTGCCAGGAAGGGGACTTAAGAAATTTTCCCTTTGATCCAAGAGGGAGGTGAGAACACCTGATTAGCTGTATATAGTAGTTTGCTTTTAGTTTCTCTCCTGCTTTCCCTAAGTGCATTTTGCACAAGTAGTGTTTTTTAGCCTTGTGTGTTTCCCTTTGTCTGGGGTAAAAAGCTTCATGTTTGATTCTTGGATCTTTTGGAGCTGTTGCTAAAATTTATTCAAAGATGCATCTGACTCCATGCCCAATGGACTGGACTACAAGGCAACTGGTCTTTAATCATAGCAAGCATGCTTCCCCTGGGAGTCACCAATTTGTTAACCATTTTTCACCCAACAGGCCAAAAATCGGTCACCTTTTATCCCTACTATTTTAGGCCATTTCATTTTTTGATTTTGCATGAATTTGTCTAAATATACAGACTCTACAGGTCTAAATTTATGCACTCTATAGGTTTTGGATTTTTATAGACTCTACAGGTCAGTCTTTTGGCGCATGAAGGATCAGTTCAGAGAGTTTCAGGTTTTACAAGGCTTCTTTAGGCTCTAGTCTGAAGAAAATGAAAAGTTTGGCATTATTGAACCATTGAACTTAGTTCAATGCCTGGTTCAATTGATAGTTCAATCGGCCTTGGTTTGAGCCTTGGTTCAATCGGTAGTTTAATTGCTCCTTTTCAAAGCCTGGTTCATCACTTCAAGTCCATCACTTCATTTTTTAGGCTTGGTTCAATGCCCTTGGTTCAATGCGGGTTCAACATTTAAAGTTCATCACAGAGTTCATCAACAAAGTTTAAGGCCTTGGTTCAGTGGTTAAAGTTCAACACGTTTTGGTTCATCAGCGCACAGCTTTGAACTGTTGAACCGGTTTAAAGGATGGTTCAATGGCATTGGTTCAACACTTCAGCGCTAAGTTCATCAGTGGGTTCAGACACTTGGTCCATTGGCAAGTTCATCATCACGTTTCATTGAACCATTAAACTGGTTCAATCATTTGGTTCAACGCTTAAGTTCAACGAATCGGTTTAAAGGCTTGGTTCAATGGGCTCAGTGCGCAGTGGTTGAACCGTTGAACCAATTGAACCATTGAACCAATTTTTGTTCAACGGCTTGGTTCAAGGGTGTGCCCTATAGCCAGAGGGTAGTGATGGGTTCAAAAGCCCTTGTGGAGGGCAGTTTAAGATCCAAAAGCCCTTGCGGAGGGCAGAGAACGTTTCAAAGAGCCCAACAGAAAAGATAAAGAGTGGCTAATTCTTGCAGACTTTTATCCATAGGAAAAAAGCCTGAAATAAAAAACTTGTAGGGAAAAGCCCAAAACAAAAGACCCGATGACTTTTGTCGAGGACAGTGACATCCTGAAAGCTGTCAAATTTAAGCAGGCAAACTAGCCGTTGGGTGATGGCTGCATGAACGTCAAATTTAACATAGTGATGTAGCTGTTTGTTTTAAACTGTCTAAGCGCCAAATCATGAAAGGAGCCCAAGGAATGCAGTGACCCACCCATAGATAGCTCGAGGGCTGAAAGAGACAAAAGTGCTAGGTGTAGGAGCAGGCAGATAGTCTAAGTGGCAAGGGAGGCACCGATTCAAGAATTTACTCTAGCAGGTGAAACAATGTCTGTGAATTGACCATTAGGAGGCACAAATAGTCAACTGTGTGACCCGTTTTCTTCATTCCACATTTATGAGCAGACAAATCGCATAGGTGCCTTCAAGGAGCAATCTTAGTTAATGGGGAAACAGTGCGGCCTGTGTCAAAAAATGCCTAAAGTCAGAGCCAGGGCCGACACAACATTTATGTTTAAGTGGCCTGCTCTTCCCAAGTTTCAGAATGCACATGGGCCACTTGCAGAAAAGGGTGCCAAATTCCTTCCCAGCAAATGCCAAGTTTCTCTTCCTCTTTCTATAAATTGTAAACTTCTCATTCGAGAAGGGGGTCCCGCTCTCAGCCTTAACGCAAAACTCTACCCAAAAATCTCTCAAGCTTGTAAGGCAGAGCTGCCAAATTTAACCTTCAATCAGAACTTAGCATTTTACCTCCATTCTGAGTTTTGCATCTTTAGTATGTGTCTATGCATTTGATTCTGTGTTAAGTCATTTTCTTAATGCTTTTGCAGAATGATTTCAGCATGTCTGGTGCATTTTTGAGGTTCCTTTTACAGGTCTGTCAGAAGTGTCCCTAAAAGAGTATAGGTGAAGTGGATACGTTGTTGCAGTGCATCTCAGAATGCCTCCAATACTTATTTCCTCCCTGTATCTCCACAGACCCCTGACCCACTGATGCAGGAGGTTCTCTCATGTCAAATGAAGTGTATAGGCACTTCCTTTTGGTGAAAAGCATATGTTCAGGCTAGGTGGGTCATATTTTTTGGTGTATCACCTTTTACTTTTTAGTCTTAGGCTTTGTTTTCAGCATCTCTCTCTCCCTTTTCATCCCCCCCACTTTTTTACATTTTTTGTTAGCAGTAGGAGAAGCCAGGGCCTAAATGATACATTAAAGGGAGCTATCCTTTATCTAGAGACTCTCCCCTCCAGCTTCGTTGGTCCCACAGGCGAGAGGGGAGTTTCCATTGTTGCGTGAAGAAGGCAGGAGCTCAGCCTCCTGCCAAGGGTGTAATCTTCTATGTCAACACATATAACCAAAATTATTTGTATTTTCCTAATTGTAAGTGCATGGGGTGTTATTGCATTACTTTTGGCCTATAAGGGAGCTAATTGTAAGTAGAATTAACATAAATGGGTGGCTATATTTCCAAAGTTCAGACTGCAACTTAAATTACCTTTATCATACCTTTTTGGATTGAATTCAAAGATAAATGGGGTTATCATACACAAATGTGCCTAATTTTTTTTTGTGTTTACCTTGGTCATTAGTCGATATAGTGTTTGTCTTTTAATTTTGACCTATAAGGGACCTAATTGAAAGTAAAATTGACATAAAGGGGTGTTTGGGTATTCATGCATTACCAGTACAACCTACGTTTCCTAGTTTACATCACATTGACATGATTTCAAACTAAATTGGGGTGACCATGCACAAATATGCCCCAAATTTTTTGCATTTACCATGGTTGCAAATAATCATGGCATTTTTGTGTTACTTGTGGCTTATAAGGGACCTTCTCATAAGTAGCATTGACATAAAAGGGTGGTTGATTGTGTGTTAGTCTATGAAATTTAATTTTGACAAATCTAGAACTCTTATAAATATCAACAAATAATCTGAAAGTCCAAAACCTTAAAAAAAGACTATATGTTTGTCTAAAATGAACATAAGTTGCAGAGTTACACCTTGAAAGCCTTAGGTTCAATCTTAAATCTTAAAAATAAATAAATACTGACCAAATTAGATTTTTAAAAATTATCTTCTAAATCGTAACTCATGGAGCTATGAGACAAATTCTAGAGGATCCAGAGTAACCCCTTATTTCTTGTTTTTACTAAAATAAATTTAAAGTTTTACACTTAACATTTATTTAGTAATCACATAACTTATGTTTCAATTATTCAACATGCCCTACTTCAAACCCTTGTACATTACAAAGCAACTGTACTGCATATGTGCTATAGCATGTGCATGTTATAGCACTGCATGTTTTAGGTTCAGTTATAACCAAGTTTAAATCATAAAAATACACACGTTTTTTGTTGAAATCATATTTTCACAAAACAAAATGTCCACTTTTTGGTCCCATAACTTTTTGTACGTACCCATAACTTAAATAACTTCATAAATATAAAAAATAGGTTGTACACAAAAAGTTCTTCACATGAAATACTAGTTTTAGATAATGATAAATGTTTGACTTATAGTATGATCTCTCTATAATGCTTGTGAGTGTTCAACATAGTATTAATAATTTATTGTATATATCTAGATGTAAATTTACTACAATAGTTGTGTTTTATATTAATCTATTTAGATTAGGACATTATTGGTGCACTAAAACTAACATCCAACTACTAAAAGAAAAAATGATGGAATCTATGGGGAATATACCATGTTTTGGAAGGAACCAAAATATAGGTCTAATAATGTTGGGGGTGTTCTATATAGACTTAGGATCATTAGGGACACTCTGAACATAGAGTGTGATAAACAGAAAAAGAGAGAAAAGACATAGGGAATGAAAAGGAAGAGGGGATAAGATGTCAATTAATAAATATGTTCATAATGCCTAATTTGGACCAACTAGCGAAAAATATAAAGTATTAATATGGTATTTATAGAGTCAACTATGTAACAAACTTAATATTTAGTGTTTCAAAAATCAATACTAAATCCATCTTCTAGAAATATGTAAATGTAAAGAAGACACATCAAGATCTTAAATAGTATTGTGATATACAAACAAACATATAGAAGAGGCAACGGTTGGCCAACATATAAAAAAGTAAAATAAATTAAAATTAAAATTAAATTAATAATAATAAATTGGTAAAATCAAATAATAATATAATAATAATTATTTTACATATTTGAGATAAATTTATATAAATGAATTTGAGAGATATATTTATATTATACTTATTACTTATTCCATTTATGTTGGTACCGAAAAATAATCAAACAAAATGTTAAAAAAAAACATTTAAAAAAATATAATATCGAAAAAAATCAAATAAAATGTTAAAAGGAAGATGTTAAAAACAAATAGTTCTAATAGGCAAGAATAATATCTCCTTATGTTTTCTATATATATTTATTTAAGATATATATCCTAATCTAGATATTTTAAAGAAAAAATAAATTTAATTTTTAATCTCTATTTTATATATATTTATTTAAGATATATATCCTAATTTAGATATTTTAAAGAAAAAAATAAATTTAATTTTTAATCTCTATTTTAATATAATTATATTTGATATATATTATTTTTTATAATTATTAAGTCAAAATGGGTAACTTACATAATATTTTAAAAAAAAAAAACGAACCAATATTATTTTAACACATCCACTTTTAATAAAAATATAAATTTATAAACCCACATTTTAAATTTAATTAAATAAACAATTACCACACCGTAAGCAAGAGTCAATTCAGGTATCAAAGCCACCAATATGGAAATCCGCATATTTTAACAGTGCTTCCAATCCCATCTGCAATCCACATATTTTAACTATGCAACAAAACATCTAAAGCTAAAATTAACTAAGAGTTTGGAAAATATATCCATTTCTTTATTGTTGAAGAAATAGTCTAAAATTCTCACAATATTTATGTGACGGAGCAGAAGAAAAATCTCGAATTTTGGTGAGAAATGGTCAATTAATTTTTCTTGGGAAATTCATTGAATGTTAGTAATTTTAGGTTTTCGTTTTAATGATTTTAAGTCTGTTGAACATTTTCGATGAATGAATTCAAACTGTTTAGGATTTTACATAATAATTTAAAATATGTATTCATAATTTTATACGAATGAATTAGGGCTTATAAATGAGGGGTTGTTGCCTAATTATGGCTCATATTTGTTAATATTTTGTAGCTATCTTTTCCATAAAGTTTTTAGATGGATTAAGAATATTGTCACCATTTATATAGGATTGATATGAAAAGATTTCAAATTGAATGAGAGAAAAAGAGAGTGAAATCTTCGGAAAATAAATAATATAAGATGTTTATTATAATTTTTTTTCTATAAATATAAAATGTTTTATTATTGGATATTTTATATAATATGTATGGTACATTTTGATGTATATTAGATGTTATTTTATTTTTCATTTTATCTTATATATTATACATTTGAATGATTTTTAAATTTTATATTTATATCATTTAATGTGATATATATAATGAAATGATTCATATAATATTTAAAGGATAAAGAAATACAGTAAATGTTACTAGTTTACATATATTATATAAATCTATGTAAGTCATGAGATATCATTTTTTAGGCATTTATTATATTTATGTTATAAATTAAATATAATATAAGTACCTCAAGAATGATATCTCTAAATAAGAAGAGCATATTGTTAAAATAATAGATCAATAAAAATAATTATAAATCATATTTTATTAAGAAATATAAATATAGTGCCAATGAGATGTGGGTAAGTTGGTTAAGTAACTTAGTTGTTTCAAACCCCACCTAGGTTTATATATCTAGAAAGACATATGAAGCTAATTGTGATGATGGTTTATATTCTCGGGGCTGTTAATAGCCATTGGTTATTCTCGATATTCTTGAACTAGTTGTGGTCATTGTTGATTTATCTGTTATTTATTGTAAATGATCACTTGGGGATTTGGCCCCCCGATTGTGTCCCAGACCACTTCATAGCTCTAGTATAATTTAAAAAAAGAAATGTAAATATAGTTTAATTGAAAAGACTTTAAAAGTCATCATCATCATCATCATCATCATCATCATCATCATCATCATCATCATCATCATAGGGCTTATACGAGGCCTTCTATTTTTGTTAGCAACAAACAAACCTTGATTAAAGGGAGTAACAATGTAAGGAATAAATTGAACCAAATCGAGAATTTAGTTATTTTTTATTATAAAAAACACGTCTACACATCCTCGTACTTAGTATTTTTTTGTCTATTAGATAATGTCCTTAGAGGGGATGCAAATATGACAGGGAAATCCAAATTCCAAATCGAAAATTTGCCTTGCTTGTCTTCCAATGGATGCCTACAAAGACTAGCCGAATATTTTGGTAATTATTAATCATTAATTTGTATTTTTTAAAGTATTTTTGTGTTTATCAATTATTAATTTAGATTGATTTTATTGATACAAATTTCCATGTTTTACAATTATTTTTATCGTGGCTTCTTTTTCCTTTTCTTTTTTCTTTTTTTATCTCTTCTCTCTACCTATTCGTATATATTTGTTTCTTTCCAAGAAACATATAATGTATGCTTATGGAGATGGACCCTTCTCATCCAATTTTGGGTCCTTGGGGTTATGAGTATTGATTGGGTTTTTCTCTTGTTGTGTGTCAGTTTGCATACCCACCTGTTCCTAATATAAATTCAAGAGGTCTTAAATAAACATGTGCATTAGTGCGTGTATGATATAGCGTGAATGAGCACAAGTAATTAATATATACATTTAGAGAAGGAATTCAAGAAACTAATTTTTTTTAAAGAGCATCTAGCATTTACAACTACATTTGAGAAGAAAGTAAAAAATTATTGTAACGTTTAAAGTCATATTAGATAGGGATTGCAATACATTAGATTACTTAACTAGATTATATTTTTGATTTTAGCATGTTGTCTTCAATAATGTATATCATTGAGAATTTTGATAAGTAGTTAGTACTTAAAACCCATGTTGACCTTGAGCATAAACCTTAAAATAAATATTTTTCTTATATTCTACACAATCAAATTCCATATTTGGGTATTAAGAAGAAGATCAACTTATTTGAAATATGTGTAAAATTTTAGAAAAATGAGCGAAGATTTTAGACCCCTAAACATAATGATCACAGTCATCAAATCAAATTTTACCTATATGTTGTCTAATAGAAATGTTTGATGTAAATATCTAATTACCAAGAATGTCAATTACATGATTCTAGGGGTGCTCATCTTGCTACATGAAGATAAAGGGCGTGGGTGAAGGTTTATCCCTACTTGAATATAATAAAAATATAGTCAAAATAATTACAATATGAATATAGTCAAGAGAATCACACTACAGAGAATCAACCTTCATCTACACCCTTTATCATATTAAATAGATAAGTAATGTTATTTAAGGTCCATAAAATATCTTTAGATTTAAGATAATCTTTCAAACTAGAAAAACTCTAATTTGAAGATAACCACTAAAATAAAAATCTTATTTTTGAGAAAGTTATAAATAAGATATGGCTAATGATGTCTTTATCTAATAATAAATTTAATTGTTAGTGCATTATAAAATATACAAAATTATATAATTTTTAATATATATTAACAAATGTATGTGTCACCTAACTTGTGCAAAACATTTTTATGTAATTGATTTTTCTATTGTGAATTCCAAATACCTATGTAACAAACTAGTGGATGATTGAATCACCTATGAATATTTTTCCACTATAGACACCTAATTTTAGTAGAAGCTTAGGATTTTTTACGTCATTACTATATCTATATCTATAAGGATTATTGGTTCAAATTAAGGCCTTATTGGCATATTTTTCTTTTTGTTGGACTCTGTACAACTTTACTTTACCCTTACAAATTTATTTCAGGATAACTAGGTCAATAATCATGTTATCAGTCAATCTGAACTATTTGAGAACCTTCAAATTAGTTATTTGATTGCCTCAGGATGCTCATAGATGCCTTTTATAACACCTAGATCATTATTTTGAGGATTGTAGTTAGTTGACCAGTATCAAACCAATTTGATATTGGTATGACTACTATCAAACTAGTTTGATAATGGTCATGTTAGTTGTGGATCCTTTTAGCCCATTTCTCTAATTTTGAATATTTTGTTGTACACTAATTACTAGTTTTCTTGCTTCCATAATGTCAACTTATGCACAAATAAGGTCTTAATT
Source organism: Torreya grandis (assembly GCA_037957365.1). Classification (NCBI taxonomy): domain Eukaryota; kingdom Viridiplantae; phylum Streptophyta; class Pinopsida; order Cupressales; family Taxaceae; genus Torreya; species Torreya grandis. The sequence goes on along the minus strand of JARHVA010006336.1, from coordinate 878,792 downwards.
TGAATTCAAGAGGTATATATATATATACATATGTACCTTAAAATATTTAATAAAATCAAATATTTATTATATCATCATGATATCACATCCAAGTATATTTACACTAATTTTACTATAAATTCTATCTATTGAAGTGTAATAGTTGCATACTTGTACCATAAGAATGACTAGTAAATGAGCATGTAGAATTGACTACTTCCTTTCATTTCATATATAGGGATAAGGGTTGGGATATTCATGCATAGTGGATTGCTTTCTAGAATGCATGATTAATGATTTCAAAAATGTCTAAGAACAATGGTCTGACTGAGGTAGATCCCTCATAACCATCCCACTTTTTATGTTTTTGTAAGGACTCTTGGAGTGGATTAGGATTTGGAGCAAGGAGAAATAATTATGAAAATTTTATGCTTCAAATTAATAATTTGGAAGAAATATTTGGTAAGTAGGTTTTGACAAACACATTTGTAGAGTTTTAAACTAATAAAAAATCATCAGTAAATATCAAACTAAACTATCAGTATCAAACAAAGAGCTTGTATTGAATTAGTTTGATAGTGGTATTACTGCTATGGAACTAATTCAATTTTGGCCTTTTTCTGTGCATCATTAAATAAAAGAAATGATTTTAGGTTAACTCATGCACTAGTCTTAGACCTATTTTTCATCATTTATAGTTATTCATGTAACATGGGTAAGTCATAAATTAGTTATTTATCTATAAACCTAAAATTTCAAATTCATGGCATTTGTATCCTAGGTTATTGCGCATTACCCTAAAACATTTTATGGATTAGTGTATTGTTCTTAACCTAAAACTATCATGACTTTTCCAGTTGGCACCTACATGTTTTATCACTCATCGGTCGGAGTTAGACTAATCTTCCTTGAAAAATTAATGACATATATATATATATATATATATATATATATATATATATATATGTATGTATGTATGTATGTATGTATGTATGTATGTATGTATGTATGTATGTATGTATGTATGTATGTATGTCAAGAGAATCTTTCTCATTATGATATATGTTATTGCTCCTAGTGGTTAAATTTTATATTCGTTCTTGGTTAAGGAAGTTGAACTATTTTTAACCTTTTGCATGGCATGAATATATATTACATAAATAATTTTAATTATTGAACTTAATATTTATAAGAGGGTATTGCATTGAATTCAAATGCTTAGGCTTTTGGAAAAGCACATAAAGTATATTAAGGGAATGTGTGTTGTCTTAAACCTTGTGTGTTGGTCTTTGGAAAAGGTGTCTAGAAATAGGAAATGTGTGGCATGGTATATAAAGGACATTTTTTTATCTTTTTTATATTTCTATGACATGTTGAGCCACGTAAGAGGAGGGTGTTCGTTGAATGCCTATGTGGGAAAAACAAGTGAAAATAAATAAAATGTTGTATTCCCATTATATTCTAATCCAAAACTCAGAAGCTTTGGTTGAAAGATAATTTAAGAAATAAGAACAACACAATAACAATAATGCTATCTCTGAGAAGAAATGTTTTATTCATCAAATTTTCAGATCCAAACATTTATCTCTGAGAAGAGATGTATGATTTCCATTTCGGGTTACATCTTCATGTATACACATTTTGAAGGTAGGAAGAGGATGTGGAAGGTCACCAATATCAAGGGAGATCAAGTTTTTTGACTTTCATGATTTACAATAATACAAAATTTGAGGAATTACTATTTTTAGAAACTTACTATTTTTAGACTGCACTACTAAAATTAAAATTTATGGCACTTTAATTTATTTTTTAGAGGGAAAAACCCATTAAACAGAGCTTAGTGACATCTCATGATGTTTCCCTCATTCTTAGATTTCTAACGGTTCAAACGGGGAGTCAAATAGAGATATGGTGCAAAAGTTATGGCTCCCAAAAGTTGTGCCACCAATTGGGGTGGAACCATCACCCGAATTGTCGCCTGAAATGTTGCTCGGATCATCTACCCATCGACGTGGAATGTTCCTTATACATTAATTGGGTAATAAATAGTAAAATATATGTAGTAAACTATGTTTCCTCCCTTAGGCAAAATCGATGGTTGGGCAAAACCTTATTTTATTGTTCTTGGTCACAGATTTGGATGGGAATTAAAATTTAGCATGGAACAACATGGATTAGGGTTAGCATTTAATTTGGCTATAATTTTGGTTCGTTGAATACTATACAAGGATGGAAGAAAGGAAAGTATGGAAGAAATAGAGGGTTTGCATGCTTGTGTTTTGGGTTGCCATGTTGGGCAAGGAGGAAGTAAAGAATACAAGGATGGAATGGAAAACTAGATATATAGTGGCAGAGGAGAGTGAGAAAAGGTAGAGATGGGCACAAGGGATTGTAATGACACTATTTTTGTTGGTGTGGCACCATAGTGAAAGACCAAAATCAAAACAAAAACCTTGCATTTATACATTTTTAGGCATGTGAATCTTCCTTTCAAGTTTAAATTCTATTTTAAAATTTTTATGATAATAATTACAAGTTATAAAATCCTACTGAGTATATTCTTAGATGAGAATATTTTGTGGTTCACACATGATCCTATACTAAATCTGAGCAACATAAATGATATGGATATATGTATGTTTATATTTTATTGAAACCCTAGGAAATTGGGTGAAGTTTGTTGGAATCTTCATTCATATTATGGTTTGAATTGATTTCAATGATTTGTGGAAATCATATGAGGTCATGAGACCTCATGATGATTTCATGAATTTGATGGATTGATTCTGGATTTATAATCAATCATCATTTTAAATCATTTTTGAAATCAATGATTGTTTGCTTTGGAAAGTTTTGTAGGGTTTAGTCACAATGAATATGTTAACTAGTTATTATAATTTTATAGTTTAAATTTTGAACCTTATTGGATTGTGGCTTAGATGTATATGACTTGTTGAATTATATGTTTATGCTTCATATTTTGTTATATGATTGTGTCAATTTTATTACTATTGGGCGAACCATTCTTGACTATTGTAATTGTACACATATGTTTATATATCGAATAGGTTTTTATTTTATAAAAATATTTCAGCTATTGAACTGATCCCTATTTATTTTAGTTGGAATTTGGAACTTATGCCATTTGAGGTCATTTTACATAGGAGTGCCATGGATCCGATTGGTGGTGCTAATTTTAAAAGTTTTTTTTGTTTTCCTGGTAGTTCGACCCTATATGATTTAACTTATGAATTATTGTTGATGATGCTTGTAGTTATCTACATTGTACACATTTTCTTCTTTGGCATCGTGTTGACTTTTTTTGTCCAATCTGTTTGAAATCAAGATCTAAAAATAATAAATTTGATTGTCTTATTGTGAAATATGAATTTTGCTCGGTTGGTTAACTTTTTATAGATGCTAGTGATTGTTTATTTGTGAATAAAAGTTTGTACAAAAGAAGAAATTGATATGGTATGATTGTATTATTTATTTGAAAATATTTTCATTAATTGTTATTCATACACCCAAATTATTAAGAAAGAGAAAGTAGATTGATTTTGTTACATTGAGAACTTGCACAGTGAGGTGTTAACATGAGTTGATCAATATTTATATGTTTTGCAATGCATTATTTGTATGAAATAATTAGCTAACGTATATATGTATCTATGTTTATTGTTTCCTTGGATGGTTGACTCATTTTTGAGAAAATGAATGGATTGAATTTTAATAGACTAGTCATGATTAGATGAGAGTTGGGGTACTCTCAATTATTGTAGACCATCATACATTTGCTATATGCATTACTAATCTTGTCTTATATGAGTTATGTGGTAAATATATTGTCTTGTTGCCTTGAGAGTATATAATAGCTAATTACTAAATTTTTTTTGTAAAAGGATAATTGCAGCAATAGTTATTATGGGCTGCTAAAATTATTTTATGTAGAATGAAGTTCATTTGATTACCTTGCTTATGTTGAACTTGACTTATTAAAATAGAATTTAAATTTCAAAATATTTATAGAAAAATCACATTGCCATATTTACGCTGACACATTTATTTTCACCCTTTCAGTGTAGGCATTGTTATGCAATTTGGCTCTTCTTTTAGGAAGTTTGATTACTTGTTTATCTTTATCACTTGTTCAAGTGTTGTATTCACCATTATGAACCCATGAAGGTTTCTAGGGGTGATAAAGTTGTTGGTTGAGTTTATTGAAATGTTAGATTATTATAGTTGGCATATATTATATTGAACACCTGATTCAAACATCTATATTTGTATGATAACACAATGGGTTCCTTGTGCTTATGCCTTTAGGCTTGTATTTATATTTATATGTTAAAACTATCAACCCTTAAGGACTGTTTGAGCGATTGTATCAATCTTATTCTCAGGATAATAAGGCTCAATCATGTAGTCTTTGGTATGCAACAACCTTTGTATTCAGTAGTTTTTTGTATTGTACTTATGAATGACATTTAAGGATTGATTATGTTATATTACAGTTGTATATTAGAGTGATTCAACCTTGGGCATGGTTAAGTTAAGTTATTGGGATTTCTTCATTTTAGAGGAGGGTTACCCATGTGGTTTGGTGTATAAGACTATAATAGGCATGGATGGAATATTTATACATATGTGTTAATGTTATTCAACTTGCCTCAACTATTTAATTATGCTATGTGAGATGATTATACTACTCACATTCCCATAGGTTAGGTGTGAGTTGCATGTGGCATTCCTTGTTATATATTTTATCATCCTTGATCTTGTGAAGACTTATTGCTTAATTAATTAAGTGTATATATTTATTTCATATATACATGCATACACGTTGTTAATAAGGCCACATCATGGTAATAAGTTCTAGAAAATTATATTGTAAATGCACTATGTTATGGCTTTGTGGAAACTTGTTTATGATACTATTTTGAATGGTTTATATTTCCACATTAATTTATAAATCTAATTTAATGGATGTCCTTGTCAAATGATACTATCTTTGCTAATATTGAATGATAATACAAACATATTCCATTTTGGTAGTGTAAGCATGAAGCCATAGTTAATTAAATGAGTTATTCTTAACTTGGGATTATACGTGATCAATATTAGATAATGGTTGTTAATTATAATTATGGGTTGATTCCCCAATTCTCAATGTGATTCCAATTTTGGTGCATTACTCCTTGGATTGCATGGTTGGCCATGTGCAAGTAATGTGTTATGTGGAAATTAGCTATTTATTAATATAGCCCATAGATGGCCTAATTTATGATAATGTAATTAACCTAATGGTTGAATGGTCACTTAAATAAGTCATTAATCATTTGGCTAAATCATTCATTGTTCTTAATTTATGGATTTGAAAAGAACTAGTAGTGTCAGGACCCTATGGTTGGGAATTCATTAATATAATTCCAACTAGTTAACATAATTAATGTTAGTGTATTTTAACAATTGGGTAAGAATCCCATATGGATGAGTCCTTATTTTTATAATAGGATAGTGAAGGATGTTGTGTCTTCTTCGACATGTGCACTTTTACTTAGTGAATGATAACTGTTCATGATGGTTGAATGCATGTGGTTACTTAATGCCCATGGTAATATTGTAATGTTAGAACAAGCCAAAGCTTGGTTTGATGGTACCATCAGTCCTTTTAGGACTTGTTACACCTGTTATGTTACCTCCTTATTATGAAGATTATATATTTAATCATAGCTAGTAAGATGACTCGTTGTTATGTTGAATCTTACCCTATGTCATTAACCTTGTTAAGAATATCTGAGGGTTTGAGTGAATTTCCTTGCCTAGTGAGTTGCCAAATCATAACCGTATAGGGTTATCAGATGCTTATATTGGGTTGATGATCCCTGGGTGGTCTGATGGGGAAACTGAGTATTTTTTAAAGGTTTGATGTTTATTAGCATGGACTCACACATGAATACCCCTTGAATGGTGCACCATCCTTTAGGCAACCCTTTTCTCCATGGAATCCTCTAACGATGGTCACCCTTGCATAAGAATATCATTGACACAATCCATTTATGGTTTGCCTACTCAGTTGACATAATACCATGATGATTGCATCATGCATGATAAGTTTGTGTAGTAGGTTCTACATGCAGTTTCATTGTGTACTCTATTAACAATTCTTGTATTTCTTTTTTTTATGGGATTATTTCATCTGGTGTCAGAGTTTGTGCTATGAGTATTTTTGAGAATAAAGTTTATTTTCTCTCACTTATTAGAATTCAAGATAAATGTTAATTCATTTTATAATTAAGTTAAGTTGTATTTACTTTTTGGTTTCTGTCAGTGGCTACTCCAAGTGAGGTTTAAAAATGGCAATATACCTGAAAAGTTATCATGTGATGAACTAATCAAGGATAAGGTCAGATACGATGGAGCTCATATTGATAAAATCTGAGACTTGGTTGGCTTGATAAGTAGGAAAAAGTCCTCTTTAGGGATGTAAAAACTTCATATGCAATTCAAGGCATGGTTGGAATTAGGAACATGTGTTGATAAATCTTGAGAATGTTTCCTTGAGAATTATCCCAATCTAGAATTGATTAGGAAAATAGACATGGACTACATGAGAGGGTGTTGATCCTAGTTGACTCAATGTTTAAGATCTCAAGAGGTTTCCACCACCTACTTATATGGGTGAAAAAAAATTTGATGCAGCTGATGCATAAATGTGTGTATACATGAATATATCAACCTACAAGGTGTGATAGCTCATGTGATTAAGACAATGTTATTGTATGACACTAGGATGATGGAAATCTAATTTTCTATGATGGTCATTGCTCTTTACCTTTGCTTTGGTTGGGTTGACCCTTCCCAATTTTTGTTGCATTTGAGCAAGCCTCACTTGTCAATCACTAGACTATATGGACGAGTCAATGGAAGATAAGTGGTAAAGGATTAACTCTTAGAATAAAGGGGATAATGTCTGGTATCTTTTGATGGGTCGTATGGGAAACCCATCAATAAATGCTTGGAACATTATGACCTTGGGAGGACCAAAATTTTAACTCTAACTTGGAAGGCTAGATTTGGTACAGGGAGTTGGCCTACTTGGGTAAAGTAGTCGAGCTTGTGATTTTATCTCATTAAGAGAATGTCTTGGGCCTTTAAGGAGATGAAAAGCATGAATGGTGGTAATAATCATAGTTAGCCTTTTAATTAAGACTATTTTAACTTATTGTTTAGTAAATTGAATAACTGATTTAATTGTTGAAAGGAGTTCAATGTTGGAATTAAGGAACTAGCATACCTCATGTAAGTTGTATGTTTGTGAGTGGAGTAAAGATGCCTTCATGAGTTGAGATGCTCCTGGTTGGGAAAGGCCACTCCAAGGCAAGTTTGATTTTGGGGAGCCATGATGGTAAACCTTTATGAAGGTATATTGAATTATTATATGTATGCAATTATTTTGTTTAAAGTTGTGTGTTTATATCAGTTTGGTTGACTAATTTATGCCATGTTATATATCTAAAACATAAATAGACTTTATAAGGCCTAGTTAGATCCTCTATGGTTTTGTTGAAACATCAAAGGGTTTCTCCTTATTTCTTTTTCTCATTTTATTAGCACTCATTATGGATAAACTGTGAGTTATCTAGTTGTAATTGTTGACAACTGAGGCAAGTGATTATAAGGTATTTCTTAGCTTGTATGTTACTACACCTAATGGATTCATAAAGCAAAAAAAATTATTAAATATTATGTTTAATGGTTGGAGACATTGTTTTGTTCCAAGTAATGGACTTATAATCTAAGTTTGGATAGGGTTTTGGGTTGGAAACTTGGATATGGTTAGCTAAGTTGCAACCATTATAACCTAGAAGTGAATAATTATTATGCATCATAATACTAAGGTGCTAAATGTTGGGTGAATATTTTGTCGTCAACTAACTGAGGACAAAATGGGGATATCAGCCACAGCATAAGGGAGATTTACACCACGAGGAGTGTGCCTTTACCAGATCTAGACGAGGTAAATATCTCCTCTCATCAAGGGGAGGTTCCCTATCAAAATTTACGTGCTATAAGCATATATATAATTAAGCAAAAAATAACACATGGGGGTGGTATAACAGCATCTACTTCTCTTTTTTCAGAAGTAATGTATAAAGAACAAAAGGGAGAAAATCCTGGCCTAACGCTAACAACATTCATCTTCTTTCAGGAACGATATTAAACAGAGAGCGAGAAATCACTTGAAGTAACAAAAGCATAAGAACGCTCACGCAAGCACAAAGTCTTTCGTAGCTTCTTCATGAATCCAGAACAAGTACAACCGTAGAATAGAGTGAAGCACAAAGTCTTCACTTGAAACTACAAAAGATAAAAGAATCTCAAAGGTAAAAACATCACAAAGTCTATCTTCTACCCTCTAGAAGCGCCCTCAGATAATAATAACACACCCACTTTGCTTATTTTATCAGATGAATAAGATATTATCAAAAAAGAGACATAAGAACTATTTCCCAAATAACAGACAATCTCAACACAAAGTCTGAAATAACCTGCTTCTCATTCATTCAACAGAATATGATTTACAAGTTTGAGCACAAAGTCTCAAAAATTACTTCAATTTCAGCAGAGTGTTTGCTATTAAATTTTCCAAGAAGAAGAATTACAAATGAGGTCTCCACTATATATAGGGAGAAAATCCTCAAAAACAAAAAATAATAAAATATAAAATATCTTGGTCAAAGATGACTCATCTTTGACTTTTAGATATTTTCCAAAATATTTTATTCGTAATTACATATTACAAAATTACATGCATTCTACATAAAATAGAAATGCATAAGGATAAAAGAAGAGAGAAGGGGGAGATAGAGTGTCAATTCTTGATGCCGGACTTCTTCAGATGAGCATCGTACATGGCGATTGATGCCTGAATTCCTATGTTGTCTGGCGCAACTGCGTTCTTGAAGACGACTCTTGCTCTGATCAGTGCATCTTTCAATGCTGTGATGGCTTTAGAGTGGCCAGTTAACTTGGATTTCAAATTCTCCAAAGTTAACTGAGCATCCAGAATGTTATCCACCAAAGTTATTGAGAAAGATGCTCCAAAATCTTTTCGGATCATCCCTTCAAAACTCTGACTCATTTGCTCTGTCGAAAGGAACTGATGGTCCTTAGAAGTCAAGTTGCATGGTAGCTCTTCTAACTTGTTCAACAGGCTCAGGTCACTCTTCTCACTAGCTTCTTTGAAAGCTTTGAGATCATCAATTAAGTCCTTGAGTACCTGAATCCTGAAGATCATTGACTCCTTGGTCTCAACATAGGAATCTTTGTTGGGGATGACACCGATAGATATTAGGGTACTCTTTTTGAGACCTTTCATTTCCTTCCATCTGCTAAGATCTTTCTCTAAGCTGTCAATTTCCTGAGAGATAAAGGAGACAAAATCGTCTACCTGAGTTTTCAATCTCTTTATTTTATCTGTTCTATCCACAACTTTTGATAGCAAAGAGATTCCCTGATTGTGCATCCTTTCAACATATTCCTCCATGACCTTCCCCTTTAAATAGGTCTTTTCATCTTTCTGAATGACTGAATCATCCATGGAAAAGGCCTCTGGAGTTGCTGCCTCAGTTGGAATAGTGAACCTTTTGATTACAGCTGTTAACTACTCCATTTTGGCTTTATAGTAGTCCTTCATCTCCTTCTCTCTATCAAATTTTTGGACAATAATGTCCATCGTTGACTGAAGATCGCTCTTTGCACCTTCGTGAGTAACTTTGCCAAGTTCAACATGAGAGATGGAATAGCTGCTCATCTCGAAACCCTCAAGGGTTGCATCCTATGGGGGTTTGGCAATTTCTAGAAATTTTTGCCCCTTTTCTTCGACCAGCTTGGAGAGGATTTTTGGCCTTTTAGGAGCCTTTGCTTTCACCGGTATTATCTTACCAAAGTCAAATTCATCTGGAGAGATGGCCATTTTCTTCCTCTTCAGCATGAAAGCAGACATCCAAGGCGAGAGAGAAGTGTCTGTTGTAGCAATAGTTGCCTCTATTGGTGTCAATGTAGCAGCTTCGACACTACTGATGGTGACAGTAGTTGCAGTTAGAGTAACCGGCGAAACTATATCAACCAGTGATTCTGGCTCCTGTGCAGGACTTGGTGGCAGATTGAAAGACAGAGATGATAGACTTGGAATGGACTCAGAAGAGCGAGGGGAACCTACTGAAGGACCCTGAGGATCACCAAAAATAACCCTAGAAGGGGAAGTGACTCTAGAAGAGGGAACACTGATTGGAGAGATAGGAGAAGCGGGTACTGCAAGAAATTGAGGGGGAGAAGGAGAGGCGCTCTGGATCGGTTGTGCTTGTCACGGTGAGATTGGAGACCCAACACTTGGTTGTTCTTGAGGTTGATCTGCTTTCCCCATGGGCTGAGCTGCCTATGCCTCAAGGCTTTGTTCTTTGGTTCCTTCAACTACCGTTTTAGGCTCTTGTGCAGGCTTAGGCTTTTTGGAGACAAAAATGATTCTAGGCTTGTGTGGAATGGAAGGAGAAGGAACGTCACCTTTATTTTTTATTCAGTTTTCTGCCTTCCTCTTCAACTCTGCTTGGTATTCAGCCTCTGATCTTGTGATGAATTATTTTAGGGTGATCCCTTTGGCTGCTAACCAATCATTGGTATTAGCCAATATTGGTTCGAATCTCTTCCTCAGAGAATTCAGTTCCTTCTAACACCAGTTAATTGGAGGGAGAGGGGAACTAGCAACCTTTTCTACAAGATATCTATTGTTTATAATATCCCCATCATCAATTAAACTTGAAGGAATCTCTGCAAGCTTGAGGTACTCTATCTGCTCCAGTGTGAGAAGGCAATAGTCTATTTTTTCTTATTTCATCAGCCGTCCTCAGGTCCACCCAGATATCTTCAATCATGGGTTTGTGGAACTGGGTCTTTCTCCTAATCTTCTCTCTGACTCCCCTGTAGTCAAATTTCTCCCATCTCTTGAATGGTTTGATGGTAACCATCTACATTTCTATTTCCATAACCTTGGCTTTGGTTGATGTAGCAATTGAAAACCTGCCAATCTGGATAGAGAACTTGAAATCGGGTCTCTTAAGTTCCATCTGCTTAGTGTGCACGACAACCAATTGTCGGCAAAGCTCTATTAGGACTAATCTATCTGAAGGGAATTTGGGGAGCATATAAGGGTATCCCTGGTAAAAACCCACCTGAAGATAGCAAAACATAGGGAACTGAAGGAACATATAGCCATAACCGTTCACTACCATCTAGACCTCGTCTGATATTCTCTTCTGCTCCAACTGAAGATCGAAGAGACATAAAAATACGGTGAAGATGCATCATTTACTCGCCAAAAATGACGTGATGACCCCTAAAGTGTCAGTTGTGGATAGTATGAGTAGACCGGGGTGGTCTTTCTATCTCTCTCTATTGTCAAACCTGTGAAAGATCGCATGGCGATAGCTATATATACCAGATACGAGGTCATGTTAAATTTTGAAGGTGTGTACCCTGGTCAGTTGCTCGTGGATAGCGTTGTTGATCTGTTCCCTCCAAAAGATGGTTTGCTTACCCTGAAGGATGATCTTAATGAATGGATACATCTATTCATGGAATTGTGAAGAGGATGGGAGGCCTTATACTCTGCTGAGGAGGGTGATTAGGTCACCAACTTCTTCGACGAAATCACTTCTGGGGAAGCTTTTAGGCCATCTAGAGAGACTGGTCCTCGGGGTCTTTAGCCATTTATAATTCATGACCTTCTTTGCCCTTTCGAGGTCTTTGTCGTACTCCTTTTGAGCATTTTCAAAGTCAATCTGAGTTACTTCGGTGGCTGGAGGACATAGGAAAACTTTGTCGATAAAGTCGGGGTCCAACCGAATTATCATGCCGCCACTGGCATCTGAGACTGACCTGGTATCTTTGTTGTAAAAATGGGTGCACTAGAGGACAAATTCTGCATGATGTGCTGCTATCAGAAAGGCGACCACCAGGTAGATGTTGCTCTCAACAATTCTTCTTATCCCAATGCTGGGATTTGTTGCCTTGGTTTGCTCTAGAAATTTGGCCATGTCCACGTGGCCGATCTCGGTATCTCGAATGTCATCGACATTCAAGGTAACTAATATGGGTGAGAAGACGCCCTGGTACTTGTATTTCATGCTCTTTGCCTTTGAGGGAGATGCTTTCGTCATAGAGGACACTCTTGATTAGATGGGAGCAAATGTACAGGAGCTCGCTGAAGGTGCTGTTGCCATGGGTTTCTAGAGGTCACTTAAATAGGCCAGGTTTAGCAAGAGAGTGAAAAACGAGGAAGAAAAATCATGAAAAGGACAACTCAAATTTTTTTTTGAGAGTTAGCTGAAATTTAAAGAAAAATGCAGGGGCAGCAAAAATCACCGCCCTTACATGAATTAGGAGAAATAGCAGGGGTGGCAATTTTCTCCGCCCTTGCGGGTAGGATGCAGGTTCGGCGATTTTTGCCGCCCTTGCAGGAAGAATGCAAGGGCGGCGATTTTTGCTGCCCTTGCAGAAAAATGGCAAGGAGATGCAGGGGCAGCGATTTTTGCCGCCCTTGCAGAAAAATGGGATAAAAGTGCAGAGGCGGCGAAAATCACTACCACTACATTTGACAAGGTGCAAATATGGAAAGGCGACATTTTTTGCTGCCTTTGCAGGACAGTTTTGAAAAAAAGACACGGGCGGTAAAAATGCCGCCCGTATGAGGTCTTGGTGGATAAAACCATGGGTAGGAGGGAGAAGAAAAGAAAAAAGACTAATAAAATAAAAACTAAGCTGAAAATAAGAAAAAAACATGAAATAATCATTAAAATAAACCCTACCTGAGAAAACGCGCATGCCACGAGGTCGGATCCATGAGTTGGTGCTTCGAACTGTCAGTTGAGGTGCTCAAGTGCAAGAGGTAGGAGGAGAGGAGGAAGCAATGAGAATAATGAGGCTCAAATCAGAATATATAGGGTGAAAAACTCACCTCAACAACCCGCTACGCGTGGCCATTAATGCCTTGCATGAAAATCGAGACGTGCAAGGGTGGCAAAAATTGTCGCCCTTGCATGTAGTCGGTCTCTTTACAGGGGCGGCAAAAATCGCCGCCCTTGCAAGTCGGAATGCAGGGGCGATGAAAATCGCCACCCTTGCAGAAAATGTGTAGAGGCGGTGATTTTTTCCGCCCTTGCATAAAAAAAAGGGAAATGCAGAGGCGGTGATTTTCACCGCCCTTGCACGGGAAAGTAAAAAGAGACCAACTCCAGAAGGGGAAATAGGGGAAAGGAAAACTTGCCTTGGATGAGATAGTAACCACTCCTCATTTCAAGGACAAGATGAAAATGAATTATAAAATTTGTATTAAAAAATGAACTTAGAGAGACAAAAGATGAAACAGACAAGTTTCATAAGGAGGTTATTTTCAAAAATGAGCTAAGCTGATTTTGGAAACAACAGCTGGCTCCTATTGGGGAACTTCTATCTAATTGAAATGATTAGCAAAAGCAGAATCCAATCTCTAAGTGCCTTCATTCCAGCCATTTGGCTACAGAGTCGAGCGAAAAATGAGGAAGAAAAATAGACAAAACGTAAAAACTGTACATAATTTACAAATGAACCCATCCGAGCTTCAAGGGTTATAAAGCTTTAGATGCTGTCCACTATGAGGTAGTGTAAATGGTGTTCCATATTTATACTCTAGCAAAAAGCTGGCCTCAGCACAGCGCTGTTGAATGGTGAACGGACCCCTCCACAGGGAGTCAAATTTGCCATGCATCCCTTTTGGTTCTCGTCGCTTGTCCCATAACAAGACTTGATCTCTGACTTGGAAGTCACACACTTTAGCTCTCTTATCAAAAAGCACTTTCACATGGTCCTAATGTTCTTTGATCCAATCCACCACCATAACTCGTTGTTCATTCAACTCGGTCAGACACATGATCCACTAGTTGATTGAGCTTTCAAAGGTTGAGTCTTCGATTGCTCTGGTTAATTTGAGTGCTGGTAGTTCAAGGGTAATGGGAATTTTTGCATTTCGTCCATATAAGAGTTGGAAAGGTGACATACCTATAGCTCTTTTGGGTGTTATCCTGTCGGCCCATAAAGCATCATACAAAGCTTTGTGCCATGTTCTTTGATTGTCGTCCACTAATTTCTTGATAATGGTGACCAGGTTCTTGTTACTCAATTCTGCTTGTCTATTTCCTTGAGGGAAATAATCTGAAGTGTGAGACAAGGTAATTCCATAATGAAAACCAAATTGAGTGATTTCATGCGAGAAAAAATAGGCCGCATTATCTGTCACAATTTTTAGCGAAACTCCAAACCTAGAGATGATATTTTCTTTGAAAAAGCTACATACTACTTCAGATGTAGCATGCTTGGTTGGTTTGGCCTCCACCCACTTAGTAAAATAATCCATCACGGTGAGGACATAATCATGTTCGAAACTCGAAGACGGGTTAATTACACCAATGAAATCAATACCCCATTGCTGAAATGGTTCTTCGATCACAACTGGCTTGAGGGGCAAAGCAGGCAGTTTAGGCTTTCCAACGAATTGCTAACACAGCTCACACCTCCGCACCCATTTGTAAGCATCCTGAAAAAGTGTGGGCTAATAGTACCTTGCTCGTAGAATTTTGTGTGCCGTCACCGGTGCGGAGAAATGTCCTCCACAAGCCAAATCGTGGAAAGATTCTAAAAGTCTTTCTTGTTGAGCTTTGTCAACACAACGAAGAAATGCCCCATCCAAGTTCCTTTTATAAAGACCATTGTCCCATAAAATATAACCAACTGCTTTCAATTTAACATTCCATTTTTCTTTAAAAGAAAGATGAGCAGGATATTAGCCATATGTTAGGAAATGAGCAATGTTAGAATACCACTCATCAGTAGTGGCGATAAAGAGAACTGTGGGCACGCTTTTGATATCTTGTTCTTCACTTTTTAATTTGTCTAGAATGTTGTTGGCGATCAATTGGCAGAGAACCCTTCCTCGTACAAGCTTGGTTGGTTTGATGTCCAGATCGAATTCTTGAGTTTTGGCAATCCAATTACCTCTCTTTGTACCGAACTCTTGCTGAGTCAAAATAGATTTTATTGTTGTGTCTGGCACGAAAACTTTGGTGTGAGAATTCAAGATATAAAACCTGAAATGCTTGACAGCCTTGACCACAGCGTAAGCATGTTTCTCCATAAGGTAATATTTCAATTCATAATTTTTGAGTGGACAACTCATGAATGAAATAGGAGATTCTACATTTTTTGAATTTAGTTGAACCAAAATAGCTGATAGTGTATGCTCAAAGGCATAACTATATATTTTGAAACCTTTAGTATAATCCAGACAAACCAAGACTGGTGCCCGAGCAATTGCTTCTTTAATTTCTTTGAACGTTGATTTGCCCTCGGCAGTCCACCTAAATGTGTCATTGCTCTTCATCATGTTGACAATGTGACGGGTTTTCTCAATGAATTTTGAAACAAATTTCCTAAGGAAATTCACCTTTCCAAAGAAAGAGTGAACTGCGGTCTTGCTGGTAGGGAGAGTAAGTTCTTGGATGGACCTAACCCTTTCTGGATCAATTCTGATGCCTTCTTGGGACACTATGTGTCTGAGAAGTTTCCCTTCAGTTACATCGAAGACAGATTTCTTTGGGTTTAAGGAAATGCCATTTTGACAACAACGTTCCAGTATCTTTTGCAAATGGTGAACATGCTCAGAACGCCGTTTTGAAAAAACCGTCAGATCGTCTAGGTACACTACAATGAATTTTCCTATTACATCTTTGAAAGCGAGGTCCATGGCCCTTTGAAAAGTGGCACCTGCGTTTATCAGACCGAAAGGCATCCTGTGGTAAGTGAAGGTGCCCTAGGGTGTGGTGAACGCTGTCTTATGTTGATCTGCTTTCCTGACCTCAACCTGATTGTACCCCAAAAAACCGTCAAGTATTGATAACATTTCTGAACCTGTTACCATCTGTAAGACTTGATCCATAATGGGAAGGGGGTAGTTATCTTTTAAAGATAACTGATTCAAGTTCCTGAAATCTACACAGATTTGAATCTCACCATTTTTCTTTCTGACGGGTACTATGTTAGCAACCCATGTTGAGTGATGGATCGGAAAAATTATCTGAGCATCCAGCATCTTTTATATCTCAGCTAAAATAGTACCTAAGATTTTTGGATTATATTGCCTAGATTTTTGTTTGTGAGGCACAGAGTTGGCTTTCAGGGGGATGTCATGATGGATGTCATGTGGCCTGAGAGATTTTAAGTCATCGTAAGAGTAAGCCAACACATCCCTATATTGACGGAGTAAACTAGCAAGCTCAAACGTTTCTTTGGAAGTGCAACATTTCTCAATGTTTACCATCTTAGGATCATGCTTGGTCCCCAAGTTGACTTGATCAAAATCTTGAGAAGAATTTGAATCTGTTCATTGTTGTTTGACAAACCTGTCATGGTTATCAAACAGCTTTTCTAGGGAAACCAACCCTTTGGGAATCTTATTCCCCTTGAGCTGTAGAAAATCTTCACCTGTATTGACCTGGGTTTTAGGGGTTAACGCACACTCCTAGGGCTCACTACTTTCAAAACACAATTGTTTGAAAGTGTTCTTTTGCTCCAAGAAGGCGATGATTTGATCATCGTTGTTAAAAACTTTCCAGTGGTTGGCATTGTCTGGTACACTTGGTCTGGAAACCAGCTCAATAGTATACTTATCTCCCTTAAAATCTAGGTGGAGAATCAAGAGGGTGGCAGAGACAACTAATGCATCTGCTCGATCATTGAATTTCCTCAAAACGGCGGAGATATTGAAGGCATCAAAATTTTCAATATGATCCCATACAAGATTGCGATAATGGCACAACCTCTCATTCTTGGTCTGATAGAGGTTCCTTACCTGACAGACTATCAACTCAGCGTCTCCTTTAGCATGGAGTTTCTTAATGCCCTTTTCTTTGGCAGCCTGTAGTCGAAGCAACAGGGATTCGTATTCAGCCATGTTGTTAGTATTGTTGAATTGAAATTTGTAGGAAAAAGGAGTAATCTCTCCCTGAGGGGATACCAACACAGCTCCGGCTCCTAATCCAGTAGAAGAGCAACTGCCGTCAAATTCCAAGGTCCATATCTCGTCAGGTATTACTTTTTTCATAAAGACATTCCTGCCTTGGGGAAAGGGTTGTTTCACGTGTTCATTTTGCTCGGGTATTCCACCCTTTGCGGTAGCTAAAACCAAACCCAAATTACCACCCGTAGGAGTTTTATCTGATGCACCATGGGTCTCGTCTGTGGATAAGAAATAAGTGCCCATGCCTGAAGACTCAAATAAAATTTGAGCTTCAAGCGCTACGAAACGGGTAACTACGTACCTAGCTTCTTTTTCAGGAAGCAATTTCTTTATGACGCCTTGGACTGGAATCCTTGCTTCTGATAGGTCCATGCTTAACTCGCCCCCAACATCCTTACAGAAATTTTGCCCAAGCAAGATGTCGTAAGATGCTGGAATATCAGCTACTAAAACTGTCATTTTTATCCGCTTTTTCAAAAAAGTTGCAAAGGCGTATTGGGCATCTTTTATTTGGCCCAAGAGGGGAACCTGCTTGTTTTCCATAGAAAAAACCTCCCAAAAGTCTTAGTCAAAGTTAGGCCAATAGAATCTGCCACTTTCACAGGCATGACATTATCTGAAGCCCTGGATTCTATAATACAATTACATAGTTTGTAGCCATTTATAAGTAGGGAAACATAGAAAGGTTCTATTTTCCCAGGAGCGACAGGAAGAGTCACAACCAGATTGTTTTGAGTTGGTTTGTCTTTGGGGAGATCAGGAACAACTTTCAAATAATCTTGTCCTACAGGGACAGCTTTATTTTTAACATATTCTGCTAACCTCTCAAACTGTTCTGGGTTAGCTCTTAAATACTCAACCTCTGTCATCTGAATCTTAGTCTTCCTAGCATGATCAATTATATCAAATGATTAAAAAGTAGTTGCAATAGAAGAAGAAGAAATTCCATCATCAGAGGCTTTGAAGGGTACTCCACTGGCTTGAGTAGCAGAAGAGGGGGATATGGGGTGATTGGGAGTACTTACTTTTTTATGAGTTACCTGATCTTTTGATTGCGGAGGTAAGGGAGTCTCGCGTTTGGTGATAGAAACTGCTGGCCGGGGTTTTTCATCTGCCTTTCCTTTGTCAGTTTGTGAAGCTGACTGATTTTGAGATTTGGTAAAAATGGCGTAAGTTCCCTCCGAATCTTCCCCTTTACTCCCAGCTTCATCTTGATAATCCAAGAAATTGATATTGGAGTCGCCAGCTAATTCCTCATCTTGTTCATCAAAGAGGTTAGCATTTTCTTGTTGCTCTAGCTGTGGTTGAAAGGAGTCCTTGTGCTCAGCTTCTAGGTATCCGATCGCTGAATTGGCAGGCGCTGCTTCAATGGCTAATCTTCCTGAAGGGGGAGGTAGGTGGTTTGATTACCCCTGGGTCTAGGCAGTATTACCTTGATATTGTTGATTCTAGAAAGTTCTCCTGGGTGCATCTCGATAGGTAAGAGCAGACGTACCTTGGGTAATTTGTCTTTTCAAAGCTATCAGTTCATTGGTTAATTTTTGCAGACGTACCTTGGGTAATTTGTAGGCCATCTAGAGAGACTGATCCTCGGGGTCTTTAGCTATTTATAATTCATGACCTTCTTTTCCCTTTTGAGGTCTTTGTCGTAATCCTTTTGAGTGTTTTCAAATTCAATCTGGGTTACTTCGGTGGCTGGAGGACATAGGAAAACTTTGTCGATAAAGTCAGGGTCCAATCGAATTATCATGCCACCACTGGCATCTAAGACTGACCTGGTCTCTTTATTGTAAAAATGGGTGCATTGGAGGATAAATTCTGCATGATGTGCTGCTACCGGAAAGGCGGCCACCAGGTGGATGTTGCTCTCAACAATTCTTCTTATCCCAGTGCTGGGATTTGTTGCCTTGGTTTGCTCTAGGAATTCGGCCATGTCCACATGGCCGATCTCGGTATCTCGAATGTCATCGACATTCGAGGTAACTGATGTGGGTGGGAAGATGCCCTGGTACTTGTATTTCATGCTCTTTGCCTTTGAGGGAGATGCTTCTGTCATAGAGGACACTCTTGATTGGATGGGAGCAAATGTACAGGAGCTCGCTGAAGGTGTTGCTGCCATGATTACAGATGAAAGGAAAGTGAGCGAGAGAGGGAGAGCGCTATTTAAGTGGCATGGGTTACTAGAGGTCACTTAAATAGGCTAGGTTTAGCAAGAGAGTAGAAAATGAGGAAGAAAAAGCGTGAAAAGGACAACTCAAAAAAAATTCTGAGAGTTAGCTGAAATTTAAAGAAAAATGCAGGGGCGGTGAAAATCGCCGCCCTTACATGAATTGGGAGAAATAGCAGGGGCGGCAATTTTCACCGCCCTTGCGGGTAGGATGCAGGGGTGGCGATTTTCCCTACCCTTACAGGAAGAATGTAGGAGCGACGATTTTTTCCGCCCTTGCAGAAAAATGGCAAGGAGATGCAGGGGCGGCGATTTTTGCCGCCCTTGCAAAAAAATAGGAGAAAAGTGCAGAGGCGGCAAAAATCACCGCCACTACATTTGACAAGGTGCAAACGTGGAAAGGTAGCATTTTTCACTGCCTTTGCATGATAGTTTTGAAAAAAAGACACGGGCGGCAAAAATGCCACCCGTATGAGGTCTTTGCGAATAAAACCGCGGGTAGGAGGGAGAAGAAAAGAAAAAATACTAATAAAATAAAAACTAAGCTGGAAATAAGAAAACAACATGAAATAATCATTAAAACAAACCCTACCTGAGAAAATGTGCATGCCACGAGGTCATATCTGCGAGTTGGTGCTTCGAACCATCAGTTGAGGCACTCAGGTGCAAGAGGTAGGAGGAGAGGAGGAAGCAATGAGAAGAATGAGGCTCAAATCAGAATATATAGGGTGAAAAACTCACCCCAACAATCTGCCGCACATGGCCATTAATGCCTTACACAGAAATCAAGACGTGTAAGGGTGGCAAAAATTGCCGCCCTTGCATGTAGTTGGTCTCTTTGTAGGGGTGGCAAAAATCACTGCCCTTACAAGTTGGAATGCAGGGGCGGCAAAAATCGCCGCCCTTACAGAAAACATGCAGAGGCGGTGATTTTTTCTACCCTTGCACAAAAAAAAGGGAAATGTAGAGGCGACGATTTTCACCTCCCTTGCACAGGAAAGTAAAAAGAGACCAACTCCGAAAGGGGAAAAAGGGGAAAGGAAAACTTGCCCTAGACGAGATAGTAACCACTCCTCATTTCAAGGAGAAGATGAAAATGAATTATAAAATTCGTATCAAAAAATGAACTTAGAGAGACAAAAGATGAAACAGACAAGTTTTGTAGGGGGGTTGTTTTCAAAAATGAGCTAAGATGATTTTGAAAACAATAGCTGGCTCTTATTGGGGAACTTTTGTCTAATCAAAATGATTAGCAGAAGTAGAATCTAGTCTCTAAGTGCCTTCATCCTAGCCATTGGGCTACGGAGTCGAGCAAAAAATGAGGAAGAAAAATAGACAAAACGTAAAAACTGTACATAATTTACAAACGGACCCATCCGAGCTTCAAAAATTGAAAATCTTTAGATGCTGTCCA
Source organism: Torreya grandis (assembly GCA_037957365.1). NCBI lineage: Eukaryota > Viridiplantae > Streptophyta > Pinopsida > Cupressales > Taxaceae > Torreya > Torreya grandis. Next base: position 858,125 of record JARHVA010006336.1, on the reverse strand, counting down.
CTGTGAGGTAGTGTAAATGGTGTTCCATCTTTATACTCCAGCAAAAATCTGGCCTCACCACAACGCTATCGAATGGTGAACGGACCCCTCCACAAGGAGTCAAATTTGTTGTGCATCCCTTTTGGTTCTCGTCGCTTGTCCCATAACAAGACTTGATCTCCAACTTGGAAGTCACGTACTTTAGCTCTCTTATCAAAAAGTGCTTTCACACGGTCCTAATGTTACTTGATCCGATCTACCACCATAACTCATTGTTCATTCAGCTCGGTCAGACACATGATCTGCTTGTCGATTGAGCTTTCGAAGGTTGAGTCTTCGATTGATCTGGTTAATTTGAGTGTTGGTAGTTCAAGGGTAATGGGAATTTTTGCATTTTATCCATATAGGAGTTGGAAAGGTGACATACCTATAGCTCTTTTGGGTGTTATCCTGTCGGCCCATAAAGCATCATACAAAGCTTTGTGCCATGTTCTTTGATTGTCATCCACCAATTTCTTGATAATGGTGACCAGGTTCTTGTTACTCAATTCTGCTTGTCCATTTCCTTGAGGGAAATAATATGAAGTGTGAGACAAGGTAATTCCATAATGAAAACAAAATTGAGTGATTTCATGCGAGAAAAAATAGGCCGCATTATCTGTCACAATTTTTATCAGAACCCCAAACCTAGAGATGATATTTTCTTTGAAAAAGTTGCATACTACTTTAGATGTAGCATGCTTGGTTGGTTTGGCCTCCACCCACTTAGTAATCCATCACGGTGAGGACATAATCATGTCTGGCACTTGAGGACGGGTTAATTGCACCAATGAAATCAATACCTCATTGCTGAAATGGTTCTTCGATCACAACTGGCTTGAGGGGCAAAGCAGGCAGTTTAGGCTTTCCAACGAATTACTGACACAACTCACACCTCTGCACCCATTTGTAAGCATCCTAAAAAAGTGTGGGCCAATAGTACATTTCTCGTAGAATTTTATGTGCCGTCACCGGTGTGAAGAAATGTCCTCCACAGGCCAAATCGTGAAAAGATTCTAAAAGTCTTTCTTGTTGAGCTTTGTCAACACAACGAAGAAATGCCCCATCCAAGCTCCTTTTATAAAGACCATTGTCCCATAAAATATAACCAACTGCTTTCAATTTAACATTTCATTTTTCTTTAAAAGAAAGATGAGTAGGACATTCATCATATATTAGGAAATGAGCAATGTTAGAATACCACCCATCAGTAGTGGCGATAAAGAGAACTGTGGGCACGCTTTTGATATCTTGTTCTTCACTTTTTAATTCATCTGGAATGTTGTTGGCGATCAATTGGCAGAGACCCCTTCCTCATACAAGCTTGGTTGGTTTGATGTCCAGATCGAATTCTTGAGTTTTAGCAATCCAATTACCTCTCTTTGTACCAAACTCTTGCTGAGTCAAAATAGATTTTATTGTTGTGTCTGGCACAAGAACTTCGGTGTGAGAATTCAGGATATAAAACCTGAAATGCTTGACAACCTTGACCATGGCGTATGCATGTTTCTCCATAAGGTAATATTTCAATTCCTAATTTTTGAGTGGACAACTCATGAATGAAATAGGAGATTCTGCATTTTTTGAATTTGGTTGAACCAAAATAGCTGATAGTGTATGCTCAGAGGCATAACTATATATTTTGAAACCTTTAGTATAATCCGAACAAATCAAGACTGGTGCCCGAGAAATTGCTTCTTTAATTTATTTGAATGCTAATTTGCCCTTGGCAGTCCACCTAAATATGGCATTGCTCTTCATTATGTTGACAATGTGACAGGTTTTCTCGGTGAATTCTGGAACAAATCTCCTAAGGAAATTCACCTTTCCAAAGAAAGAGTGAACTGCGGTCTTGCTGGTAGGGAGAGTAAGTTCCTGGATGGACGTAACCTTTTTTGGATCAATTCTGATGCCTTTTTGGGACACTATGTGTTTGGGAAGTTTCCCTTCAGTTACTCCAAAGACGGATTTCTTTGGGTTTCATGAAATGCCATTTTGACGACAGCGTTCCAGTATCTTTTGCAAATGGTGAACATGCTCAGAACGCCGTTTTGAAAAAACTGTCAGATCGTCTAAGTACACTACAATGAATTTTCCCATTACATCTTTGAAAGCGAGGTCCATGGCCCTTTGAAAAGTGGCACCTGTGTTTATCAGACCGAAAGGTATCCTGCGGTAAGCGAAGGTGCCCTAGGGTGTGGTGAACACTGTCATGTGTTGATCTACTTTTCCGACCTCAACCTGATTGTACCTCAAAAAACCATCAAGCATTGATAACATTTTTGAACCTGTTACCATCTGTAAGACTTGATCCATAATGGGAAGGGGGTAGCTATCTTTTAAGGATAACTGATTCAAGTTCCTGAAATCTACACAGATTCGAATCTCACCATTTTTTTTTGACGGGTACTATGTTAGCAACCCATATTGAGTGATGGATCGGAAAAATTATCTGAGCATCTAGTATCTTTTGTATCTCAGCTAAAATAGTACCTTAGATTTTTGGATTATATTGCTTGGATTTCTGTTTGTGAGGCACAGAGTTGGCTTTCAGGGGGATGTCATGACGGATGTCATGTGGCTTGAGAGATTTTAAGTCATCGTAAGAGTAAGCCAACACATCCCTATATTGACGGAGTAAACTAGCAAGCTCAAACCTTTCTTTGGAAGTGCAACATTTCCCAATGTTTACCATCTTAGGATCGTGCTTGGTCTCTAAGTTGACTTGATCAAAATCTTGAGAAGAATTTGAATCTGTTCGTTGTTGTTTGACAAACCTATCATGGTTATCAAATAGCTTTTCTAGGGAAACCAACCCTTTGAGAATCTTATTCCCCTTGAGCTGTAGAAAATCTTTACCTGTATTGACCTGGGTTTTAGGGGTTAACGCACACTCTCGGGGCTCACTACTTTCAAAACATAATTGTTTGAAAGTGTCCTTTTACTCCAAGAAGGTGATGATTTGATCATCATTGTTAAACACTTGCCAGTGGTCGGCATTGTCTGGTACACTTAGTCGGAAAACTAGCTCAATAGTATACTTATCTCCCTTAAAATCTGGGTGGGGAATCAGGAGGGTGGCAAAGATAGCCAATGCATCTGCTCGATCATTGAATTCCCTCAGAACGGCAGAGATATTGAAGGCATCAAAATTTTCAATCTGATCCCATACCAGATTGTGATAATGGCACAACCTCTCATTCTTGGTCTGATAGAGGTTCCTTACCTGACAGACTATCAACTCAGCGTCTCCTTTAGCATGGAGTTTCCTAATGCCCTTTTCTTTGGTAGCCTGTAGTCCAAGCAACATGGATTCGTATTCAGCCATGTTGTTAGTATTGTTGAATTGCAATTTGTAGGAAAAAGGAGTAATCTCTCCCTGAGGGGATACCAACACAACTTCGGCTCCTGATCCAGTAGAAGAGCAACTACCGTCAAACTCCAAGGTCCATAGCTCGTCAGGTATTATTTTTTTCATAAAAACATTCCTGCCTTGGGGAAAGGGTTGTTTCACTTGTTCATTTTGCTCAGGTATTCCACCCTTCGTGGTAGCTGAAACCAGACCCAAATTACCACCCATAGGAGTTTTATCTGATGCACCATGGGTCTCGTCTATGGATAAGACATAAGTGCCCATGCCTGAAGACTCAAATGAAATTTGAGCTTCAGGCGCTGCAGAACGGGTAACTACGTACCTGGCTTCTTTTTCAAGAAGCAATTTCTTCATGACGCCTTGGACTAGAATCCTTGCTTCTTATAGGTCCATGCTTAACTCACCCCCAACATCCTTACAAAATTTTTGCCCAAGCAGGATGCCGTAAGATGTTGGAACATCGGCTACTAGAACCGTCATTTTTATCCACTTTTCTGAAAAAGCCGCAAAGGCGTATTGGGCATCTTTTATTTGGCCGAGGAGGGGAACCTGCTTGTTTTCCATGGAAAAACACCTCCCAAAAGTCTTGGTCAAAGTTAGGCCAAGAGAATCTGCCACTTTCGCAGGCATGACATTATCTGAAGCCCCAGAGTCTATAATACAATTACTTATTTTGTAGCCATTTATAAGTAGAGAAACATAGAAAGGTTCTATTTTCTCGGGAGCGACAGGAGAAGTCACAACCAGATTATTTTGGATTGGTTTGTCTTTAGGGAGATCAGGAACAACTTTCAAATAATCTTGTCCTACAGGGACATCTTTATTTTTAACATACTCTGCTAACCTCTCAAACTGTTCTGGGTTAGCTCTTAAATACTCAACCTCTGTCATCTGAATCTTAGTCTTCCTAGCATGATAAATTATATCAAATGATTGAAAAGTAGTTGCAATAGAAGAAGAAGAAATTCCATCATCAGAGGCTTTGAAGGGTACTCCACTGGCCTGAGTAGCAGAAGATGGGGATATCGGGTGATTGGGAGTACTTACTTTTTTATGAGTTACCTGATCTTTTGATTGCGGAGGTAAGGGAGTCCCGCGTTTGGTGATAGAAACTGCTGGCCGGGGTTCTTCATCTGCCTTTCCTTTGTGAGTTTGCGAAGCTGACTGATTTTGAGATCTGGTAAAACCAGCGTAAGTTCTCTCTGAATCTTCCCTTTTACTCCCAGCTTCATCTTAATAATCCAAGAAACTGATATTGGAGTCACCAGCTAATTCCTCATCTTGTTCATCAAAGAGGTTAGCATTTTCTTGTTGCTCTAGCTGTGGTTGAAAGGAGTCATCGTGCTCAGCGTCTAGGTATCTGACCGCTGAATTGGTAGGCGCTGCTTCAATGGCTAATCTTCCTGAAGGGGGAGGCAGGCGGTTTGATTGCCCCTGGGTCCAGGCAGTATTACCTTGATATTACTGATTCTGGAAAGTCCTCATGGGTGCATCTCGATAGGTAGGAGCAGACGTACCTTGGGCAATTTGTCTTTTCAAAGCTATCAGTTCATTGGTTAATTTTTGCACCATAGGATCTGTAGTGCCCATGGAAGAGCTTTTAGTAGGTGAAGGGAATTTATTTTTACCAGAATCTTTCCTGATCTTGCCCGCCAGGATAAGATCATCTTCAATCTCGATAGCCAAACCTTAAGCCAAGGCTAGGTCCATAGGGCCAGCTCGTCTCAACAAGAAACTTACTTCGAGAAGTTGTGAGTTGATGAAAAAGCATTTGAGATTTTCTGGGGTGGGTTGGGCCACAGTCAGAATCCGATTCCTTAACTTGTTGAATTTAGCTATGAAATCCCTCATGGGTTCTTGGGATTCTTTCTTCAATTGTGTCAGCTGTGCCAACAAAGCGTGCGCATCCTCAGTGGGTTTAAATCTGGCTTCGAATTTGGACTTGAGCGTATCCCAGCTTGTTACTGACCCTGCCTGCAGGTGATAAAACCAATCCGCAACAACTCCTTGTAAAGTTTCCACAAAGAGTCTTACTGCCACATCTTCAAATTTGACCCCAATTATGCCACATGCTATGGAGAAAGTAGCAATATGCTCGTCGGGATGAACCTTTCCATCACCCAAAAACTTAGGAAAATATTTCTTAGAACTACGAGGTAGTTCATGCAGAGGCGGGGTTAAATTAAGAGGGCCGAAGGAATTACCCTACGGGCCTTGAGCCATTATGATAAGAGGATGAAAAGGTGGGATAACAAACCTTGGTGAAGTTTTTATAGGTAGGCGGCGATTGACAGTGGGAAAATGAGTCCTTCCTTGTGTTGGCGACCTGACAAGGCTAGAAGAAAAACTCCTAGACCGTCGAAGAGAAGCTGATGGAAGAAACAGATCAAAATTGCTTTGTTGCGCCAACTCAAACACAGGGTCAACAATGCCTTTAGATCTCTGACTTCTGGTGTAGCATGGAGATGCCAAGTTTTATAATGAAAATGGGACTGAAACTATTTCAAATTGAATCTTGAGGCTTCAAAATGCACGTTTTTCTCAGTGGCTCTGGTTTTACAGACCAGATAATATAATGGAGGTAGCTGGTAAGGCTATAATGATAATGGGTAAGACATGAAACGGAGTCGCCAGATTATGTAATGGATGAGGGTAGGGACTACTTCAATCTGAAACTTGAGGTTTTAGACTGCACATCCGAATCTCCAGCGGAGTCACCAAAAAACTATTGGGTGAATATTTTGGCGTCAACTAACTGAGGACAAAATGGGGATATCAGCCACAACATAAGGGAGATTTACACCACAAGGAGTGTGGCTTTACCAGATCTAGACGAGGTAAATCTCTCCTCTCATCAAGGGGAGGTTCCCTATCAAAATTTACGTGCTATAAGCATATATATAATTAAGCAGAAAATAACACATGGGGGTGGTATAACAGCATCTACTTCTCTTTTTTCAGAAGTAATGTATAAAGAACAAAAGAGAGAAAATCCTGGCCTAACGCTAACAACATTCCTCTTCTTTTAGGAAAAGTATTAAACAGAGAGCGAGAAATCACCTGAAGTAACAAAAGCATAAGAACGCTCACGCAAGCACAAAGTCTTCCGTAGCTTCTTCACGGATCCAGAATAAGTACAACCGTAGAATAGAGTGAAGCACAAAGTCTTCACCTGAAATTACAAAAGATAAAAGAATCTCAAAGGTAAAAAAAACACAAAGTCTATCTTCTACCCTCTAGAAGTGCCCTCAGATAATAATAACACACCCACTTTGCTTATTTTATCAGATGAATAAGATATTATCAGAAAAGAGACATAAGAACTATTTCTCAAATAACACAGACAATCTCAACACAAAGTCTGAAATAACCTGCTTCTCATTCATTCAACAGAATATGACTTACAAGTTTGAGCACAAAGTCTCAAAAATTGCTTTAATTTCATCAGAGTGTTTGCTATTAAATTTTTCAAGAAGAAGAATTACAAATGAGGTCTCCACTATATATAGGGAGAAAATCTTCAAAAACAAAAAATAATAAAATATAAAATATCTTGGTCAAAGATGACTCATCTTTGACTTTTAGATATTTTCCAAAATATTTTATTCGTAATTACATATTACAAAATTACATGCATTCTACATAAAATAGAAATGCATAAGGATAGAAGAAGAGAGAAGGGGGAGATAGAGTGTCAATTCTTGCTACCGGACTTCTTCAGATGAGCATCGTACATGGCAATCGATGCCTGAATTCCTATGCTGTCTGGCGCAACTGCATTCTTGAAGACGACTCTTGCTCTGATCAACACGTCTTTCAATGCTGTGATGGCTTTAGAGTGGCCAGTTAACCTGGATTTCAAATTCTCCAAAGTTAACTGAGCATCCAGAATGCTATCCACTGAAGTTATTGAGAAAGATGCTCCTTCAAAATCTTTTCGAATCATCCCTTCGAAACTCTGAATCATTTCCTCTGCCGAAAGGAACTGATGGTCCTTAGAAGTCAAGTTGCATGGCAGCTCTTCTAACTTGTTCAGCAAGCTCAGGTCACTCTTCTCACTAGCTTCCTTGAAAGCTTTGAGATCATCAATTAAGTCCTTGAGTACCTGAATCCTGAAGATCATTGACTCTTTGGTCTCAACATAGAAATCTTTGTTGGGGATGACACCGATAGATATCAGGGTACTCTTTTTGAGACCTTTCATTTCCTTCCATCTGCTGATATTTTTCTCTAAGCTGTCAATTTTCTGAGAAATAAGGGAGACAAAATCATCTACCTGAGTTTTCAATCTCTTCATTTTAACTGTTCTATCCACAACTTTTGATAGCAAAGAGATTCTCTGATTGTGCATCCTTTCAACATATTCCTCCATGACCTTCCCCTTTAAATAGGTCTTTTCAGCTTTTTGAATGACTGAATCATCTACGAAAAAGGCCTCTAGATTTGTTGCCTCAGTTGGAATAGTGAACCTTTTGATTACAGCTGTTAACTGCTCCATTTTGACTTTATAGTATTCCTTTATCTCCTCTCTGTCAAATTTTTAGACCATAATGTCCATCGCTGACTGAAGATCTCTCTTTGCACCTTCATGAGTAACTTTGCCAAGTTCAACACGAGAGATGGAATAGCTGCTCATCTCGAAACCCTCAAGGGTTACATCCTGTGGGGGTTTGGCAATTTTTAGAAATTTTTACCCCTTTTCTTCGACTAGCTTGGAGAGGATTTTTGGCCTTTTAGGAGCCTTTGCTTTCACCGGTATTATCTTACCAAAGTCAAATTCATCTGGTGAGATGGCCATTTTCTTCCTCTTTGGCATGAAAGCAAACATCCAAGGCGGGAGAGAAGTGTCTGTTATAGCAATAGTTGCCTCTGTCAGTGTCAATGTAGCAGCTTCGACACTACTGGTGGTGACAGTAGTTGCAGTTGGAGTAACCAATGAAACTGTATCAACCAGTGATTCTGGCTCCTGTGCAGGACTTGGTGGCAGATTGAAAGACGGAGATGATAGACTTGGAATGGACCCAGAAGAGCGAGAGGAACCTACTGAAGGACCCTGAGGATCACCAAAGACAACCCTGGAAGGGGAAGTGGCTCCAGAAGAGGGAACATTGATTAGAGAGATAGGAGAAGCGGGTACTACAGGAGATTGAGGGGGAGAAGGAGAGGCGCTCTGGATCGGCTGTGCTTGTCCCAACGAGATTGGAGACCCAACACTTGGTTGTTCTGGAGGTTGATCTGCTTTCCCTATGCGCTAAGTTGCCTGTGCCTCGGGGCTTTGTTCTTTGGTTCCTTCAGCTATCGTTTCAGACTCTTGTGCAGGCTTAGGCTTTTTGGAGACAAAAATGATTCTAGGCTTGTGTGAAATGGAAAGAGAAGGAACGTCACCTTTGTTTTTTGTTTGATTTTCTTCCTTCCTCTTCAACTCTACTTGGTATTCAGCCTCTGATCCTGTGATGAATTCTTTTAGGGTGATCCCTTTGGCTGCTAACCAATCATTAGTGTTAGCCAATATTGGTTCAAATCTCTTCCTCAGAGAAGTCAATTCCTTCTGACACCAGTTAATTGGAGGGAGAGGGGAACTAGCGACCTTTTCTGCAAGATATCTACTATTTACGATATCTCCATCATCAATTAAACCTGAAGGAATCTCTGCAAGCCTGAGGTACTCTATCTGCTCCAATGTGAGACGGCAATAGTCCATTTTTCTTATTTCATCAGCCGTCCTTAGGTCCACCCAAATATCTTCAATCATGGGTTCGTGGAACTGGGTCTTTCTCCTAATCTTCTCTCTGACTCCCCTATAGTCAAATTTCTCCCGTCTCTTGAATGGTTTGATGGTAACCATCTGCATTTTTGTTTCCATAACCTTGGCTTTGGTTGATGTAGCAACTAAAAACCTGCCAACCTGGATAGAAAACTTGAAACTGGGTCTCTTAAGTTCCATCTGCTTAGTGTGCACGACAACCAGTTGTCAGCAAAGCTCCATTAGGACTAACCTATCTGAAGAAAATTTGGGGAGCATATAAGGGTATCCCTGGTAAAAACCCACTCGAAGATAGCAAAACGTAGGGAACTGGAGGAACATACAGCCATAACCGTTCACTACTGTCCAGGCCTCATTTGATATTCTCTTCTGCTCCAGCTGAGGATCGAAGAGACACAAAAATACGACGAAGAATGCATCATTTACTCACCAGAAATGACATGTTGACCCTTGAAGCGTCAGCTGTGGATAGTATGAGTAGACCAGGGTGGTCTTTCTATCTCCCTCTATTGTCAAACTTGGGAAAGATCGCATGGCAGCAGCTATATATACCAGGTACGAGGTCATGTAAAATTTGAAGGAGGTCTGTACCCTGGTCAATTGCTCGTAGATAGTGTTGCTGATCTGTTTTCTCCAAAAGATGGTTTGCTTACCTTGAAGGATGATCTTAATGAACGGATACATCCATTCATGGAATTGTGAAGAGGACGGGAGGCCTCGTACTCTGTTGAGGAGGGTGATTAGGTCACCAACTTCTATGACGAAATCACTTTTAGGGAAGCTTTTAGGCCATCTAGAGAGACCGATCCTCGGGGTCTTTAGCCATTTATAATTCATGACCTTCTTTTCCCTTTCGGGGTCTTTGTCGTACTCTTTTTGAGCGTTTTCAAAGTCAATCTGGGTTACTTCAGTGGTTGGAGGACATAGGAAAATTTTGTCAATAAAGTTGGGGTCTAACCAAATTATCATGTCGCCACTGGCATCTGAGACCGACCTGGTCTCTTTGTTGTAAAAATGGGTGCACTGGAGGACAAATTCCACATGATGTGCTGCTACCAGAAAGGCGGCCACCAGGTGGATGTTGCTCTCAAAAAATTTTCTTATCCCAGTGCTGGGATTTGTTACCTTGGTTCACTCTAGGAATTCAGCCATGTCCACGTGGCCAATCTCGGTATCTCGAATGTCATCAACATTCGAGGTAACTGATGTGGGCGAGAAGATGCCCTGGTACTTGTATTTCATGCTCTTTGCCTTTGAGGGAGATTCTTTCGTCATAGAGGACACTCTTGATTGGACGGGAGCAAATGTACAGGAGCTTGCTGAAGGTGTTGCTACCATGATTACAGATGAAAAGAAAGTGAGCGAGAGAGGGAGAGCGCTATTTAAGTGGCATGGGTTACTAGAGGTCACTTAAATAGGCTAGGTTTAGAAAGAGAGTGGAAAACGAGGAAGAAAAAATGCGAAAAGGATAACTCGGAAAAAAATTTGGGAGTTAGCTGAAATTTAAAGAAAAATGCAAGGGCAGAAAAAATCGCTGCCCTTACATGAATTGGGAGAAATAGCAGGGGCAGCGATTTTCACCGCCCTTGCGAGTAGGATGTAGGGGCAGCGATTTTTGCTGCCCTTGCAGGAAGAATGCAGGGGCGGTGATTTTTGCCGCCCTTGCAGAAAAATGGCAAGGAGATGCAGGGGTGGCGATTTTTGCCGCCCTTGCAGAAAAATGGGAGAAAAGTACAAAGGCGGCGAAAATCGCCGCCACTACATTTGACAAGGTGCAAATGTGGAAAGGCGGCATTTTTTGCTGCCTTTGCATGACTGTTTTGAAAAAAAGACACGGGCGGCAAAAATGTCGCCCGTATGAGGTCTTGGCGGATAAAACCGCAGGTAGGAGGGAGAAGAAAAGAAAAAAGACTAATAAAATAAAAACTAAGCTGGAAATAAGAAAACAACATGAAATAATCATTAAAACAAACCCTACCTGAGAAAACGCACGTGCCACGAGGTCAGATCTATGAGTTGGTGCTTCGAACCATCAGTTGAGGCACTCAGGTGCAAGAGGTAGGAGGAGAGGAGGAAGCAATGAGAAGAATGAGGCTCAAATCAGAATATATAGGGTGAAAAAGTCACCCCAACAACCTGCCGCGCACAGCCATTAATGCCTTGCATGGAAATCGAGACGTGCAAGGGAGGTGAAAATCGCCGCCCTTGCATGTAGTCGGTCTCTTTATAGGGGTAGCAAAAATTGCCGCCCTTGCAAGTCGGAATGCAGGGGCAGCGAAAATCGCCGCCCTTGAAGAAAATGTGTAGAGGCGGCAATTTTTGCTGCCCTTGAACAAAAAAGAAGGGAAATGCAGAGGTGGAAATTTTTGCCGCCCTTACACGGGAAAGTAAAAAGAAACCAACTCCGGAAGGGGAAAAAGGGGAAAGGAAAACTTGCCCTGGACGAGATAGTAACCACTCCTCGTTTCAAGGACAAGATGAAAATGAATTATAAAATTCGTATCGAAAAATGAACTTAGAGAGACAAAAGACGAAACAAACAAGTTTCGTAGGGGGGTTGTTTTCAAAAATGAGCTAAGCTGATTTTGGAAAGAACACTAAAAACATATGTAATCAGCTAAATTTAGGCTTGGTTTTATATGTGATTTAGACCCTTCAAGTTTAATGAAGGAGCTTACGGTTTTGTCACTCAAAAGACTAGAAGATATTGAGTGTGTGGATATATTTTGATTCCATGATGTGGTTATTTTGATCATGGGTATGTTTTAATCCCATAAGGAGGTGGTGATGCCCCTGGTTATGTTTCACATCTATGTGATGATTATTTGATTTTGGGTTGAATTTGGACATCCATGAGGATGTCATGATGTTCATGGATATATATATTTTACATCCATGAGGATGTCTTTTTTATTATAGTTATATTATGGTTGTGAAAACTATGATTTCCATGATGATGATGATGTAATATTTATCTAGATCCTTGTTTAAGTTCATCCTTTCTCGAGATTATGTTACATTAAAGTAGGTATTGTTATTCAACCTTTGATTTGTTGACATGAGTCAATTAGAAGGATAGTGATAGAGATTGTTGTTGGAATCATGAAACCATGTTTGATGATCATAGGTGGCTTGCATGGGTAAGCCATCTTATGACGATTGAGGTATAATACTCCTAGGATGTCCAAGGATGTAACTTAAGCCTAGAGTGCCTAGTGGGTGAATATGACTTACTTTCTTTCGCAAGTGAGGGTGTTTTGGGGATATCTTATTATTAGTGGATAGTGTGAGCCATCTAATCCATGAAGCTTAAACTTTATTGGTAACCTTCTAAGACTCATGGATATAGATTATGGGCTATGTTGGAACACACCCTTCCTTGAAAGGTGTTGATAAAATTGAGATCCTTAAAACTAAGCATGATGTTATATGTTAGATATTTATGCCATCTTGGATGACATTTGGACATCGAGTAGACTGATGAGGACCATGGACCCTTATACTGCTTTTACCAATGTGTTTAAGTGGTGTGATGTGAAAATACCTTGGCATAATCTACCAAACCTATAGACCCACATATGTGTCATTGTATTTTGTTTTCCTTTAATGCATGTAAATTGTTGTATGACGTGTAAACATTTTACATTTTGTTGGTTATGTTAATCAAGTAAAATTGTAATGTCCTTAATTTGGGTGAATGTAATTAGTTGTGAACCTCCATATTGCCTCTTGATAGTAGTATTGTTATATGTATATGATTTGATGATGTGATGTGATCATAGACCACCTTGTGATGTAGTTTTCCTTCTGGAATCAGCTCTTTTCAACTAAAAATTTACCAAGGTATAGTGAATGTGTTGTTTAGTGTGATCCTACATCACTACTCTAACATTGAAATTTGATGCAAGTATGAGGTTTAAGGTGAAGAGAAAAATATATCCATGATGATTAGACTAGGTATGGGCTAGGGAGTGGAGTCTCATGTAGGATGAAAACCCACTTTTCCCCTTTACATGAAGTAGCCACCTAATTCATTTAGATTATGCATCATGAGTGTTATAGGATGGCCATAGGATCTTCATGTATAAGTCACTTTTTGGATTAAGTGTTCTTTTACTTGCCTCTTTATGGTTATTGTACAAATAACCTTGTGAAATTTATATATGTAGCCTTGTAAAAGCACTATTTGGTCCTAGAAATTGGGTTTTTATGAAAAATGAACAAGACTAAACTTGTTGAAATATAAACATGTATTGAATTATAATGTTAATCATGCTATGAAAGAGGTAATGGTTGAATTACCTTAAAATAATGTCTAGAATGAATGTTTTGATTTATTGGCATGTGTTGACCGGTAAGTGAAACCATGTTGTGTGTAAGGTATTATTGTATACACCTGATATTATTTTTTTAAATGAATGTTTTCTATTGTTTTAGCATGGCTAAAATGCATGTTGATTTTATGCTTAGGAGGAGCAATGTAAATTCCTGATCACGTGGATTTTTTTATTTACTTTGTTAGGCTACCATGAGGTAAGTGCAGTGAGATGGTGGGATTGTAATCCTTGTAACCATCATGTGAGATCATAAAATTTGTGGAAATCATGTTGAAAACCTTGGGGTTGCATGTGAATTCCTGGTATGACTTATTCAATGTTTGATATGGTTGGTACATGATGTTACACTAACCCATGAATGGTGAATGGTGAAAGATAAGTAACCATGGATTGATAGATCTATATTCTTGTTGACATTCTATGATAAATATTACCAAGAAGATATGCATGCACAACACATTTATGGGGACCATATTAGTATGGTTGATATTGTGATTTTCATTCTGGAATGAATGAAATAAGCTATGTGTGAAGCATACTTAAGTGGTGGTAATAGCATGTACTTGTATGATTGTGGCATTATTTTGAATTTTGTGGAAATAATATAGGTCATGAGTATACTTACATACATACATACATACATACATACATGCATGCATGCATACATACATACATACATACATACATACATACATATACATATATATATATATATATATATATATATATATATATATATATATATATATAACTTAAAAATATTTTGGGAAGACAACACCAAAAATCCAACGATTTTGTGAAAATATGTTGATTTGATTTTGGGCAACTACTACTATGAAGTTGTTGTTTTATGTGTTAATGTTTCCTCATATGAGAGGAAGGCTTTATTGAAAAATATTTTTATATTAAACTTCAATCTTGGATATGTAACTAAGATTAATTTTTTTTTATGTTGAGCTAACAATGATGAGTTATGGTTTAAAGAGTATAGAAAAACTCTTTTGTTGTTGAATAGTGAAGTGTATATGGTAACTGTAGCCTATAATGGATTTTTTACATGAATTGATTGATTGTATAGATACATTGATGGCTAAAAATTAGGTATAATTTAGTGGTATTGTGTTAAAAATAACAGTTCACTGATAGACTTGCCAAGGTATGGGTAAGGTTAAGGTGGAAGAACTTATTTCTATAAGTGTCAATGTTTTCCCTGAGAAAAATTGTGGTCTTATGAGGCACAAAGATAAGGATTTGCACATTATCTAAGTTAAATTTTTAAATTTTTCATGGTCAAAATGTGAGTGCAACACCTCATCTTGCTCACCTTAGCCTTATCAAGGAAACCAAACCAATTTGAAAGGATGGTTTTCTATCCTGGTTAGATGAAGGGCATGGTTGTCTTGGGGGTAGCACTTAGATTTCAGAAGGTAATGTTGTGTATATACTCATGATGTGATTTTGATAAATATACTTGGTATACCAAGAAGGTAAATGTATGATAATATTCCTTATTTTGTTACTAAACTATACAAGTACATAGTATACATGACTATTATGTTGATAATAATTGATAAAGTTATCAATCTGGTTATTTCTATTCTTGAACCATTAATTGATTCTTATAATATGTATGCTTTTTATGAAAAGAGTGATAGAGTCTCTTTTTAGTATAGCATGATTCATGGTTCTTAATTTGTCATCAAGATGGATCCTTTTTAAGGAGGGGAGGATGTCATGAATTTGCCATTTGGTATCATTCATATGATCAAATTGCTAGATCTAGTTACGTGTTTTATAGCTCATCAATTGGAGTTAGACCAATATTCCTTGTGAAATTAATGATTTAAACACACACACACACACACATGTAAAACATAAATAGGCCCTTATATAATGATTTAATTAATGATTTACACACACACACAAACTTCTATGTGAGGGTGTTCATTAAATGTCTATGTGGGAAAAACAAGTGAAAACAAAGCAAACATTGTATTCACCTTGACCACCCATCGATGTGGCATGCTCCATATATGCCAATTGGGTAATAAATAGTAAAATGTATGTATGAAACTATGTTTCCTCACTTAGGTAAAATTAATGGTTGGGTGGAACTTTATTTTATTGTTCTTGGCCATGGACTTGGCTGAGAATTAAAATTTAACATGGAACAACATGGCTTAGGGTTAGCATTTAGTTTGGTCATAATTTTGGGTCATTGACTGTTGGAAAAGAGAGGGCAATGGAGAGCAAGGAAATTATGGAGCAAATAGAGGGTTTATAGGCCTACATTTTAGGCCACCATGCTAGGCAAGAAGGAAATAAAGAAGAAAAGGATGGAATGGAGAGACCAGATGGACGATGGTAGAGGAGAGTGAGAAAAGGTAAAGCTAGTCATAGGGGATTGTAATAATGCTACTATTTCTGGTGTGGTACCATAGTGGAAGACTATAATAAAAATAAAACCCTAGTATTCATACATTTTCAAGCATGTGAATCCTCCTTCCAAGTTTATATTCTATTTTTCAAATTTTATGATAATAATTTCAAGTTATAAAACCTTGTTGAGTGTATTCTCAAGTGAGAATATTTTGTGGTTCTCATATGAGCCTATACTATGACTGAGCAATAGAAATGATATGGATATATGTATGTCTTTATTTTGTTGAAACCTTGGGAAATTGAATGAAGTCTACTAGAATCTTTATTCATTTTATGGTTTGACTTTATTTAAAACTTGAAAGTGGTCTACCGCATAATTAAAATGATTTTATATCAATTTCAATCATTCATGGGAATAATATGAGGTCATGATACCTCATGATGATTCTATAAATATGATGGATTGATTCTATATTTATAATTGATTATCATTTTAAATTATTATTAGTATCAATGGCTATTTGATTTAGGAATTTCTTGTATGGCTGACTCACAATGAATATATTGACTGGTTATTATGATTGTCTAGTTTAAATTTTGAACCCTGTTAGACTGTGGCTTGGTTGTATATGAATTATTGAGTTATATGTTTATGCTTCATATTTTGTTATATGTCTATGTGAATTATATTCATGCTGGGTGAACCATTCTTGACTGGTTGTAGTTATGCACCAGAAAGTTTTTTAGTTGTAATTATACACATATATTTATATATCAAATTGGTTTTAATTTTATAAACCTCTTTCAATTATTAAACCAACCCCTATTTGTTTTAGTTGGCATTTAGATCTTATGTCATTTGAGGTCATTTTCCATAGGAGTACCATGGATCTGATTAGTGGTGCTAATCATGGAAGTTTTTGTATTTTCTTGGTGGCATGACCTTGCATGATTTGACTTATGCATTGTTGTTGATTATGCTTGTAGTTGGTTGCATTTTACACATTTCCTTCTTTAACATCATGTTGAATTTTTTTGTCTAATCTGTTCGATATCAAGATCTAAAATAATAAGTTTGATTGTTTGTTGTGGAAGATAAATTTTAATCAACTGGTTAACTTTTTGTAGATGTTAGTGATTGTTTATCTATGAATAAAAGTTTTTATAAAAGAAGAAATTGATATGGTATGATCAGATTGTTGCTTTGAAAGAATTGGATTGTTACTTTGAGGGTTGTTTGAGTGATTGTATCAATCTTATTCTTTGGATAATAAGGCTCGGTGGTGTAGTCTTTGTTATGAAACAACCTTTGTATTCAGTAGTGTTTCATATTGTACTTATGAATGACATCCTTATTAAGGATTGATTATGTTCTATTATAGTTTTCTATTAGACTGATTCAACCTTGGGCATGGTTAAGTTAAGTTATTGGGATTTTCTCATTTTGGAGGAGTGTTATCCATGTCGTTTGGTGTATAAGGCTATAATAGCCATGGTTGGAATATTTATACTTATTTGTTGATGTTATTCAACTTGATTCATCTATTTAATTACATTATGTGAGATGATTATACTACTCACCTTCCTGTAGGTTAGTTGTGAGTTGTATGTGGCATTACTTATTATATATTTTGGCATCCTTAATCTTGTGAACACTTATTGCTTAAGCAATTAAGTGTATATATTCATTTCATTTATGTATGCATACACATTTTTAATAAGGGAACATCATGCTAATAAGTGCTATAAATTTATATGGTAAATGCACTATGTTATGGCCTTATGGAAACTTGTTTATTACGTTATTTTTAGAGGTTTATATTTACACATTAATATATGAATCCAATTTAATGGATGTCCTTATCACATGATAATACCTTTGTTAATATTGAACAATAATATAAATGTATACTATTTTGGTAGTGTAAGCATAAAGCCATAGTTAACTGGCAAGTTAATTAAATGGGTTATTCTTAATTTCGGATTATATGTGATCAATTAATATTGAACAATAATATAAATGTATTACATTTTGGTAGTGTAAGAATAAAGCCATAGTTAACTAGCAAGTTAATTAAATAGGTTATTCTTAATTTGGGATGATATGTGATCAATCTTAGCTAATGGTTGTTAATTAGAATTGTGGGTTTATGCCCGAATGCTCAACGTGATTCCAATTTTAGTGCATTACTCCTTGGATTACATAGTTGGTCATGTGTAAGTAATGCATTATGTATCGACTAGATATTTGTTAATATAACCCATATCTAGCCTAATTTACGATAATGTAATTAGCCAAATAGTTGAATAATCACTCAAATAAGTCATTACTCCTTTGACTAAATCATTCATTGTTCTTAATTTAAGGAGTTGAAAATAACTAGTAGTGTGAGGACCCTATGTGTATGCAATCAGAAAGGCATCATGTCTATGAATTAATCTTATATTAGATAAGATAGATCACACCTATACTTCCGATTGGGATACACTTGTTAAGTGGGAACATGACCAATATGGGGATCCACTAGACTAGATTAGGGGATAACTTGTATCACTTTTCACAATATATCATGCTAGTAAGGGTTCCAAACCATATAGTCTAACATAATCACAAAACAACCCTAATGGAATCTTAAGGTTTAAAACATTCATTTATACTAATAGTAAGAAAGCAAAATCTAATCTAGTGCACACTAAAACTTATGGCACAAAGTGGGGGTTAGAAACAATAAAAAAAAATAAGTAAACTAAACATATATTAGAATACATATACTCACATCAATGTATATGGATTTATAATACATGGAGAGAATAATAAAAATGCATTATCTATCTACTCTTATAAAGGAGAAATAAAGTTAGGAATACTTACCTTTGAAGATGAACCCATTGAGCCTCAATCTCTCCCTTGGCCAAGGTGCTTCACAAAAAAAAGTTGTGGTATGTAATGATAACCAAGATAAATCATCTCTAGGCTACATAACCTATCTAAGCATCCAAAAGACTTATCCACAAGACAAGATCCATATCTCCAAATAAAGTATGGAACCCTAATATTTATTCCTCAAGTAGAATGGTAAATAAGAAGATGTTTGCTTGCACTTATTTGCTATTAATTCTTCTCTTATGAAATATTGGGAAATGACCTTATATATATAGGTAGATATTTCCCTAAATACTTTAGGGAATGTCAGCTTTACAAGTTTGACCCAGTTGACCCAGTGTGTTTGCGAGGATAATTTACTAGGTATGTGCTGGGTCAGCTGAAAGGCTAATAAACCAAGAAAGTAAAGGATGCCCCTAAATTGTACTAGGTCAACCTAGTTGACCCAGTACAACCGATAGTCAAAAAGGATGTTAAGGCAATAAAAGGAGGAATGGAAAGAGGGAAATATTAGAGGAGGTAGGATTGAGAAGAACAAACTTAAGGTAAATCATTTTAGGAGACAAGTGTCTATATGGCAGGTGGAAAAAGGGACAAAAATATTATGAAGCACCAATGGTCTACCCACCCCTTTCCCAGTGCACCCCTTAGGGCATGCACTCAGAGATATTGAGACTCGATAGGTTCCTACAAGATACAAAGTGTCAATAATCAATAAAAGTTTAAAAATATCATGTGTATATACTATGGTTGAGAATTTATTAATATATTTTTTTATTAGATAACATAATTAATGTTAGTGAATTTTAAAAATTGGTGTTTATCTCATATCAGGTAAGAATGTCATATGGATGAGGACATTGTGTCCTCTTCAACATGTGCATTTTTGCTTGGTGAATGATAAATGTTCATGATGGTTGAATGTATGTGGTTAGCTAATTCCCATGGTAATAATGTAAGGTTGGCATAAGCTAAAGCTTGGTTTGATGGTACCATTGGTACTCCTTTTAAGAGATATTACACCTATTATGATACCTCCTTGTTATCAATATTATATATCTAATCATATCCAGTAACATGACTCATTATTATGTTAAATCTTACCCTATGTCATTAACCTTGTTAAAGATACCTGAGGGCTTGAGTGAATCTCCTTGCCTAGTGAGTTACCAAATCATAACCATATAGGGTTATCAGATGCTTATTTTGGGTTGAGGATCTCTAGGTGGTCTGATGGAGAAACAAAGTGCCTTTTAAAGGTTTGATGGTTATTAGTGTGGACACACACACTAATACCCCTCGAATGGTGCACCATCCTTTAGGAAATCCCTTTCTTTATGGAATCTTCTAGTGATGGTCACCCTTGCATAAGCATCTCATTGACACAATCTATTTATGGGTTGCTTACTCAACTAGTACAGTAGCATGATGACTGCATCATGCATTATAATTTTTTGTAGTGGGTTCTACATATGGTCCTTTGGTGTGCTCTATTAATAATTCTCAATTTTTTTTGGGTAGGGTGGGGGGGGTGTTATTTCAAAAACAAATCTATCCTAAAACATTTGGTTATTCTATGCTTCCTTGCACATCATAGGATTACACTTTTTCTCTATTTCACATAATGGATATGGTTTGGTTTATGATTTCATAAATTATTGCATTATTCCCTTATCTCATTATGGTTTACCTTTGCATGTCCCAAGTATTACCTACATTCCTTTACATGTTATTTTTCCTTCTAGGGTTAACTCTTTCTAGTATAGATCTGATATCTTTAGGGATGCACTTATTTACTTTTATATCATTAGCCCTATCTCCTTGTATGCTATATATGTTTACATCATATTCTATTAATGAAGCTTAGATCTAAGTCCCATATTATGAAAATTTGTATATTGAATTCCACCTCATTTGTTTTTTTAGCTTTATTTAACTAGTACTCATTTTAATTTAAAAACTAAATTGATAGTTGTTAATTAGGTTGATGATCCTTTTATTGATACACGTGTGTATGAAAATATAGGTGATATAAGTAATATGGATGACTTGAATGATAATGATATGAATATAAATAATTTTAATATTGAAAGTGGTAATATCTTGAATATAAATGATAATTCTATGGATACTCCTTCTATGAGTTATAGGATAAGGTTACATCTAAAAAAATACCAATGAAATAGATGCAATGATATATGTGTTGAGAGAATAACAAAATAAAAAGTTATCTAAATAATATTTACTTGATGACATACATGTTTCAACTAATAATGAATCTTTAAATGCTTATAATATTCTACCTTTTATAGGTTCCCCTATTATTCCAACTAATGTGCCTTTATATCAGTGTTTCTCCTTTGGTTTCTCCTATTGTTGTTTCTACTCATGTCGTTATCATTTTTCCTTCTCAAATTGATCTTAATTCTTCTTTTGTTAATCTTCAAGTCACTAAACCATCTCAACCAATTTTTCAACATTTTTCTTTTACTCATATTTTTTTTCAAGAGCTTAATGTTTATATTCCAACTTATGTGTCTACTAATCCTTTGATTAATTTAACTTCATAATCCACTCTCCTTCAAAAAAACTATGCAAACCATGCAAGTTATGCAACAAAATATTGAATTGTATTCCCATGGGTCTTAAAGGATAATTCAAAGGTTAATAATTGATACATTACAAAACCCTTTGGTTTATGAGGTTTACACTTATCCTTTGACTATTTTAATTTTTCAATGGAAAAGGAGACCATTTTTATCATATACTTGTATGCTTCATGTTTATACTTTGTGCACAATGATCTATTATTGAGAAAAAATATTCTATAGAAGCCTTTATAACTATACCTTGGATTGGTTATACAACTTACTCCTAAGCTCCATACATTCCTTCATTTATTTAGCTAATAACTTCTTATCTCAATTTTCAATCAACATTAGTCAAAAGGTAATATTTTACAGCTTTAAGTACCCATTGAAAATTGTATTATATACTCAAGTTAAAAAAAATGCTTATGAATATAAATCACCTATACTTGACATTAAATTGGAAAACATATTCTCCAAAAGTTTACTTAAACCCAATATTAACAAATTAATTCTCAACCCATACCAATATTTTTGATGAACTTTATAATATAGTTAGGAACTATGAGTTCAAAATTTTAAAGGAGAGCATGCTTAAATATGAGAATAATACCCCTACCTCTAGTGGAACTAAACAGAAAGGTAAATCAATATTGAAACTTAAGGAAACTGATAATACTTTTCAACCTAAGAATGAAACCAATATTATATAAAATCTGGTAGATCAACCACCTGATAGGCTTGTCCTTTCACAAAAATAGATTGAAGGAAATTTTCACATTTATCAGAGAGTCTTCAAATGGTGCTTAAATGATTTATTGAATGAAATATGATATCTTTATTTTCACATTGAGGGTGAGACTGATTGAGTCATTTACCTAAAAAGTATGATGTTAATGCATAATATGATTATCATAGAATTCAAGGTCATAACACAAATATATGCATAAATATTAATGAAAACTTTTAATGTATGGAGGGAGTGAAAATCAACTCTTAATTATTCTAAAATTAAATTTATGTATCAACCAATATATTCCATAATTACTAGCTATTAAAATAGTTGTGTTATAAGTGAGATTGTCGACCAAAACTTGTACTAAATAACTTCAAAACTAAAAACATATGCTTATTGGATTTAGTTTATACATACCTATAACAAAAAAAATTATATATAAAAATTTTTAACATGAATTTTTAAAATAAATTATTGCACACACTTGTGCATAATATTTTATTAATAATAAAGAATAAAATAAACCTATTACAAGATAATTTACATGACAATTTATGTCTAAATTAAGCATAAAGTAACAACTAAATTAAGGCACGTACTAAAAATTAAGTAATATATAATTATAATTTTTAAAACCTAATTTAAGACAATTTAAGGTAGACTAAATCAAATACTAAAGTAAATAAGGTTGACTCATGTTTAATATAAGGTCAACATGCAAGAAGCTTTGCTCAACAAGTCACCAAATCATGCAACCTACCCAACTATGACATCCAAAATTATATATAAAATAATAATTGATTTAAATAAACTTTAATTTCACCTAAATAACATAAAAGTGTTCCCAATCTCTTAGAAACTTATTTGAGTACTTAGATAATGAATTGGAATTAAATGGTAGTTCCAACTATTTTTTAGGAAATTCTCATAAAGTGTCTAATATTGACCAAACAAATAATTTAGGACATAAATAAATTCAATAACATTCCTAAACATATACATAATAAAATAAACTAATTATAATATTAATAATCAAATACCAAAATTGGTGTCATACTTAAAATTAAAGCATAAGATACAAGACTTGATTAATAAAAACCAAATCCATGTAGAAGGTCACGATAATAACTTGAATGAATTAGTGGATCAACCAAATAATAATTTTAAATCCTTTACTAACTTGTTTCCAAATTATTCTACTCAAAATAAAAACCAATATGATATTCATATCATAGCTAAAAATAATTTTCACAAATTTCTAATGCTCACATTCTAGATGGATTTTTTATTATTATTAATGGTAAAAGGAGGTTTTAAATAGGGACCCTAACCTTTACATAGAACACGTAATCTTGTTCTAGAAACTAGAAATACCAAAAGTAAATCGTAATGATGGACCATAATCTATACATTATTTCATAGATAAACATTCAAGGTTAACAAAAGAAATTATGGTTGATAATCGTTCAAGTATAAGATAAGTGCACAATGCAATTTCTTACCAATTGTGGATACACTCAGAAGGATTTAGATTGTATAAATATTGGTATTAAATATTACACCTTTAAATATTATTGTGCATTGGGATATGTGTGGTAGACTTGTAGCTAGCATAACTTTTAAATCAGTCATATGATATTTATATATCTTAATATTAGTAGTATTGTCAGCCTATCAAATATTAGCCTTAGTAAGGTATATATAGGAGATAGTGGTTAGTATTATACCATCATATTACATATTTTTTTCATATTTCAAGGATATGTATTTTTACACACCAAATTGGATTAGTCATTTATTTCTAACATTCCACTTCAATTATAATTATCTTGTGTGGATATGATCTATTATGCCCTTATTATTTTGAGTAACTAATGTTATAATACATTGGATATTTATATTAAAATACATTTCCTTGATTCTAATCTATATCTGTAAATAATTTCATTACAAATAATATCAAATAATGACTTATGAAATATTTTTTTCATTGCATTTTTTGGGTTGAGATCAATGTCTGTTTGTTGTTGTTGAAGGATAAAACAATCACAAATTTTTATTTTAAAAAAATATTTTTTTTGTTAGCATAATATTATTTTCATATTTTTACTAAAAAAGATTGGATTTTTTTGGTACCTTGGTTCAATATAATATTAATTTGAATCATCTCATGAGGTGATCACAATGACATATATTTATATCAACCTTATTTTTGAAATTTTTTATACCCTTCCAAAATATAACAGATACTTGATTCATCTTAGTGAGATGATCCAAATGGTATAATCCTTGATAACACTATTTTTTAGACTTGAACCCTAAAATCATTACTTAGCTAGTCCACATACCAAGGGTTGAGGCAAGAGTTCAAAAACTCTAGTAAAAATGGCTGTTAAAGAAGAGATAGAGTTCAAAATCGATGGATATTCCATTATAGGTTTTTTTGATAGATCATAAAGTGTGTTAGATTGATGATGATGATGTATAAAATATACAATATAAAATGGATAGTAAATAAAATTTGGATAAAATCAATTGGAAACTAGGTGAGATCATACAAATATTTAATCAATTATTTTCCTTTCAAGAGAATCTACAAAATTATCT
Organism: Torreya grandis; assembly: GCA_037957365.1. NCBI lineage: Eukaryota > Viridiplantae > Streptophyta > Pinopsida > Cupressales > Taxaceae > Torreya > Torreya grandis. The sequence continues at coordinate 833,436 of JARHVA010006336.1, read as the reverse complement.
TTAGTTCATTGATGCAGAGCCTAATTTGGGTGAATCATGTTCTCAATGCTTTTTGAATTCAAAAATAGTGCATCCCCCACCCTCAATTAGTTCCAATTCAAGCATGCATAAGTGTGATGGAAAATATTCAAACACTTGGATCAAAGACATGGATAATGCATTTGATGTACATCATGTCCCATGTGGACAAAAGCTCAAAATGACATCCTTATTTGGAACCTAAGTAATTCATTTAATATTTATAGTTGTGTGCTTAAAAGAAGAATAATACTCTGAGCGTCAGCTAGTTAGTTTTTACTAAGGAACTACAGACACACAATTACAACAATGTGATAGAGAATTATTTTAACTAGTTATCAAAACTTTATTAAACAAAATTGGTCAAGGATTATTTTCAAAAATTCTAAAGTATATCCTTACATTTAGAGATGATCACAGATGATAAATTAAATTACATATTTCCTAAGGGACTCAAGGATCACATCGAACTTGAGGTTCACATGTTTAATTATATTTTTATATATGATTCTATTATTTTGTTGTGTTAAGAAAATAACATTATCCAATAGAAGGTAGGATTTCACAAGCATTAGAACTCAGAGCACTCCAACACCATCATTCCTCAACTTACTATATTGAATCCTCAAAAAATGTAAGAGAAAAAGGAAAAAGGGTTATGTTTTAACTATGATAGAAAATATAGTCATGGGCATACATGTGTTGAAAATATATTTTTTGTATTTAAGGTGCTAATGAATAAGAATAGCATGAAGAAGTATAGTCAGAAGGCATTGATGAGCTAGGTGAGGAGACAAGAAATACCCAACTAATTATTTATTATCATGCATGTTTATGCATTAACACACCAAAAACCCTTAAGGTAGTGGGTTTTCTTAAAAAAATAAGGTGACATTATTGATTGACTTGGGAAGTACTCAAAACATCATCAATAATAAGTTGGTTGCACACTTCAACTATTTTATCTATCTAGCTCTATAATTTTAGGTCATGAATGTAGATAGTGGTATCTCAATTGTACAAGAAAAATTCAAAAGATTTAACTCACTATGGGAATATCTATTCAATTTCCCTATGTCAATTATTACCATTAATGGCATAGGCATTGTAAGAGTGAAAAAGATCACTACCTTGAGAATGATTGAGTTGAATTTTCAAGAGTTTTTTAGTGTTGGAGTGAAATGGATCACTACCTTGAGAATAATTGAGTTGATTTTTAAAGATTTTTCTTATGTTTTCATTCCAAAGGAATTAAATTTAAACTATGTGGGCTACATGCAAAGTATCCAATATTAATTAACTCTCATCAAATGTAGAAGATTATTAAAAATGGAGCAGATGGGGTTATGGTGCAATTTTTCATTATAAGCACTACCATAAAATATTTCTAAACTACCATATCTATAATAAACTTTAAAATATTTATCAATAGTTTTTTGAGATATGCATAAAATAATACCACCCAAAAAAGATCATGATCATGCCATTTAGTTAGTACCAGGGATCCAACCACACAATATTTGACTTTATAGTTACCCATATGTAAAAAATAGTGAGATTAAGAAGATAATACATGAACTACTTGAGGAAATAATTGTTTGGAATAACCAAAGTGCCTATTCCTCTCTAGTGGTGATGTTGTGTAAGAAATATGACACTTGGTGCATGTGTCCAAATGACAAGGAACTCAACAATTACACCATCGAAGATAATTTTTTAATTGACATAAATGATGATTTTATAGATGAGTTACATGTTTTATACTTTGAGAAACTTTATCTTCACTCAAATTATAATTATATTAGAATAAATATGAGGATATGCATTAGATACCTTTCATAACCCATGAGGGTCACTATTAATTTATGGGGATGCCATTTCGCCTCATAAATGAGACATCTAAATTTTATATTTTGATGATTTCTATATTTAAGCCATTCATAAAAAAAAATTGGTGTTTTTTCTTGACATATTCAAATACAAAAAAACATGGAAAAAACATATGCAACATGTGAAATAACCACAACATCATTTACATGCCAAGCCTTCCAAGTTTGATTTTGGAGTCAATGAGTTTGAGTACTTAGGTCACATAGTTTCCCATTATGGCATAAAGGTGAAACCTCACAAGATCAAAGCCATAGTTAAATGGTAAGTTGTTAAATTCTCAATCACCTATGGGGATTCTTAGGGCTCACATGTTACTACTGTTGATTTTTTTTAAAAATACAATAGTATAGAAATACCACTCACAAATTCATTGAAGAGGGACTCCTTCCATTGGAATGAGGTAGGCACCAAGTCATTTGATAAATTGAAAGAGACCATGTGCACCACTAAAATTATAGCTACACTATTTTTCCTTTACTTTCATTGTTGAGTGTGATGATTCATGGCATGGCATGGGTAGTACTCATACATGGAGGCTGACCTATTTATTTTGAGTCACATCAAATCAAGGGTAATAATAACTTGTATCCCATTTATGAGAAGGAAATTATGGTTATCCTTCACACACTCAAATAATGGAGAACATATTTGATGGGTAGACACTTTTAGGTGAATACAAATCATGATAGTCTCAAATACTTTTAAAAAAGAGACTATCATGAGAAGAAGAAAAAAATTGGGTCATAAAGATGTTGGGATGTTACTTTGAGATCATATACAATAAATGAAAGGAAAATGTAGTGGTTGATATACTATCCAACAAGGATGAGTCCACATAAGCACTAGATAACAATTACATTGGGTGAAGGAGGAAACATTAGTATGTAAAAATGACACAAATATATACACTCTGATTCAAAATCTACAATAGGATATGAGTGTGTCAGTATTGAAATGGGAAGCTAACCCTTAAGTAATTTTTTTTGTAGATTTAAATGTTTCACCATTCGGTGGGCACTCTGGATTCTTTAAGACTTATCATAGAATTAAGTAATAATTACATTTGTAAGGGATCAAATGGAAAGTCCATAAATTTTTGGTAGAATGCTTGGTGTATCATCAAAACAAGGGTGAGAAAATCAATACCTAAGGCCTTTTACAAGTGTTATCTATTCATAGCTAGAGGTGGGAGGAAATGTCCATGGATTTCATCATAAGGTTGATCAAGTTTGAATATAAAATGTCATCATGGTTGTCATGCATAGACTCACCAAATATGCCTTTTTTTTACCTTTTCACATCCTTGTGTAGCTAATAAACTAGCATTAGCTTATCTACATACAGTTCAGAAGCTACATGGGACCCCAAAAATCATATCAAGTGATCATGATCCTATATTTACTAATAATTTTTGAACTGATTTATTTTCTTTCCTATGCACTCAGTTAGCTCATAGTTCATCATATCATCCTAAATCTGATGGACAAATTGAGTAGGTAAATGAGGTATTAGATTGTGATCTCTGATTTTTTACTTTGGATAAATAGGGGATATGGGTTCAATGGATACTTCTAGAAAAATGGTGGTATAACACTTCTTTCCATGATTCATCCAAAATATCTCTATTTTTGGCATTGTATGGTTACCAACCACCATCTATCACATCATCTGTGAGGGTTGATCCAAATGTTTTATTAGTTGTATAACACATTTAACACCACTAGGAGGTACTCTTTATTCTCAAAGAGAATTTGGCAATGACAAATAACTGAATAAAACAATAAACTTACCAACATGGAATTGAAATACATCTTGAAGTACGATATTGGGTTTTTGTGAGATTAACCATATAAACAATTTTTCTTGAAATAATAGAATAAGGATTAAAAACTTTAACTCAATTATTATGGTCTCTATCGTGTCTTATAGAAGAATGACAATATTGTGTAAAACTAGAGTAACCTTAGTCAACAAAAATACATCTAGCATTTCGTGTTTTATGGTTGAAGGTCATTAGACGAAGAGTTTCAGTGTAAATAGAGTTACAAGGGCTTGATGAGGATGGGAGAATCATTTTTTCATTTGATAAAGTTTTCCTAACACACAAAAAAGGGCTGTAAATGAGGGTTATTGCAGAAACACCCATATATCATCAACATTAAGGATAATTTTGATTTGAATGGGAGGGGCATGCTACACCCTTAATCTCTAGTGTTTATTAGGTATGTGTGTCTGATTTGTTGTTAATATAATCTTTTACGTAGTCATATGATAATTTATATATCTTCATGTTGGTAATTGTGTTGGCCTATATAGTATCTATAATATTAGTAGAGTGTATATAGGAGTAGTGGTTAATATTAGAGCATCATATTATGCATTATGTTTGTATTGAAAGGTTATAGAGATTGCTCCTTCAAAGTGGCTCAATCATATATTTCCTATATTTTAATTTATTTACAATCATATTGTATGGATATGCTCTATCAAGTCTTTATTATTATCATTCTCCTTTGGCTATTTATATTGAAATGTATTGCCTTGATTCTACTCTTGATATTTATATTGAAATATATTTCCTTGATCTTGCTTTATCTTTCTAAATAATTTCATTATATTAAAATATACGATAGCTTTACTTAGATACCGCTTGAGATATCACATTCCTTGTTAACATAGGTCCTTAAACCATTTTACCCTGATTTTATATATTACTAAATAATAAGGTGTAGGATGTATTACTTAGATTCTCATGAGTTAATAAAATAAAATAAAATCCATCAACATTATATTAAAGCTTAAATTTTGTGAATGATAATAAATTGGTTATTACTCAAGACATGCTTGGAAATCATTAATACAAGTTCAACATGAATATTTTCCTAAATAATTATCAAAATAACAAATCATAAGACCTCAAACAATCAAATCTAAAGTGCAAGCACCTACTCATTCATGTGTAAGACAATCTTATCATAGCCTATTGTGCATATTCAATATAAATCACCTATTAAAAGGCTAATCATACAAAACACTAGAGAAAAATGTTCCTTTACAAGAGGATATTACAATTATCACAACTACTTGTAAGGATAATGATTACACTTTTCTTGTTTTGCTATGAAGAAATGATATTGTGTCACATGTCATGGGACTTTGTCTACTTAATTTCCCAAAATATCTTCATGACAAGATTTTATGAATTAAGTGTTGGATTTGGAAAAAGTATTTAGGGGGAAAGTACTAGTAGTGTAACCCCTAAGTTTAGAGATTCATACTATTATATAAGTCAAGTCACTCCAACAATAAAAATGTAATTTGAATATACTTTAAAAATGACTAACAATGGCTTTGATAGCCATGTTGCATTTATTTTGAATGGATAAATCAATTTTATGTAGCGAAATATTTAAATTTTATTGGCTTTAATAGCTATTTAATCCTTTACATAGCATTCATTTGCCTTAATGCTTCTTGCTTTCAAATAATTTCCTATTATTACTTTTTTAAAAAGCATTCATTTGTCTTAATGCTTCTTATTTTCAAAGAATTTCCTGTGAGTACTTTTTAAAAAACTCAAAAAGAATCATTTGAAACAACAATCAATGTTAAAATTTAGGATTTATGAAATTAGAAGTAAAGGCTTGCAAATGTGAGATTAACTATATTAAGGCTTCCAAATTTTGGATGGATAAATGATATTGCTGCCATTTACACAAGGAAGAGATTGAAGTCCTCCTAAGATAAATAATATCAATTATTAATTATAAATTTCTTTTTATAAATATAAAATATATTGTATATGATATATATAACAAAATTTGAAGAATATTAAATAATATTTTATTTTTCATTATATTTTATATATACTATATATTTGAATAATTTTATTTATTATTATTTACTTTGATGTATATTATATATTAATTTTTTAATGAAATATTTCAAATTATATGTTAAAGGAAAAGACAATATTAATAGATGTTATTTACATATATATTTTAGATAAATATATGTAAAAGATGTCGAAAGATATCATTTTTGAGATCCTTACTTATTTATATCATATATTTAAAATAATATAAGTGTTCAAGAATGATATCTCTCAATATCTTTTAAATAGATTTATAATTCTCAACATCTTTTACTAAATTTATAATTCTCAATATCTTTCTTAAACTCTTTAAATAAAAATAGTTTAAATTTTTTTAAAATAATTTAATAGAGAAGAATCCAAAGATTATAAAAGACGAAATCAATAAAAATAATTATCAATCATATTTATTATAAAAATTAAAAAATATATATTTATTTATTTTCAAATAAATCTAATTTACAAAACATTAAAAATCATCATTGTCATAATAAAACGTATACGTGTCATTCTAATTTATGTTAACAACAAATAAACATGTAAAGAAGAAATTGAACCAAATAAAGAGTTCACCAAATTTTTATTATAAAAAACACGTCTACACATTATACATGTCAAGAAATGTGGCAAATGTAATAATTTGGAGGAAACCTTGTCCCATTATTCATAATAAAAGAAATCACATCAACCCATAACTCTAGGGTATGTAGCCCCTATATTAGTGAAAACGATGACACAATGTTACGGGTGTGTTAATTGCTTTGTTTGTTAATGGCATAGAAGTAATAGTGAGAGTGTGGTTCATCTCACGCTCTTGGAAAGAGTTTCGGGGGAGTTGCTCTTCGAGGGGAGTTTTGGGACGCAGTGTGTTTGCAATTCATTGGTGGGTTTTCTTAGCCCCTGGGTTGTTTTTGTGTGGGTTAGTCATCTGTTTCCGTCAGCCATTGGTTGGATTCATGGGTTTCTGCGGGTCTCTAAACAAGTTTGTTGGTTGTTGGTGGTTGTCATCTTTCCACATGGGGGCTTACAAGGGCTCTTTCTATTTTGTGTTGGTGTTTCACTGCTACTTTTTATGGGTCATGTTCGGGTAGGGCTATAGGGTCACCAATTCAATTGTCATTGTTGGAGGGTATGAGTGTTTTTTGGTTTGATGGACTTGGGCTCACGATATTTTGCTTTTTAGATGAGTAATATTGATTTGGTTTTTTTTGGAGTTGTCTTTTTCGTTTCGGTTTTGGGGCTAGGGTTTTTGGCTGGGTTTTGATCGAGGTGTATCCAAAGTTTGTCCCACTGAGTCAGTTGGAATGGGTCTCTCTTGATTCAAGACTTTGGTCTCCATCTCTGCGAGGAGCAGCGCTTGCGTTGCTTTAAGTTTGTTTGATGAAAGTATCCACGAACACTACAAGATGTTGTTGGGATACAAGGGGATTCTTGTTTCCCTAATCTTTGTTTGTTCTCTTAGACACCTAGGCCTCCTCTTTATGTCCATGCTGGTCTTCACCCCAGTCAAAGATGTTTGTTGTGTTTGACGGTTTAAGCGGTTGTGATGGCTATTGCATCTCATTGATGTTGTTGGTGTTGTATGTTAGGTAGCGTGTGGCCATTGGTGATGTTTGTTCTATTGATGGTTCTGTGGTGTTTGACGATTTGAGTTGATGTGATGGCTATTGCATCCCATCGACATTGTTGGTGATTGTTTGAATGGTTGGTTATGGCTTTTGGTGTTGTTTGTAATGCTGGGGTTGGTTGTTTATTGGGTGTTCTAGGTTGGTTTCTTTGTATTTTTCATTTTATTTTGTTGTCTTAGGAATTGGGCCACTTATTTGTGTCCCAGTGCTGGTTCATAACTCCGGTCAAAAGCATTAACCTTATCAAAAAAAAATAGTGAATGTGACTTATCATGTGATACATGACCATTTTTTAATACGTAGGCATTTAAAAATGGGCTTTTGGTATTTATTAGCTGTATTATTTTTAAATTTATATTATTTAAGTTATTTATGTGTTTATTAATTATTAGTCTAATTTAAATTTTTATTGGTATATTTTTCATATTTTATGGTTTCTTCCTATGAGTTTTCTCTTTTTTTAATTTTACAAATGGTCTTTTCGTATTTATTAGTCGTATCATTTTTAAATTTATATTATTTAAGTTATTTATGTGTTTATTAATTATTAGTCTAATTTAAATTTTTATTGGTATATTTTTTTCATATTTTATGGTTTTTTCTTGAGTTCTCTCTTTTTTTTCGCTTTTCTCTCTCCTCTCCACTTGTTTCCATATGTTTACGATTTTTTCGCAGAATCATACAATGTACATGTTAGAATAATTGATTTATCCTAACCTATCTGTAATAAATGTCTCAAAGTAAGTTACACCTTTCATTGACATGTAGCATAGGTTAGTTAAGTGTGTTATTTCCTATGTGTGATTAGTTATATTATGAGTCATAATCCGCTATAGATTAGGAGATCTAATCTCATTATTATATAAATAAACACCTCTTGTAGTGCTTTTATTAATGCAATTTCATTGTTTTTCATTTGGTTTCAAAGCAGGTTATCTTGAAGAGGTTCAAACTGGTGGAGATAAGGTAGAGATCAAGAGGAATTTTGTGCTAGCCTTGATAGCAACACATTGCTCCAATTTCTGCCATCTTATGCTGAAATTATAACAAATTACGAAAGGAAAAACTTGTCATGCAGCGCTGCCAATCTTAAATACCAGCTTGGCATATAAGATCTAATCTTTTTTAGGGTCATTTTTTTATTTTTCTGGAAAAATATAGAATTTATGGAATAGATCTAATATTTTTTTCTGAATTTTACTTAGAAAAATACGAATTTAAAAAAAAAAATTGAAATTTTTGGAGATTTTAGTGATTTTCTACGATTTTTTTAAGTTTCTGTTTTGCAGGACAAACAAGGAACAATTAAAAAATGGCAATTTTTTTTGACATTTTTTACACAATTGTGAATCAAATATTATACCAATAGATTCCTCTCATTGAGAGCTTTTCGAAAAGTATGCATTTTCTGAAAATAGAGCACTGAGGCATCCATGGTGAAAGTTTGGAAATAGAGGGCAATTTGGAAGTCTTCATTTGGTGCAAGGTCAATTTTTTGGGTGGAGCACCACCCAGATCCACCACTTCTAGCAACAACACCACCATCATGCCACAAACATTTTTCAGCGTATGTTCATGCCATATGACCACCTGTTGGGCGTTTTTAGCTCTTAAGGGCTTGTCCTTCATCACTATGAACTATCTTTGGCGATCTTTTCTTCCTAGGCTCAAAACTTTTGATCCATGAAGACTAGGAGGGTGATTTTTTTTTTATCTTGGCTATTTTTTCGATATCTATGTAGTGGTAAGGCTATTTTTTACATTTTGATCACCTATATTTCCATAAATTTCAGTTTTTTACCAGTTTAGCTAACTAGGGCATGTATTTTAGACCTTTAAGAGGCCATAACTTTTGACTGGTAAATCCAATTTGCATGTTGTCTTTTTTTAAAGCACATGTTTTTACATGATAGTCACATCTAAAACATGTATTTATTTTGATTCTATATCATATTGTAAACTTCATTGGTAACATTTATTGATTCATCATAATAGTGAATATTGTAAGGCGAAAAGCCATTTTTTTAACGGTGAATTGTCTAGCCCAAGAGGCTCTTTTGCCAAGACAGGCTATTTTTTCCACAATTGAAAGACCACAAAAGGGAGAGATTTTATTTTCTCAACACCCTCAAATCATCTTACAACAAAACAATGAAGCTGTAAACTCCTCAAATGCATTTTTGACTGAGACTGACATCCATTTTCCTCATTTTTCCATTGCATTTTTTGGATGCATTTTCAACAGAGACTGATGTCCTTTTGTGTGTTAATGTGTGACTTGCTCTCTTTGTGTATGTGTTTTTGCATTTTTCACACATTTTATTTCTGCTCCTAAATAAAACATTCGTAATTTGTCATATGTAACTTGTTATTCACAATGTCTGGTTTAGGACCTATATTTGTTCTCCTTGACACACAATTGTTTCACGATGACAATAACACAACATGGAAAACAAAAGTATAAACACATATAGAGTTTGAAAATATTTGGTCAGTGGTAGAAGGCACATAGGTTTGACATGCAATAGATGTTGATCAACCATAAAAATATGACAAAGCTAATAAAAAGGCTAAGTTAATAATCATGTTTGGAGTTTTAGATGAGGTACAACCTCATATCCATAGTGCTACAACTACAAAAGATGCTTGGGATAAGATTAAAATAATATATGAAGCTAAGAATCAAAATCGAATCTTGTATCTTCAGAGTCAATTGCACTCTCAAGCTCAAATCAGATGAAAAAGTAGAAGCATTCCTTAGAAGGGTTACAACTTCGTGGGCTTCGCTTCAATCTTTGGGTGAACTAGTGACAAATGATTCTTTGGTCCCTATAGTCCTTAGGGCACTGCCCCTCGCATATAGGATGTTTGTGACCAATTTGAATGTCACAAGATAAAAACCAACCTTTGAGGTGTTGGTAAATTTATTGCAACAAGAGGAAGCTTTGCATAATTTAGAGGAAGTAAATGATGAGCATGCACTCACATCAGATCAAAAGGGGAAGAAACCTATGAAGGGTCCAAAGCAATATCAAAAGTAGAATAATCAATAAAACCAACAAGTGAATAGTTCACATTCTTTTAAAGCATGTCAAATTTATGGAAGACGTGGACATGACTTAAAACATTGTTGGTACAACACATTTCAAAAGGGTTCATCAAGCAAGAAGCCCTCTTCTAGAAATTTACCACAAATAGTGTTGGGCCCATTTTTGGCTATGTTTGGATTCATGTCAACTTAACAGACATCTTGGCATGAAGCAATCATTCAAAATGATTGCTATTTTGATATCTTTGTGTCAACTAAAAGAATTGGTGCAATCCTTGCACCAACTGGCAGATTGTTAACAAATTCTATAATGTTTTGGGCATCTTCAAGGAATAGAAGCAAGTGGTAATCACAGCGTGAAGCGCGTAAAGTAATGAAGTCTAAAAAATGATTGAGAAAAGCTCAAGATCAATGATTGGCATGCATAGCTCCACCCTAGTAGAAGGTGATCTTATAGGTTATAAAATCAAACTCAAACCAGTATGTGATGATGTGACTTTGACACATTAAAGCCATGTAGAATTGGTTCCAAACATTATGAAGTGACCACCATTGAAACTAGGATTAGCATGGATGCCTTTGAGGCTTCACGTTGTAGTGTCCAAGCTCACCTGTGAGCCTCTGGGACTTAGTAGCTTAGATGATCATTCACTCTATCTCATTTCTTATATACTCTCTATATTTAAACTATGTTAATGAAGAATGGCATGCCTTGTTTGAGTTCTGAATTGGTTTAGATGGTTATAGTTATGTTCTCTAAATAGGGTTCAACTACGTAATGTTTGTGATAGTTATAATGCTTAACTTTAATATATGAATACTAAGGTCCAACAAGCTTTTGATCCATCACTTTAATGGTGTATCTATAATTTATGATGACATCAACATATTGGGTAGAATACTCTAAGTAGGAAGACCCTCATGCCAAGCCATGACACCTATGCTTAAAGCACTAACCAAGATGAACCTTTGATCCAAGATATTCCATTGAGCCCTCTAAGCACTTAAAGGATGCTAAGCATGATAAAACATAGGCTTGTGTCCATGAGACCATAGAACAACCTCATGAGACCACAAAGCAACTTGATATAGGCTTGCACCCACATGACCAGAAGTAACTGCCTAAATAGGCTTTGTGCATATAGACCTTCAACCTAGCCTAGAAATGACTTGCACCGATGAACTTGTAAATGACCAAAACCCTTGAAGATTGAGTTGCACCATGACATGATTAGCCCAATGTAGGCCTCAATTATTTCTCTACTACACTTTAGGTGAGTGCATAAGGATTACACCTTATATGAATTGATTCCATTGCATTTGAGTGACAAATTTTGAGTGCCATGGATTCATTATATGATTGTGTGTAGTTGTAGCCAGTCTAGAATTGAGTTGGATAACCAGGTAAGTGCCTAATAGAGTGAATGATCAACTTTTATATAACATTTTGGTTCCATTTCTGGGACCCGTGTTGAATTTTGTTGATGCGATGGTGAAAAATAACAATGCTCTACCTCTCCCTCAAGAACATTAAGCATTGGTTGGAATAGGTAAAAGATAGCTTTGCATTGAAGCATCCATCTTGTAAAGCACAGAAGCCAAGGAAGTGGGTCCAGAATAACCTATATGATGCTCTGTATGAGGTTTTTTTATATGAATTACCTAATCATGTATACTAATGGTTGGTTGCTTATGTGACCCATAAAAAATGAAGCTGTGGACAATGCCTTGAGTTGATGAAGGATCGCTTAGAAAAGCTTGAGAACCTTGATGCCACTTAGACCAGAACTATAGACATATGGTGGCAAGGAGTGCTGAATAGCTATGTGTTTGAGTTTGTAGTATCATCATAATCCTATCTTAAAGAAGTAGAGTATCAATTCTTACATGATCCTAGAGGCAAGTTTGTGAAAAAACTTGGCACCAAGCTTAAGAAAATGATGGTGGATTATGGCTTTGAAAATATAATAATGGAAGGCTAAAATCCTTTCACATATGAGTAGTGCAACAGGGAAGAAGGGGATGTGTAGGTGAATTATAATGGAAGGGGATGAACATATTGACACCTAAGAGCTTAGGTGATAGACTTATAATAAGAGAAGGTGCAGGATAATAGAAAATATGAAAGCTAAAAGCGCTTAGAGAACTTGTAGAGAGCAGGAAGAGCATGGGGAAAGATATATTGAATGACAATAGCACCAAGAAGAGAAAAACACTAAAGCCATAGACTGAGCTCATCAATTAACACATGTAAAATTCTCTAGGTTCCTATCAAATTTGACTATTGAAGATGCATTAGAAGAACCTAACCCTTTTGAACCTATGGTGTAAGCTCATGCACTGGATCGCCCTCAGGAAGAAAGAAGAGTGATAACTAACCCTATTATCAATATTGAATTTGTTAGATTTGAAAAATTAGATTACAATTTTATGATTGAAAAAGTTGTCCCTTACGAGGAGCTAAGTGAAGGTACCTCTAAGCCTTTGGGAACTAGCTCAAAAACATAGAATGTAAGTGCACAAATTTTAGTTCAACAAATGTCAGCTATGTAGACTGGGCAACAACCCACAGGGAGTGGCCTAGCACCATAAGTGAGTAGCATTATGTAGTCAAATTTAATGATGAAAATAACAACCATAGGGTTGACCCCCAACCCATTGACTAGAGCTATTTGAGGACCACCTCCAGGACAAGTGCCAGGGGGCAAGCACCTCAAATGCTAGTGCACCCCCCCTCGCCCCACAAAAAATATATTATGAGATGGAAATGCACTTGCCAAAATATTATGGCATGGAAAATGCCATAGAACATGTGTTAAAATGTGAGCTTTAATGGCACGTTCGGGGTATAACCCAATCTGAGCGTAATGCAACTCAATTTGTGATAACTTTACTTGATCATGCTCATACCTAGTATAGGAAATTTGATCCTAACGAGGCCATGATTGATTATGACATTGTAAAGGAGGCATTTTTGAAGGAATTAGATATTATTGAGTTTGAATAGTAGAGAATCACCACACTCAAGGAAATTAGCCAAGGGCTCTCAGAAAGTGTGTGTCTGTATGTAGCTAGGTTTAAATCTCTTCTTTCCAGTCTCCTTTATGATATTCACCCCTCCTAGCATGCATAATGGTTTATTAGAAGATTTATAGCACCCTTTAAAAGAGTGTTGTCTATGAAGACATTGATAGATCCCCATGAATCTCTAGAAGCCATGCTCCAAGCTGAGGTAGTCAAGAGCATTAACACAAGAATCAACCCTTTCATGGAGGTGTAGATTGCATCCATGGCTGCTATGGCCCTAACCTATCACATGTATTAAGATAGTAATAGCCAACTTTTGGCTTACTTATCCCTCTTTGATACTATTTTATATTTCTCTATGCATTCATTTGGTTAGTAGGTCAGCCTATTGAGTAACCATGGCCTAGATACACTATATATAGGAGGTAGTGGGTAACTATTTATCATCATATTGTGAATTCTTCTCTTATTAAAGCTTGTGGAGGTTTCCCCCTCGAAGTGGCTTATCTATTATCATATATTTGGATATATTTCAGTCATATTTGGATCTACTTCTACTATTCTACTTTATTGTTGAAGTAATTTCATTACAAGTGGTATCAGAGCTATAATTTGGGCAATCTTGTGGGTGAAACCCTACTTTTTTTAAATTTGGCTATATCTATAAAATGGTTATGAATTTATCTAAAATGATTTTACTGAAGGTGCAAAATAATTAAGTTAAGCTTCCATTAAAATTTTACATTAATTGGATCTATTTTACAAAAGTTATCTCTATTTAAGGGTTTTTCATAAAATTTATCTATAGTGTGCAATTCAAAGAATTTTTTTGAGTTATTTAAATTTTTGGAAATCTTAAAAAAATTTGGCTTGGGTTTGTTATTTGTATGTTTTTATTTGAGGCTGAAAAAAGTCAAAAATTGCTGGTCAAAGTTGGGTCAAAAGTGCTAATCAGGTTCGACATTGTAAAACCCTTTTATGGCAGGTCCACAAACTCGAGATCGAGGAAAGGGTGCTGAAACTCTAGGTAAAACTCCTAACAAGTAAGAGATGGAGTCAGAAGGGGGATGTACTTGACCCTTTGTACCAGGGTTCTCTGACATAGATCATAAAGTGAGCCAGCTTGACTATAGTGTGCAAGGCATTTAGAGTGAGGTGCAAGGCATACAATCTAATATGAAATCCATACAAGATAGTTTGGTAGATATCATAACGGCTTTGAAAAATAATCATTCAAATCATCTAGCTAACACTATTGCACAACCCCACCAGGGTGGTTCTCCCAACCAATCTACTTCAAATCTAACTATAGTGCCACAAAGGAACCTATTACCCAAGGTGGATATGCACAAATATGATGGAAAAGATCCACTCAATTAGATCAACCAAATGGAGATTTTTTTAATCTACATTAGATCCCAGGTGGATAGAAGGTTACCATGGCATCCTTGTATCTTGAACCTGATCAATTCATTTGGTATCGATGGTTGTGTGCTCAAAAGAAAAAGATGACTCTCAATGTCAATAGTGTGATAGAGAATTACTTTAGCCAACTGGCAAAATTGTGATAGACTAGCTATGTCAAGGATTATATTCATCATTTTTAGAACCTATCCTTATGTGTGGAGACAATTTCTAAGAACTTGAATGAACTATTTTTGGGTGGACTCAAGGACCACATTCAACATGAGGTACACATGTTTAATCCACTTAAGATTTTTGATTCTATTATCATGACACACAGAGTTGAGGAAAAATTCATAGCCAACAAGAAGCAACCATTCACTCACTTCAAAGATCGTAGCATGTCGACACCAACATTTCCATTACCTACCAGAATGACCCCACAACAAATTGAAGAGAAGCATGTAAAAGGATTATGTTTTGGTTGTGATAGCAAGTGGAGCAAAGGACATAGATGTGCTGAGAAGAAGTTATTCTACATTGAGAGATCCAATGAAGATGAAGAAGAAGATGATTCCTCCAATGATGATGAGGAAGAGATAGAGGAGGTACCTAAAAATTCCCAACCTAAAATCTCTTATCATGCACTTGCAGGTATTAGCACTCCACAAACTCTTAAGGTGGTGGGTTTCTTCAAGAAATAGAAGGTGACAGTGTTGATTGATTCAAGGAGCACACATAACTTCATCAACCATAAGTTGGCCACTCGATTGAACTGTTTCATTTACCTATCACTAGAATTTAAAGTCATGATTACAAATGGTGGCACAATTAATTATTCAGGCAAATGACATAATATTAAGCTTACTATGGGTGAGTACAATATCAATTCCCCTATGTTTTATATTCCCATGGATAAAACAAACATTGTTTTTGGAGTCCAATGGCTCACAACCTTGGGTACCATTAAGATGAACTTACAAGAACTATTCATACGCTTTCATTCTGAAGGTGAGAGAATTTAACTACATGGATTATAGGCAAAATATCCACAATTAGTTAGTTCACATCAGATGACCAAGTTACTAAAAAAGGGGACAGAGGGAATTATTGCATGATTATGTTCCATAGAATTTCAACCCACACAAGCATCTACACATCCTAATCTACATATGATTCTTGATGACCACCCATCTATTTTTGGGGCCATGCCAAAAGGACTACCACCAAAAAGAGAACATGATATGCCATTCAACTACTTCCAGGGAGTCAACCACCAAATATTAGACCATATAGATATCTATATGCACAAAAGAGTGAAATCAAAAAAATGGTCCATGAGATGCTAGAGGCAGGGATCATCAGGCATAACCAAAGTGCATATTCATCACCAGTGGTCATGGTTCGAAAGAAGGATGCCACATGGAGGATGTGCCCAGATTATATGGAACTCAACAAGTACACCATCAAAGATAAGTTTCCTATTCCCATAATTGATGATTTAATTGATGAGTTGCATGGTGATAATTATTTCACAAAATTAGACCTTGACTCAGGGTACCATCAAATTAGAATCAAGGATGAAGATGTTCATAAAATTGCTTTTATAACGCATGAGGGCCATTATGAGTTTCTAGTAATGTCCTTTGGTCTTACAAATGTACCATCTACTTTTTAGAGCTTGATGAACACTATTTTTAGGCATTTTTAAAGGAAGTTTGTGTTGGTTTTCTTTGATGTCATATTGATTTATAGTCAGACATGGGAAGCACATCTACAACGTGAAACGGGTGTTGATAGTTTTGGAGAAGCAACAACTTTATGTGAAGCCATCCAAATGTGCTTTTGGAGTACAAGAGGTAGAGTACCTAGGTCACATTGTTTCCTAGGAAGGTGTTAAAGTTGATCCCCAGAAGATCAAAGCTATGATGGAATGGCCCATGCCAAAAACTCTCAAAAACCTCAGAGGGTTCATAGGACTAATAGGTCACTACCAAAGATTTGTGAAAGGTTATGACAACATAGCGACTCCACTCACTGCATTGCTAAAGAAGGATGCCTTCCATTGAAATGATGCCACCACCAAATCATTTGAGAAACTAAAAGTAGCTATGTGCACCACTCCAGTTTTGGCTACTCCAGACTTCTCAAAGAGATTCACTATTGAATGTGATGCTTCTAGATCCAGGTTGGGAGTGGTACTAATTTAAGAAGGAAGACCCATTGCATTTGAGAGTCATCAATTCAAAGGTAAGAATCTATAAAAACTTGTTTATGAGAAAGAAATGATGGCTATTCTTCATGCAGTTAAACAATGGAGGCCCTATCTGATGGGTCGACACTTTAAGGTGATAACTGATCATGATAGTCTCAAATACTTTTTGGAGCAAAGATTATCATCTAAGGAACAAAAAAAGTGGGTAACCAAAATGTTGGGTTATGATTTTGAAATCATCTATAAGAAGGGTAAAGATAATGTAGTATCAGATGAACTATCTAGATGAGATACATCCATAGAAGCATTACTTTGTGCAATATCCATATTGCAAGCAGATTGGGTGGATGAAGCTAGATTAGAATAGGAGCAAGACAAGGATACACAGGTTCTGATTCAAAATCTTTAGAAAGGTACTTTAGCCTTTGAAAAATTTAAATGGAAAGGTAATGCCCTATGGTATAAGGGTAGGTTATACTTGTGCAAAAATTTAGAGCATAAGCATAAGATTCTTGCAGAGTTGCATGCATCTCCAATTGGGGGACACTCAGGGTTCTTGAAAACATATCACAGAATTAAGAAAGAATTATTTTGGGAAGGAATCAAGGGAGATGTAAAAAAGTTTGTGGTAGAATTCTTGATATGCCAACAAAATAAAGGTGAGACAGTTAAGACCCCAAGTCTGTTACAACCATTATCAATTCCTAGTCAAAGGTGGGAGGAGGTTTCCATGGATTTCATCACAGGGTTGCCTTGTTCTAAAGGTAAGAATGTTATCTTGGTCATTGTGGATAGGATTAAAAAATATGCTCATTTTTGTGCTCTCTCACACCCATTTTCAACAAGTACAGTAGTAGCTATTTTTCTAGACGTAGTTCTAAAATTACATGGAACCCCAAAAATAATTGTAAGTGATTATGATCCTATTTTCACTAGTAATTTTTGGACTGAACTATTTTCTTGTTTGGGTACTCATCTAGCTCATAGCTCATCTTACCACCCCCATTCTAATGGACAAACAAAAGTGCTTAACAAATGTTTAGAGGGGTATATTCATTATTTTGTATCAGATAAACAGGAACATTGGGTTAAATGGCTACCACTTGCAGAATGGTGGTATAACACATTTTTTCATACCTCTTCTAAAATGTCTCCATTTCTATCACTAAATGGTTACCATCCACCTTCCATCACTTCTTCATTAAAGGTGCAAACCAAGGTTCAAAATGTGGAGGAGCACATTCAACATCAACAAGAGGTTTCGGCTAGTTTGAGAGAGAATTTGGCCTTGACACAAAATAGGATGAAGCAACAAGTAGATCAACACTGTAGTGAGAGAAATTTTAAGGTGGGTGACTGGGTATATGTACGTTTTTAGCCTTATAAGTAGATGTCCTTGAAGCAATAGAAAAAATACCATAAACTTGCTCCTAAGTATTATGGCCCTTATCAAGTTTTACGAAAAATTGGAAGTGTGGATTATAAGCTCGAGTTACCTCATTCATCTTGCATACACCCAATATTTAATGTTTCATGTTTGAAGAAGGTCATTGGATAGTCAGTTTCAACCCAGACAGAACTCCCAAAACTAGATGAAGAAAGATGAGTCATTTTGGAACTAGAGAAGATCCTCCAAACAGGTACTAAGAGGTTGAGAACCAGAGAGATTAGGGAATATCTAATCAAGTGGAAGAACCTGAGAAGTGAAGATGCAACTTGGGAAGGTGAAGAGTTCCTGAAACAACATCCAGAGTTGTTCAACATTAAGGATAACATTGGTTTGAAGGGGAAGGGCATGATATGTCCCTAACCTATCACATGTATTAAGATAGGAATAGCTGACTTGTGGCTTACTTGTCCCTCTTTGATGCTATTTCATATTTCTCTATGCATTCATTTAGTTAGTAGGTCCACTTATGGAGTAACCATGGCATAACTAGACTATATATAAGAGGTAGTGGGTAACTATTTATCATTATATTGTGAATTCTGCTCTTATTGAAGCTTGTGGAGGTTGCCCCCTCGAAGTGGCTTATCTATTATCATATATTTGGATATATTTCAGTCATATTTGGATCTACTTCTGCTTTTCTACTTTATTGTTGAAGTAATTTCATTACAAGCATGTAACTAACCACTACACCAAAACCTCAAGGCTTTAGTGAAGTCCACCCACCAGGACCATAACATCCCACCACGCTTCCAAAGCCCAAACTCTAGGCTGGATTTACGCCCATACCACCAGGATTACCTACATGTATGAGCCCTATATGAACACTACCATGCCAATGTATCCACCCACTCTGTGACTTGAACCTAGGTGGAGGCTCTGATACCACATGTAATGAACCACTATACTAAAACCTCAAGGTTTTAGTGAAGTCTGCCCACTAGGACCATAACAATGGCTTCCCAACTACATAAGTTGATCATTAGTTCATCACAAGATGCTCGAAGTGGATTTTGGTGTACTAACTATGAGATAGAAGGCCATAACATAAATAATTATTCTTGAAGGAATGTGCACATATTGCTTCTAAATTGTGAAGTTTGACATGAGGGACATGATGCTCAAAATTTCCCATTATTGTAGCATGCCAGTTAGGTTATCAAAACCCTCTATTTTAAGTTGTGTGATGCCTACACTCATGCCATAGTTGACTGCCAAGTAATTGATGAGATGCACCAAAATATGGAAAGAGGCACATGGTAGGTAACTAAAATAGTTAGAATGCAGGTGAACCAAAGAAATGAGAGGTATGGCCAACAAAATTTTGGTTATGGGATGTAAAGAGGCATTAAAGGGTGAGGTAGAGGCTAAGGTGGAAGAAGATTCCCACCACAATCATGTTACAAGTGTCGCTCAATCGAGCATTATCAGTGCAACTATCTGATGTATCCAACATGTAGGTATTGTTGAGGACCACATCTGGTTGAGGAATACCTTGACTTATATAAAATGTTGACCCAAAGCTGGCCTGGTGAAGACAAAGGTACAAGAATGATTTGGAATGAGTCAAAATTAGAGAAATGGACTCCAAAGATGTAACCAACCTACACAGAACCAATCAAAGTACAAACAACTACTCATAGTGGATTCAACACTTAGTCATCAGTTGTGCTAGTACCAAAATTATGCTTAGAATATGGAGAACTAAGTCACACTGAGTGCATCATATGACCATAATCCAAAGCTATGCCTTGCCCTAATCTTATGTGCTATAAGGATGTATTATAATAGGCCATAAGTGTCATTCAAAACCTACAAAGAGAACTCCAACTAGCATGAGATATAGAAACATAAGCTACTACTTCTTTAAAAAATAAAGATAAATAGGAGGCTAAGGTATAAGAGCTAATGGAGATCCTATGCCTCCTATAGATATAAGGGACGTTTCTCATGTTGAATAATTTACTTTTAAAACATGATAGGTAGAAGCCAGTTGAAATTGTTGCACCATGCATGGAAAGGGTACAAGAGGTCAAGCATACACAAAATATAAAATATGATCAAGAGCTCCTGGTGAATGCCACCATTGATGGATGGTTTGTGTGCAAGGTCCTTATTGACATAGGTATCGAGGTGAATATATTAATAAGGAATGCATGGGAGAATATGGGTAGGTCATCTTTGAGGCCTTCCCCTAATATGATTTTCATGACCAATAAATCTAGGATGTAGCTAATCAAAATTCTAAAAGGCACCATTATAG
This sequence comes from Torreya grandis, assembly GCA_037957365.1. Lineage (NCBI taxonomy): Eukaryota > Viridiplantae > Streptophyta > Pinopsida > Cupressales > Taxaceae > Torreya > Torreya grandis. The sequence continues at coordinate 812,618 of JARHVA010006336.1, read as the reverse complement.
ATATTATGGGTGTAGAGTTACATATTGACTTTGAAGTGATGAAGTTGGCTGAGCAAGATAATTATCCAACACTCCTAGACAAGCCATGGTGCTACATAAATAATTTTGACATGTGATTCTAGAAGCATTATATGAATTTTGAAAATGGAAAGGAGAGGGTTGTGATCCCCCTCTCAAGTGACCAAGGACCCCCTTATGTAGAAAGTATTGATCTTAAGAGGATATCAACCATATCTACAACATCACGATGTAAGGCATGAAAACTATCAATCCTAATGACCAAGAATTACTTTCTTAGGATGATAAATAGTCGGTCTCAGACACTATTGACATAGATTATGATCAATGGGTTGAATAATCTTATGAAACCACTAGTTGGAGGTGTTGCATAGTGAGCACCAAGGTGTCAAAGCCTATGAGCACCGGTTGGGTCTAGATTGATCATACTTCATGAATATGGGTGCCTTGTAATAAGAAGAAGGGAAACAAGGTGTTTTTCCTAAAGAAATATAAACTTATAGTAATCTTGCGATATGAGGGGAACAATCTTATATAAGAGTATGTCTATGAAACATATTTTTTCATCCCAAAGGAGAAAGATATAATGGGTGCACTAGTGTATACTTTGAGAAGCATTGCCACTCATTGGTAGGAAGTGCAAAATCCTAGATTTCCAACTTATCAAGATGTAAAAGTAGAAATATACACTATATTTGGGAAAAGTAATGAGGATCTGAACATCTCTGCATACTCTATAAATTCTAACCCTGTAGTGCATGTGCACTTATGCAAATAAACTTGAATTGAGTGCAACACAAATACCCTGAGGAAACTATGGGTACATGCCTTCTACATAACCTTAAATATGTGGTCATAGGCTTGCTATGTGGTGAATGAAATGCATCAAAATAAATCCAATTGGGATGTATTGAAGGATAATTTTGTGCACACCTTCTCTTTTTCCTCATATAACTTGGAAATGATTGAGCCATTGCAATTCATTCAAAGGGCAGTGTTTGAGGACACTGCAATATTATAGAAGTGACTGCAAGATATGTTTGGGGAGAAATGATTAGCACTCCCAAATTTATTTGAGGAGAAGGCACTCAAAAATGACTTGAGTGGTGAAGATATAAATGTCTGAAAATCATATGCCAAGTGGATGATAGTGCCCTTGACAAAGAAAAACCTACTCACCTCCACATCAAAACAATTGAGGAGAGTAGACAAGTTAAGGACAAACATTATGAGATAAATTAACCCTACCATGCACCACTCAAGACCACCCAAGTTGATATTAGTGTGGAAGGAGAACCAATGGTGGCTACTTTGGGTGCATATTAGTCTGACACAGATCTGACATGAATTGTGGATGTCCTAAAGGAGTTTCAATATTTTTTTTCACATAATTATCATGACATGAAGGGAACCTACCCATACCTTGGGAAAATAAGCATAAATATGGTGGATGGTGAATGACCTATCAAGAAGCACTTGTATAAAATGAAACCCAATCTACTTGCAAAATTCAAGATGAAGATTGATGGTATGCTAGATGTAAGAGTAATCTACCTATATCAAGAGTTAGAATGGGTAAGCCCAATGGTGATTAGAATTAAAAATGATAGGCACATCCATATTTTCATGTATTACTAATTGTTAAACACCACTTGTATCATTGACCCCTTTTCAACTTCATTCATTGATGAAGTCTTGGATGGAATTGCAGGTTGAAAAATCTATACTTTCATTGATGGTTTCTCTAGATACGATCAAATCTGAATTGAAGAGGAGGAAAGGACTAAGACAACCTTTGTTAAAAAATAGGGTTCTTTCACCTATAACATGATGCTCTTTGGGCTCAAGAATGCACCAGTTGTATTCCTTAGAGTGGTCATCACTGCATTCAAGGATTTTATCCACAAGTTTTTCTAGGTGTGCCTTGATGATTGGAATATATATGGGATCATGATGGACCATTATGATAAATTAAGCCTCATGTTTTAGAGGTGTCGATAGTTATATATATAATTTAATCTTAATAAGTGTGTCTTCATGACACTTTTTGGCACATTGCTTGAGTATATCATCTGTAAATATGGTTTGTGCTTCGATCCCATGAATATTGCCATGATCATTCAGCTCTAAAATCCTTCTACATAGAGAGATGTTTTCTCTTTTATTGGCCATTATAGCTATTATATAAAATTTATAAGGAGTTATGTAAGGATCATAGTGCCACTAAAATAGTTTTTGTGCAAGGATGGCCCATTCTACTGGGGTTAAACACAAGAGGATGCCTTTGAATCTTTGAAGCTCAAGTTGGCTAGCATGCATATTCTTTAGTTTCCCAACTAGATGGATCCATTATATGTCTATGTTGATGCATTTAGATTTATAATTGGTGTCATTCTAGTGCAACCTAATGAAGGCAAGATGGATCATCCTATCTCTTTTACAAGTCACAAATTAACCCTGATAGAGTAAAATTATACAACTATTTGAGCACAAGGCACTAACAATGGTCTATGCCCTTTATAAATTCAAGTAATATTTATTGGCCACCCAATTCATCTTTTTCACTGATCATGAGGCACTTAAATACCTTGTGAATAAGACCATTCTCCTTGGGTGTATTTTTAGATGGATAGTTCTATTTCAAGAATCCAATTCTCAGTTGTGGTAAAACCTAGGAAGCATAACTCAAGACCAAACCATTTGTTCTACATTGACTCTGGTGATGTGGTAGTGCCCATTGAATATGACATGCTAGATGCACAACTCTATGTATTATAACATATTCCCAAAGACTTGGTAGAGATAGCTACATTTTTAACATCTAATTTTGTGCCCCATACCATGACCACCAAAGAGAAGAAGCAACTCACCATTCACACCACCCCCTTTTAGATCATTAATAGGGAGATATATAAATAAAGTCAAGATGAAGTCCTATGCTAATGTGTTTTAGAATATGAAAGGGAAATTTTTATACATGAGATGCATGAGGGCATCACATGAGGCCATTATGTTGGAAATGCAATGACATGCAAAGTGTTGGAATCAAGCTTGTGGTGGCCAAGCCTATTTTAAGATGTAAAGGATTGTGATAAGGCATGTGACATATGTCAATGCACAGGGAAGCCCAAACATCAGGATGAGATTCCTCTCATCCCCATCCTTTCCCAAGTGCCATTCAAGAAATGGGCCATTGATTTATTTAGGCCAATTACTCCTACAACAAGGCAAATATGTGCAAGGTATATTTTAGTGGTAACTGACTATTTCACTAAGTGGGTTGAGGTAGTGCCTACTAAAAATTGCATATCCACCACAACCACGTGATTCATTTGGGAGAACATTATAAGTCTTTACAGATGCACACTCAGTTTAACTAGTGATAGAGGAACACACTTCCTCAATGAAACTATGAAAATTTAGCTAGTGGAGTACATGGTGGTGCACCACAAGACCACCCCATATCATCCCCAATCAAATGGCATAACTAAGGCATTAAACATAATTTTGGGAACATGCCTCATAAAAATATTTTGTGTTGGTTGTAATAATTGGGATGATCGAGTGTCAGTGGTATTATGGGCATACCACATAACCTATAAGTGTTTGAACAAAGCTACAACATTCTAACTAGCATTTGGAATTGAGGTAATTCTACGGTTACATGAATTGGTCACCTAGATGACAAAACCTCACTAAATGTAAGGCTAGGAGACTTAAAGTAGTTAGATGAGGTGCATGCCCATGCAAGATGGATCTAATAGATGAAGAAGGTGCACCATAAATTATGGCATGATGGGCACATTAAGTGCAAAGTATTGATTGAAGGAGCATTGGTTTTACTCTATGAATCCAAGTACTTAAGGAACCCAAGCAAGTTATAGATAAGGTGGATGGGCTTAGATGTCATTCACCACATATTAGAGATAGGTGCATGTAAGTTGCACACTTTGGCTAGTGAAATACTCCCTGGGCATTTCAATGGTAACATATTGAAGCCATATAATCAATAAGATGGTCCTTGCACCATCAGACATCGACTTCTTAGTCATAAGTCGGTTATGTTGTACTAACCCAAATGACATTTGACATAAGCCAAACATTTTATTATATTTTTTAATTGCTGTTCTTGTAGAGTGAATAAGCAACACTTTTAGGCTCATAAGAGAAATATTTTGGTTCTTCTAAGCATAACTCTAGTTAGGTGAGTTGAGCATGAATTTTTTCTAGAGAACTTGAGGCTAGACACCTAAGTTTGTGGGTGCATGGAATTCACCAAACTTTGAACATATGAGTACCAAAGGAGAAATAGAGGTACAAATGGTGCACATGCATAAAAGATGAAAAATTGTTGCACAAGATGAAAGTGGACAAGTGGTAGAGTGAAGATGCACAATAAGATCATGTATAGAAGATCAAAAGTAGAAGTGATGGAGGGCTAGCTCAAGAAATTTTTATGGGGTAGGACAAGCCAAGGTAAAGAGATGAAAGTACACATAAATCAACCAAGATAGGAAACTTTACTTGAAATTAAAGTGCAATAGGAAAAGAAGATGGAACTATGGAGGCTAAATCACATGCATGTGAGGCGTTATGCCTAGGTTACCATAAGAAAGGTGAAGGTCATGCCAAATAAACAAAGCATAAGAGAACACTGACATCCATCCAAAGTGAGGCATGAAGTGAATTTTTAAACTACACATTACTTCCCCAAAAATACCATTAAAGGATTTATTGAGGTAATGATGGAGGCACACATATCTGCATTGAATGCATGGGTGACAATGATTTTTCACAAATTTTGTGGGATTTTGTGTATTCCAAGAATTATAGATGTTTCCATGCTATTAATCACCTACACTTAAGATAGTAGATGAAATTAAGGGTATAAAGTAATGATAGGCTGACTAGTTTAGGTTACAAACTTTTAGATAGTTTACACCTAAAACATAAACTAATATACTAGATATGAAGAACATAACTGATACCAGAGTGTACCCTTGAGCTCCCACAGATGTCAAAAGTGAATGATTGAATATAAAGAGGAGTTGTGTTCACTTTGAGATTAGCATAGAGAAGTATGGGGCATAAACTATGCAAAAACTAGGTAGAAGAACACTAGATTGATGCCAAAGATTACACTAACAACAACTGAAGCTCACAAACTGAAGACACAATTACATACCTCATGATTATGAGAAAAACCAATAAAACTTGAAGGATTCAGCAAGATAAATAGATTGTGCTTTAACACCAGTCAATTTAGGATGGGAAATAAATGCATGAGTTCCAACCCATAATAGTCATAAAAGGACACCAATAGGGTGTGAGTGGTAGAAGAAATGGCCCTAGTAAAGAAGAAAACATATCTAATGGAAAGAGATAGTGTCATCGAGGCTGATTTGAAGGAACTTGAAAATATGTCATACTAGGAGCTACAATTTTTAAATGAATTCTTGGTAGGAGAGAAATGGGCATCCTTTATGCACACCTACTGGCTCAAGGAATATAACCACTATACTTTGAGTAATGCATAATATCTATCACAAGAATAAATGATGGACACATGGGGTAAAATAGAATCAGGCATGATGTTGTTTGATGTCTCCATTTGAGATAAACTTGTAACCACTGACACCACTCAACTCTATGAGTTTTCATGTTTCATAAATCTAGAGGAACTCATATATTTATTCCTCTCATGCATCTATGGAGATCACATCTATTTCATAGGGAGGCACATGTGGATATCAATGCACCTAATAGGTAGAATTATCAAGCTCCCAAAATCTAGTGTAGACATCCACCAGATGATGGCAGATGATGCTAAAGTTAAAAAGGTGGAAAACCTCTTTGGGTAATATAAGGAAGGTTTCACATTCCCAATCAAAGACATTAAGGACCTTGAAATTAGGGCATATATGCACTTTGTGAGTTTAAAAATTTACCTCGGTGGTTGATGGGTAGACGTAACCAAAGCCTATTTGTACATCACCTATCGCATGGTGTAGGGGGTTAAATTTAACATCACCAAGTTCATAATAGAGGAAATGATGAAGAATGTGCTATAATGTCATAAAATGTGGGATACCTTTGGTAGGGATTGATTCTAATCCTAATTATCATAGAGGAGATTGGAATGCTAGATGGTGAGGAGGAAAACCTTTGGGTCTTCCTAGTGTATAAGGACTCCCTGACACTAAAAAATTAGAACTTCACCTACCCCCAACCTTCTCTCACAAATACATGACTTAGATGATGGGGTGGTGCACTCAATACATTGAGGCATTTGAAGAGGAATGGTGCATTCTTGAGGAGCTCCCTCAGAATATGTTTGGGATAATAACCTTTGTTAAAATGAAACACTTCTATGTGGTGTAATTATTACTCATAGATGGTAGCAAATATGAATAACTAAAGCTATCTTATGCCTTCTCAACTAAATACTTTAGGGATGTACTTCAAAGAATCCCTAATGCACAAAAATTAGACATCTAAGTCAAGATTGTAGATCTAGAATGGAGTAGGTTGTAGAACTAATATGTACACCTAGGATGGAAAGTGACTAAGGATGAGGAGGATGAATCAGATCATATCAACATCCATCCCCTTAAAAAAGAAGTGATTCTTGGGCATATCCATATGATTTATTATGAGATGAATCCAAGGAAGAAGGGCATGAGAATTGAGACGGATGATGACCTCCCCCTCTGTATTGATAATGAAATGAAGTTGACATTGGTAACATTGAAGAAGTCTCCCCAAAAGAAGAAGGGGGAGACACTTGAGGAGATGCAAGAGTGCATCAAATTGAAGATCACCTCCAGCAATGAAGCCACTCCTTCTGCACCAAAAAAGAATCATGTGGCCTTCATGCTATGGATTGCTTTGCCCAAGCCAAGGGAGAAGAAAAAAACAAGTCTAATGGGCTAGTGGAAATGCTCATGATAACCTTGGTAGAGATGGAGGCACAAGAGGTGCACGAGGAAGAAAAAGTGAAAAAGGTGCTTGAAGGGATGAAAGAGGAAGAAGAGGAAGAAGATATAAGGATGAAAGTATACATCATCCAAGAAGAAGAAATAGGAGGTAAGCCTAGTGCCTCATTGAAATATCCCTCTACATAGCCTATACAAATTGAGGAGTCAATAGGAGTCAATAGAAGGAAATGGGCCTTAGTGAGGAACATATAGAGGTGATGGTGGAGCTAGATCAAAAAAAAGAGGCCATGAGGGAAGCTAGCATGACCCAAGTAGAGATTGATAAGGATGAGACTGAGTAAATAAAGGTTGAGGAGGAAAATACAAATGAAATAATAAAGAAGAGGAAGGTAGAGAAAAAGAATTCCCAAGAGGAAAGGGCTAAGAGAGAAAATGAAGAAAATAGGTTTACCGTAAGTGCAAAACCCATAAGGGAAAAAGCAATAGAGGTTCCTTACACCCCCACCATCATAATAGAAGAAGCCACACCATAGGTATGCCCAAGTAGTAAAGGGGCACTTGAAGACAAGAAAGATAATACTAGAACCTTAAAAGAGAAAATGGAGAGTACAAAATAAACTCAATAGACATAAAAGGGTGAAGTTAGCACTGATGAAGAAGAAGTGGATGAAGGGGACAAGTCCAAAGAACCCCAATAGGATCAAAGAAGAGAGACCTTAGAAGAAGGCACTGAATAAAGTGCTAGCATCAAAGAAGAAAAATAGATGGAGCTTGCCATCATTGAAGAAGAGGGCATTGAGTCAAGTGTGAGGGAAAAGGTGTAGAAGGGGTGGATTGATGAGGATTACTACATGTTAGAGTACATGCCCCCAAAAATAGACATAACAAGGATGAACCAACAACTATATTTTGATTTCAATAGTTATATGGATTAGCCTCATTTTGAAGTGCCACTAAAGGTTGTACTAGGCACAAATCAACCAAAATAAGGGCATGATTCCCTTCAATAAACCCCCATGTAATGAATCTAGTCAAGTCATCCAATGCACTCATCTATATGGCCTCTAAATTAGCATAGAAGAACATTATGAATAATGTTAGGGATTCAAAGTGGAAGAATATCATGTTAAAATTAGAGGTATAGGTAAAAGCCATGAATCTCAAATTGTAACAACTAGTGGAGCACATCAAGGAAGCTGAGCCATCACTCTTGGATGGTGTTAACACTTAAGATTTTTTGGAGGTTGAATAGGTATGCATGATATTGGATCAGATGCTCCCAAGGTTAAAGGTAGATCTAATGCTATAAGAGGAGGACACATGCACCATAATAAAGTAGGATCTAGTTGCAAAGATCAAAGAGGTAGAAGACCTCTTCATGAAACTAAAAGAAGGTATAGAGGCAACCAATGCCATATTCATGAACTTATCCAACTAAGTGTTAATTATCAACATTTGTCTCAAGTAGGCAAAGGGGGAGAGGGAAGATCTCATGGTAAAATCATACATTATTATTAGGACCGAGCATGTGTATATCATGGTAAAGGTCAACACCATGAGCACCTAGATTAAGAACCATGATCAAAACCTAGAAGAACTCTTCCATGCCTTGAAAAATAAGGCTGATGTACAAGGATCAATCTTAGATAGAGGAGTGACAAGGGAAAAAAAATGATAGAGGCATTCATAAAAGAATTAGAGAAAATTGATATGCTCACTCTTAGTGTCACCTCAATAGAGATTGACAACGTCATTAAAGAAATCAAGATCACCATCAAGGGCTTTGAGGAATTCAACATTGAATTAAAGGAGAATGCACTTGAGTTATGCATGCATAAGGCATTGAAAGACTATTCTAAGGATGGATTAGTAATATTTTATGGGGTAAATGTTAGGCCCTTTTTTGGCTAAGTTTGGATCTACACCAACTTAGAAAACATCTCGACATGAAGTAATTATTTGAAATGATTGCTACATTAATATATTTATGTTAGATAGAATAAAAGATGCACTCCTTGCACCAGTTGACAGGTGGTTAATAAATTCTATTTTGTTTTGGGCATCTTCAAGGAATGGACATGGAGATCATAACATAAATAGGATAAAGTAATGTATCTGGTGGAATGATTGAGTAAAGCTCTGGCTTAGTAATCAACATGCATAACTCAACCCTAGTAGAAGGTGCTCTTGTAGGTTATAAAAATAATCTCAAACCAGTATGCGATGATGCAACTTTGACACAGTGAAGCCTTATAGAATTAGTTCCAGACATTGTGAAGTGATAGTCATAAAAAATAAGATTAGTATAGATGCCTATAAGGCTTCATATTGTATTACCCAAGCTTGCTTATGAGCCTCTGGGCCTTTAGTAGCTTAGACGAGCATTAACTCTATCTCATTTATTAGGTACTCTTTATATTTGAAATTTTTTAATGAAGAATGGTGTGCCTTGTTTGAGTTTTGAAGTGTTTTATATGGTTATAGTTATGTTCTTTAAAAAAGGTTTAATTGCACAATGTTCATGATAATTGTAATGATTAACTTTAATATATGACTACTAAGTTCCAACAAGCTTATTATCCAAACCTTTAATGGCATCTCTGTAATTTATGATGACATCAACATATTGGCTAGAATAATATAATTATAGGAAGACCCTCGTGTCAATCCATGATACCCATGCTTAAAGCATTAACCAACATGAACCCTTGATCTAAGATATTTCATTGAGCCCTCCAAGCACTTGAAGGATGTTAATCATGAAAAAAGATAGACTTGCACCCATGAGACCAGAAAGCAACCTGATATAGGCTTGTACCCACATGATCAGAAGCAACTACCTAAATAGGCTTTGCACATATAGACCTTCAGCCTAGTTTAAAAACAACTCACACTGATGGACTTACAAATGACCAAAAACATTGAATATTGAGTTGCACCATGGCATAACTATCCTAATGCGGGCCCCTATTATTTCTCTACTACACTTTGAGTGAGCACACAAGGCTTACAACTTATATGAATTGATGTCAATGCAGTTAAGTGAAAAATGGTAAGCACTACAAGTTTATTCTATGATTGTGCCTAGTTATAGCCAGTCTATAACCAACTTGGACAACCAAGTAAGTGCTTGATGGAGTGAATGAACAAATTTTCTACAATAAATAGAAAAGAAGCAACCATAATAACAAAATAGGTGAAAATATAAAAATTATAAACCTAAACAACATGGCAATGTTGCTAAAGATAACAATTCTTCAAATGAGGAATATGGTTTAGATACTCAAACATATGAGTCTACCAATCATCTAAGTGAAATTTGGTATGTTGATGAAGGAGTAACTAGACACATAACAGGGAGAAAAGAATGGTTTTATACATTGACCAAAATAGAATCAAAGGGAAATGTATCACTTGGAGATGATACCTCATATACAAGACAAGGTAGTGGTGACATCAAAATTCAATTTGGAAATAAAAATTACAACATTTTAAATGTTATCTATGTTACAAGACTTATAAAAAATCTATTATCTATTAATAAGTTACGTGACCACATCTTCATTGTTGAATTTGATCACCAAAATGGTCAAAAGTTTTGCCACATCAAAGACAATTCTAGGCATTTCAAAGTGATTGCCAAGGCTTCCAACATTGGAAAAAAGTTTCATCTTTATTTGGTTCAAAATGATCATGAAACACTTATGGTCAAAGATATAGAACTAGGAAATTTATGGCACAAAAGATATGGTCAATTGAGTTATGGTTATTTGGTACAATTGAGAAAATAGGATATGGTTTGTGGTCTTCCCAAACTCAAGCAATCTTATAATATATGTACCAATTATTTAGTAGGAAAAAAAATAAGATATCCCTTTAGAAATATTGAGTATCGGTCATTTGGTAAGTTGGAATTGGTGCACACTGATCTTTGTAGACATTTTAATCCTAGTATCAGAGGGTATAAATACTTTCAACTTTTTGTTGATGATTACTCATGGAAAATGTGGGTATACTTATTGAAGACTAATGATCAAGATTTTAAAGTCTTAAAATAATTCAAGGCCACGGTTGAAAATTGAACTGGTAGGAAAATCAAGACCCTTCACTCAGATTTTAGGGGGTAATACACTAGTAAAGATTTATCAACCTATCTCAATGTGAATGTAATCAATTTGTAATTGATAGCTCCATATCCACCTTAGCATAATGGAGTTATAGAAGGCATAACAGAGTCATAGTGGAAATGTTTTGTAGCATGATTTAGGATAAAAAATTACCTAATACACATTAGGTAGAAGCTTGTCACATTGTAGTCTACTTGTTGAATAGGTCACCCACCAAGAGCTTGATAAAATCACACCTCATGAAGCTTGGATGAGAAATAAACCAAAGGTTACTCACATTCAATTTTTTTATTGCAAGGCATATATGCATGTTCCTAATAAGAAAGGGAAGAAGTTGGATAAGAAAACAAAATAATGTATTTTTGTGAGATATAGTGCATAATCAAAGGCATACAAGCTCCCTGATCTAGAAAAAAAGAAGGTAATAATTAATATAGATGTAGTGTTTGATGAAAAGAATGGAATCAATCCACCTTCTACATAGGAAAATGATATAGGAAAAAGTATTTTAATATTTTCAAATAATGATGGTGAAAGTGAAAAGGAAGATAGTCAAACATGACCTCCAACATCACCAGTTATAACTCAACATATGCCTAAGTGGTATACATTTATTATACAAGATGTTAACTTGAATGGAGTACCTAATACATCCACTTCATGACCAAAGACTCAAAGCATGGCTTGAGAAGAGGTTAATATGGCTCTTATGAGTATTTTTCAAGAAACTTATGAGCCTTCAAAAGTAATAGAAGCTCTATAATAAAAACATTAGAAAGATGCCATGGATGCAAAATATTAGTCACTGGTAAAGAATAACATTTGGAAGCTTGTTGATCTTACACTAGGGGAGAAGCCTATAAGATGAAAATGGGTCTTTAAGACCAAGTATAAAGCAAATGGTAGTATTTATAAGTACAAGGCAAGGCTTGTTGTAAAAGGGTACACTCATAAAAAAGTCATTGACTATGAGGAGAATTTTTCTCCCACAACTAAGATAAAGACTATCAAAATGGTTTTTGATATGGCTACATAGATTGGATGGAAATTCCATCAAATAGATGTAAAAAGTGCCTTTCTCAATGGAGATTTGAAAGAGGAAGTCTACATGACTCAACCTGAAGGATTTGTGATACCTAATTAGGAATAGAAGGTGTGTAGGCTTATCAAGTCTCTCTATGGGATAAAATAGGCTCCCTGAGCCTGGTACATCAAGATTGATGAACATCTCATAAAACGTGGATCAATAAGAGTTAATATGATACTAAACTTTACCTTTAACAACATAGGGGGAGGTTGTTATAGTGATTGTTTATGTCAGTGATCTAGTCATCACTGGCATTACAATGAATATTATTGATGCAATTAAGAATAATCTCAAGCTATCTCAGACATGATAGATCTTGGGCTGCTACACTATTCTCTTGGTTTGGAGGTATAGTAGAAGGAACATTACATTTTTGTTTCATAGATGAAGTATACCATGACATTGCTCAGGAAATTCAAGATGATGGAATAAAAGCCTATTATAACACCTATGGAGATAAGACTTAAGTTGTCTCATACATATCCATCACCAAAAGTAAATGCAATTCTCTATCAACAATTGATTGGGAGTTTCATGTACTTGACATATACTAGGCCAAATATTAGCTATGCTATCAACTATCTTTCTCAGTTCACATAGGAACCAAAGGTGACACATTGGAAAGTAGTAAATTGGGTATTGAGATACATCAGAGGTATAATTGAGTATGGATTAGAGTAAAATAAGAATGATAAGTCATTATTAATAGGATACATGGATGCAGATCATGCAGATTCTATTGATAATAGGAAGTCTACTTCTAGATTTGTGTTCTTTCTAGGATCTAGTCCAATTTCATAGGAAAGTAAGATGCAAAATTATTTTTATAGATCTTCCATAGAGGTAGATATCATGTTGTAGTAGGATTTATCTATGAATTGATATGGATACATCACATTCTTTTAGGATTTGAAGTTCCACAGACCTAGCCTATAGTTCTGAATTATGATAGTTAGGATGTTCTACATCTTGTTCACAATCCATTATTTGATGAGAGAGCCAAGCATATAGAGGCTCATATTCATTTCATACATGAACATGTTCAACAACACAACATATAGCTCTAGTATTTCCCCACTCAAGATCAATACACATATGTCTTCACGAAGTCACTTTCATGTGAAAAGTTTGAGGCATTTAGAAATTATCTCTCTTCTTCTCTTCAGGATATGATCAATTAAAAGGTGGAATGTTAGAATAATTAATTTATCCTAGCCTATTTTTAATAAATTTCTCAAGGCAAGTTACACCTTTGATTTACATGTAGCATAGGTTAGTTAAGTGTGTTATTTCCTATGTGTGATTAGTTATATTGTGAGTCATAATACCCTATAGATTAGGAAATCTAATCTCACTTATTATTGTATAAATAATCACCTCTTTTAGTGCTTTTTATAATGCAATTTCATTCCATATTTTAGTACATTTATGGAGTGTGCCCTTCTCATCTAATTTTTGGTCCCCTGGGAGTTATGGTTACTTGTTAGGTTTTTCTCTCATTGTGTGTCAACAGGAATGCCCATCAGATCCTACTTTAAATTTAAAAGGTATTAAATATACATATGCATTAGTGTGTTTTTAACATAATGTAAATAAGCACAAACAATCCTTATCATCAATTAGATAAGATATTCAAGAAACTTAGAAAATTTAAAGATCATCTAACATTTACTACTACATTCTAGAAGAATATAAATATTCATTGTAGCACTAAAATTCATAATAGATCAACATTATATCACACTAGACTACCTATTTATATTACATTATACTTCTAGCATATAGTTTTTGATATTATATATATCGTTGAAGAGCCTAATAAGTAGTAAATTCTTAAAACACCTATTAACCTTGATTATAGGCCCCAAAATAAATATTTTCCCCATATTCTAGAGGATTAATTACACTTTTGGGATTTTAATAAGAATTTAAATTTCTTGAATATCTACATAAAATTTAAGAACTACGAGCAAGGTTTTAGACCCCCAAACCTAACGATCGATCATAGCTATCAAATTAAATTTTACCAAAATGTTGTTTACCAAAAACATTAGTAAGATTATTTATATCAGTTTGGGGGTTTAGATCCCCCTTATTTTGATACAACCTATTGAAGCATCAAGGCACTTTTTTCTCTTTATTTTTATTCTTAGAATCTTCATAAATTCCTGAGGATAAGCATTCAATCTCTTAAATTATTCACAACTAGCATAACCTTGAGTCACTAAGTTATTCACATCATTCTTAATCTTTTATCTCTAATTTTAGACTTATCTAAGGGGAGTGAAACATTGTCACCCAAGGGGCTAAGTGCTTATCAGTTATGGATGAAATCTTCCCATCTTTAACATCATCTAGGAGAGGATAAATATCCATAGAAAGAGCCCTTTTATATTAAACATTCAAAGAAACATCATCAGGGTCATTCAATATGGTAGGGTTATAGGCCTCAATAGGTGGGGGATTGGTTAAAATAAATATATATTCCTTAGAATTTCTTCCAAGAGGTGGATCTTAAATTGAAACACTGACCTTTCTTTTACAACTCATCAACACCATTCAAATAAGGATAACCTGATACAACATAAGAGGGGACAATTCTAAGAGATGGGTAACCAAAAATAGGGAGAGGAGAAGCATAATTATGTGGTAAGGTAGGAGTAGGGTAAATATGACAAAAATGGGATAGGGAGGGGAGTTACTTAGTGAAATCCTCTAAAATACTTCTTAAATAATATTATAAGGAGAAAAATGAGGAGAAAACAAACAACCTTTTTCCCCTTTAAAATGAGGGTTCTGATCTAAAACTCAGAAGCTTTGGTTGAAAGATAATTCAAGAAACAATAACAACACAATTGAAATAATGCTATCTCTAAGAAGAGATGTTTTATTGCTCAAAATTACAAATACAACATATGCCTATCTCTGGGAAGAGATGTCTGATTTCCATTTTGGATTACATCTTCATTTATACACATTTTTAAGGTAGGAGGAGGATGTGGAAGGCAAAATCTCAAGGGAGATTAATTGGTTCGACTTCCATGATTTACAACAATGCATTATTCGAGGAATTACTATTTTTAGAAACTTACTATTTTTAGACTACACTACTAAAATTAAAATTTGGGGAAATTCCATTTGGTTTTTTGGGGTTAAAACCCACTGAGTGGAGCTCATGATATATCAATACATTCCCCTCATTATGAGCTTTCCAACGGTTCAAACGGGGAGTCAAACAGAGCTATGGTGCAAAAGTTATGGCCCCCAGAAGTTCTGCCACCAATTGGGGTAGAACCGTCCCCTGAAATATTGCTCAGATTAGGGTTACCCATCATGAAAAAATCAATAGTTGGAATGTCATGACTAATGATGATAGAACTAGAGCCCTTACTTTTAAAATATATCTCATCTCTAATAGAACCTTAGTCTCTAATTTCATAAGTAGGGGGAAACATTTTTTAACATGACCATCTATTTTGCAAAGAAAACAATAATTTAGATCCTTAAAACCTTTAATAGGGTAAGAAAAAGATGCATCTTTAAGCTTGAAAATAAGGGTTTCAAGAAAAACTTCAAGGGGTTCTAAAAAAATCAGAACCCTTACATGCATATGGGCCAAAGTCCTCTTGATATCTTCGATTTTTAAAACCTCCCCTAGAGGCTTAAGAGCTTGAAGTAAAAAACCCATATTTGAATGGGTACATTTTTTATGTCCACCCATCTAGGAGCAGTCTTAAAAATACTATCCTTGTAATACAAATTTGGGTTTTAGGGAATTATATTAAAAATTGACTAACCTATATTCCAAAAGGGTCTACTCATATCTCTTCTCTGCATATAAATGAGTTCTTGAACAAAACCATAAAGCCCCTCTCTTTAATCATTTTGTATAAATTAACATACAAAACCATCTCCTTTCCCTATACATTATTTAACCAATTGTCAAAAAAAAATCTAGATGATAAAGAATTTTTATTGAGACAAATAAACAAAATACCATTATTTTTTAATCTAATTTCCTCCATTTGAAGATATTTTTGCATGGCTTCATTAAGGCATAGAGTAAGGTTTTTTAGCAAGACAGGGGACTTACCAATTTGCTCCTTGCTCTATCAATTATTCTACCACTTATTTTTTGAATCGAATCCATGAAAGCCAAACATTACTTATTCCATATACTTAAAAACTTCTTTAATTCGTAGGACATCATTACATAATTATTTAATCTCACTTTAATTTCCTATGGATGGTTTCTCAACAATTATATTAATTCCTTTGTTAGAGATATATTCACTAATATCTTATTTTGTGAACCCTTCATTAATTATAGTTCTATCTATTTGATTCCCAATCTTATCAAGTTTTGCATGAGCCACTTGAGAGTTATCAATATCTAACTTCATAAAAAGTTAAATAGGAAAAATACCAAGGTAAAAGTTCTCTTTATCAAAGATCCAACCTTCGTAAAAATCTAAGACACATACAACAAAAAATAACCACAAGAAATAAAACAACCAAGCAAGCCACAACTCAATAAAGGGGGTCATCGATTCACCAAAAAATAAGGTAAAAAATGACAAAGATAAAGACACGAGTAAAACAAAGAGAATCAAAAGGACTAAGAATATCAATAATGAAATATCAAGAAAAAACCTTGAAATATTTCTAATAGAAAATAATTTATCGTCTCCCCATATGCAAAGCTCCAAGATTTTTTCCTAATGAAAACCAATTAAAATTTAAAATAATAATAATTGTTGTATAAATAAAGTTTACAAATTTACGAATTACAAAATATTTTTTATAAAATTAAGTTTCCTTCCATAATTAGGTCTATGAAATTTTAGGTTTGTAACATATTTAAGGTTTATAAGATTATGGTTTATCACAAAATGAGGGCTTATAAATTTATGGACTAAATAAATTAAGGAGGTTTGTATAATTAGGGCTCGCAGTTGTTAAAATTTATAGTTATTTCATACGTATTTTGTTTTAAAGATGGATAAAGAGTGAAGTCTTTCAGAGATAAGTAATATTAAGTATTTATTATAAATTTATTTTTATAAAATAAAATGATTTATTATTTAATATGGTATGTAATGTGTATGACAGAGTTTGATAGATATTAAATAATATTTCATTTTATCTTATGTATATTATATATTTAGATGATTTTCAAATGTTATATTTATTGTCATTTAATGTAATGTATATTATATTTTATATATTTTTATGAAATGTTTTATATTATATGTTAAAGGAAAATATTATATTGATGAATGTTACTAGTATATTTTATATAAATTTATGTAAAATATGACGAGTAATACTATTCTTAAGATATTTATTATATTTATACTATAAATTCAATATAATATAGGTGTTCAAAAATGATATCTCTCGACTTCTTTTATAAAGATTTATCTATGATATGTTTACTAGTTATATTTTTTCCTAAACATTTTAAATATGAAGAGTCTTAAAAATTATTACAATAATTTAAAAAATAAATATCTAAAACTATGAAATGATCCATCAATAAATTTTTTATAAATCATATTTTATTAAAAAAAATTAAAAAAAAAATATTTTTATACTATATTTTTAAATTTTTTTAATTGTAAATATAATTTATAAGACATAAAAATCGTTATCATATTAATGGAGTGTCTATGGGACTTTCTAATTTTTATTAGTAACATATCTACCACCCACCCAATCCCCCAAATAAATAAATAAAATAAATCAATAAATCCAACCAGAAATGTGGGGAATGTAAGAATTTGTAAATGTGAAGAAAAAGGAGAAAATAAAAGGAAAGCACATCAAGATACATTCAACCCATAACTCTATAATGCTTGTGTTAATTGTTTTGTTTGTTAGTGTATAAATTTATTAGTAGAGGTGTGACTTATTTCGTGATAGACGAATATTTGGGTTCATAAAATATCTTTATATCTAAGCGATTTTTTCAAATGATAAAAATTATAATTTAAAGAGAAAGTCTAAAAATGGAATCTTATTTATGAGAAATTTATAAATAAGATAGGATAATAATTTCTTTACTCAATAATAAATACATACACTTGCAAGTGTATTTTAAATTGTAAAAAAGTGTATAATTTTTAATATATATTAAAAAATGTATGTGTCATTTGTGCAAAAATATTTTATGTAATCGACATTTTTATTAGATTTCCAAGTACATATGTGGTAAACTAGTGGATGATTTAATTATCTATTAATCTTTGCCCCTATAGACACTAATTTTGGTAAAGGTTTAGGATTGTCTATATCATTAGTTTATTTATATGTATATAGATCAATGGTTCAAATTAAGGTTTTATTGGTAATTTTATTTATATTAGGTCTTATATAGCCTTTTCTTTCTCTGGTAACTTTATTTTAGGTTAAATAGGTCAATAATCATGTTAAATTAGTCAATTTAAAATACTTGAGAACTTTTAAATCAGTTACTTTTTTTTTCCTCGAGATGCTCACATACACCTCTTATAACCCCTAGATCATTATTTTTAGGCTTATGGTTAGTTTACGAGTATCAAACTTATTTGATTGTAGTGAGATTGCTAAAATTGGTTTAATAGTGGTCATGCCAATTGTGGGTCATTTCGACCGCTTTCCCTAATTTTGAATGTTTTGTTGTGCTTTGATTATTAAGTATTTTTCTTCCATTGTGTTAGTTTGTGAACTAATAAATTATTAATTTAAATTCAAAAAGTCTATATACACATAAACATAATACAAAATTTAAAAAAATTAAACAAATTTTATATCATCATGATCTCACATCAAAGGATACACTACTTCTATTCCTATTTCTATTTATTGAAGTGTTATAACTACATAATTGTACCATAAGGAGGACTAATGAAAGATCATGTAAAATCAACTACTTGTTTGCATCAAAAACATATGGATAAGGGTTGATATATTGATGCACACTATATGTCTTGTTGGACTCCATGAGTATTGATTTAAAAACTATCTAAGAACATGGGTGACACTGAGGTAAACCCCTCATAACTACCCAAAATTTTTATGTTTTAGCAAGGTCTCTTGGAGTGGATTAGGGTTTGGAACAAAGATAAATAATTATAAAAGTTTTGTGCTTCAAATAAAAACTTATAAAAATATTTTTAGAAATCAGGTTTTGACAAAGACATCCTTAAAGTTTCAAACTAATCAAATATCATTTACCAATATGAAACTAAACTACTTGTATTAAACAAATAACTTGTATCCAACTAATTTGATACTAGTCTTATCACTACCAAATCAGATCGATAGTGGTTAAATTTTGTGCAACATTAGATATCAACAATGTTTTTGGGTTGACTTATGTACTAGATAGACCTATTTTTCATCATTTTTAGTCACTCCTAGTACATAGACAAGTCATAAATTAGGGATTTCAATTCTAATTTATTACATATTTTAGATATGCTTTTATTATTATACTATTATATTTAGGTCATATTTTTCTTATATTCATATTTTATGGATTAATGTAGTGTGCTAAAACTAAAACCACTTTACCATAAAACATTTTGATGATTTTGTGCTCCCTTAGACCTATCAGGATTAGATTTTATCTCTATTGATAATTGATTTGATTTGGTTTATGGTTTCCTAAATGAATTAATCATTCCCTTACCTCATAATTCACCTTTTGATTAAAACATTAATTTGGTTAAAGTTTTCAATAATTAATGATCTCTAGGATAAATCAATTTCATTTACACTACTCAATCGAATTACACCTCATCTTGCACTGATGGTGCTAATTAAGCCGGTGGAATCCATCCACTACTTATTTAAGGTCATGAATGTAATATTTGGTAAAAATATATAATAATATAAGAACCAATAAATTCATACAAAATATTTCCATTTAACTGATAAAAATATGCTAAATGCAGAAATATTA
>JARHVA010006336.1:557500-785000 GCA_037957365.1 Torreya grandis | reverse complement strand
TCAGCTTGGGGTCCATAACTTGCAAAGCATTCTAATCCAACACATGTGAATGATCAATAACATACTTTTTAAGATAATACACATGGAAGACTTTATGCAAAAGAGCTTGAGTTGGTGTCAATATAAGCTTATACTTTAAAATATTGACCAATTCCAAATCCTTGAAGGGTCACATATATCTCATGAAAGCTTCGTCGAATTCTTGAATTTAATTGATATTTTTTTAGTATTAACCCATAGAAATACTTTATCACTTATAATAAATTGCCTAGCTATTCTCTTTAGATCAACATAACTTTTCTATCTATCATTGACCTTAGCCAACTTATACCTAATTATCCTCACTTTTTCTTCTATTTTTTGAGAGCATCTTAGGTCCAAAGACTACCTTGTCTTCTAATCTATTCCAATTGATTAGTGTAATACACCTCATTTTTTACAATGCCTCAAATGGATCCATATTCAATACTGATTGGTATAAGTTGTTGTAAGTAAAATTAACTAATGAAAGGTACTCCTACCACTTGTATTTATGATACATCAAATACATACAAAATAAAATCTTCTAAAACCTAGTTAACTCACTCAATCTGTCCATCAATTTGTAAGTGATAAGCAGTGCTAAAGTTCAACTTGATACCTAGAATTAAATTCAAATTTAACTAAAAAATAGAAGTCATCTTCAGCTCTCAATCCAAAATGATATTCTCTAGAAAACCATGTAATCAATACATTTCCTTCATGAATATCTTCACAAGCATGGGTGCATCATCTGTCAAGTTTCCAAGTATGAATTCGGCTACCTTGGTTAGTTTGTCAACTATAACCAAGATCATGTCATGTTAGTTCTATGATAATGACAAACCTTGGATGAATTCTATACTAATAACCTACCACTTTCATTCTAGTATATCATGTGGATATATCAATCCATCCATATTACATGTTTAACTTTCACGTGTTGACATTCTAAACAATGAGACACAAAATTTGCTACATCTCTTTTGTCTCCTTTCTAGAAATATCAAAATCAAAATCAAACAAAAACTCAAACCATCACATTTGATGAAAATTTAGGTTTGGTTGGGTGAAGATGTAATTGAGTCCCAAGTTATCAATATTGAGCTCAAATGGTTTTCCAAATAGGTAATTTTTCAAAACTTGTTAAGCATACATAATTACCACAAGTTCTAGGTTATGAGGGGCATACTTCACCTCATATGGAATCAATTTCCTAGCCTCATAGGCTACCACTAAGCCATCCTATGTAATAACTCATCCAAGTCCATCCCTAGATGCATCGATGATCACTAATAATTAACCATTAGGATCAATAAATCATAGTGATGGTATTGAAGTGCACCTCCTTTTTAGTTCTTAAAAGGTTATCTCACACTTTTTTGACCAGATAAAACTCTAATTCTTCCAATAAAGAGAGGTAATTAGATTAAATATCTTAGAGAAATTCAAAATGAATTTCATATAATAGCCTGATAATCCCATGAAACTCCTTACCTCATACAGATTATTTGGTCCTAACCACTCCATTATGGTTCTTATCTTTGTTGAATCCACTAAAATACCATTCATAGAGATAATATGTCATAGATAATACACTTTCTTTTGAAAAAAATCATACTTAGACAACTTTCCATACAACCTGTGCCTTAAAAAATGTTGTAAAATCAATTCTAGATGCTGTAGGTGATCTTCCTCATCCTTGGAATAAATGAGGATGTCATCTAGAAAGACCAAAATAAAGTTATCTAGGTAATTTATGAACACATTATTCATAAGATTCATAAATGCTACTGGAGCATTTTCTAATCCAAATGGTAACACTACTAACTCGTAGTGCCCATATTGAGTTATGAATGCTATTTTCAAAATATCCTCTTCATATATGCTTAGTTGATGATACCTTGCTCTAAGATCAATCTTAGAAAATATTGTGTCCCCTCCCATTTGATCAAATAGATCATCAATGCATGGAAATGGATATTTATTCTTGATCATTTATTTATTAAACATCCTATAATCTATACATAGGCAAAGAGTACACTATCTTTATTCTTGTCAAAGACAATTGGTGTACCCCATGGTGATACACTTGGTAAAATTATCCCATTTAACAAATCTTGTAGTTGTGCCTTTAACTCAACCAATTTAGTGGTTGTCATTTTGTATGGTGCCTTATACTATGGTTTTGATCCAGATAAGATATCAATCAAGAAATCAAATTCATGTTTAGGTGGAATTCCTAGTAATTATTCTAGAAAAACATCATGAAAGTTTCTCATAAAAGGATAATCTTAAATAAAGGGTTCATTATATTCCTGCATCTCATTTATCTTAATGATAAATGCCCAACATCCCCTTCTTTGAGATTTCTTGAGCTGAATTGTATAAATATACCTTAACTTCAACTCCCTTTTCTCACATTGACATTATGTCTGATTTCTAAAATCATCTTGACACTCAACCTTCTTCAGAAAATAATCAACCTTTGTTTCATGATTTGCAAGCCAATTGACTCCTAGGATCACATAATATGATCCTAATAGTGTTGTAAGAACATCTACTACTATAGTGAACTTAGGCAACCTAATCTCTGCTTTGACTAGAGACTTGTAAACTTTGACCTTTGACTCATTCTCAAACTATATAGACCATGCATTTTACATAACTAAGTTTTCTATAAAATTTACTAATCATTCTAAGAGAAATGAAATATTTTATAGTTCTTGTGTCAATCAAAATAGAAACTAGATGATCAAACAAAATATCTGATAGTTCTATGGGGAAAGCTTGATACTTAGCTTAGTGATTATAAATAGTTGTATGAATATGTTTCTATAACGTACCTTGATGAGAAATATAACCCTTGTTCTTTGACTTGTCTTGAGGACATTATCGATAAAAATTGTCACATCCACATATGAAACAACCTCCAATTGGTCCTTTCTTCTCAAACTTCTAGTTTCCCTTGAAAACAACCTTGACACTGTTACTAGGTTTCTTATTCCTTGAACCACTATTAAAATTGACATTATGATTCTTGAATTGACCCTTGGATTCTCCACTCCTCTGCTTCCAATTCTTCTTTTTGAAATCTAGTTTAGAACTTCCAAACTTATTTTTGAACTTATCTATGACTTGGGAAAGAGATTTTAGTTTCTTTTCCTACTTAACAACCTTTTCAAACACATGATCCATAGTAGATGGACCATACACATATATTTCATATCCAATTTTGGGTTTTAATCCCATGATGAATTTATTGATTCTAAACCTCTCATCCACCTAATACTAAGGCACATACTTAAGGATTTTGGTGAATTGATCCCAATATTCATTCACAAATAAATATATTTACATAAGATTATAAAAATCCATAATATTTTAATTAAAGTACAATTTTGGAAGCCATCATGACTATAAAAAACCACTACACCAAAAGCCCAAACTGTTAGTGAATCCACCCACCAGGATCATAACATCCCACCATGCTTCTGATGCCCAGACTCTGGGCTGGCTTTGCGTACATACATGAGATCCACTACATGTACGAGCCCCAGACAAACACTGCAATACCGACATAACGCACCCACTTTGTGACTCAAACACGGGTGGTTACTCTGATACCAAATGTAATGAACTGCTACATCAAAATCCTAGATTGTTAGTGAATTTGCCCACCAGGATCATAACAATGACCTAAAAAATGTCACAAACTATTCCCAAGTGGTAGTGGTTAAATCGAGGTTCATCTCAAGCTTCTTATTTTCCCACCAAGTTGTTGCTTTACTAACAAGTTGATAAGATCCCCAAAATAATTTCATGACTTCAAAATAATTTTGAATCTCAAAAAAATTCTCTATTTCTATTATGCATGATTCAGATCCATCTCTCAATATAGTTCCATTGAATTTGGGTGGATTTACCTTTTTCATGTCATGTGCCAATTCTATAGCTACTTAAGATCTCACATCTTATGGTACTTCCTCATGTGTCTACTCTTGAAGATGTTCCTGATCATCAAGATGATCTTCAATTTCCTCTTGATAATTCTCTTCTTTGTGTCCATGCACTTCCTATTCTAGGGCCATGATTCGATCCATACTCTCTTGCATGGTTGTGAAGATTTGGTCTAACTTTTTAGCTTGCTCAGTGACAAACTAATTTGGATCAAAAGGGGGTTCAATATTTATAATACCCTCACCTCATGGTTTAACATGCACCATTATTCTTCTTATTTATCAAAAAATAAGTTTGTGTTAGCAAACACATTAAGTCCTCGAGTTTGAGCTTCAGATCTGATACCACAATGTAACAACCCCACTATGTTTTACCAAAATATAGTAATTTTTTAAAAATTAATTAAAATATTCATATTTTAGATTTCACCATGAGAAATCTAATTAGTGATCTTTATCCAAATGCATTATTAGTTAATCAATAGGTTTATAACTAATCCACTTAGTTAAGGATCACCATGAACATATATAATAATTATAAACAATGCTGAATAATCAATAAATATTGCATCTAATCATTAATAAAATAGTATAAATTTAAAAATGACTAATACAACATTATAGACATTATTTTATAACTATAATGAGTAAATTTTATAATTTTCATCAATACATAACAATATCTCAAATAATAAAACATGATACAAAGCTCCATGTATCAAAGTCTCCATGACTCAAGTATAAATTTGTAATCTCAAGTGTAGTCCCTAGTGTAGTATTGTAGTTGGGAGGGAGAGCATCATCCAAGTGCTTTTACACACCAACCATGGACCATATATCCCCAAAATATCTCCCAAATAATAGGATGACCCTCTCTTCATGGATGGGTAGATAATAATGGTGTAAGAATCCAGAGTAAAAAACCAAAACCTCATATGTTGAAGATATCTAATACATAATGTGTATCATAAAGAACTCTATTCTAACATGATATCATAAAAATATGAAAACTATATCAACTATGAAATGACAATGTTTAATTAAAATATTATTTTAGCCAAAGTTTTTAGTAATTAATGATCTCTAAGATCAATCAATTTCATACACACCACTCAATCAGATTACACCTCATCTGAAATTGATGGCACTAATTAAGCTAGTGGAATCTGTCCACTACTTATTTAAGGTCATGAATGTGAGATTTGGTAAAAATATATAATAATATAAAAACCAATAGATTCATACAAAATATTTCCTTTTAGCAGATAAAAATATTCTAAGTATAGAAATATTAAATACACACATTTAGTCCATCAAATGTAATGAATTGAATCCAATATCATCTAGTTTATTACTGAATAATAAACAAAATCAAAATAGTCCTTAATATAACATACCACTCAGGTAAGTATTATATCTAAACTATTAGTTACCCATATCACAAGTAACTTATAATGTTATTTCAACCCTGAAATAATCATTATAACACATGCTTATATATTTGTTTATAGTCCACATATAAAACAAAATCTAGTCCCAAACATCATAATATGCTTTATGTTTTAAAAATATTAAATACATTATTTTAATGATTTACTATATAAATATTAAAATATATACAAGGAAAAATTTTCACATTGTATGGTAATAATGTTTTCAAGCACAACATAAATGTGTACACACACACACATATAAATGGTAAAATCAATTTAGATTTATGACATAGTCCATAACCATATATAACTTTCCAATTCATTTTCAATACAATATAATACAATACAAATACTTTATTGTATATAATATATTTTAATAAGACATCCATAGTCCATGACTTAGAGTATTTTGTATATGTAATGTATACATCCAATCAATAAAATAACCTCATATCCCATTTTATAAATTAAATAAATCCAAATGTACTTGTTTAATTAAAACACACATAATTTCATGTAGATCAACATTCATACATAACCATCATTTATACCAATTATATTTAATCATATTTCTAAAACCATCGATTCAAGTCAACATTTAAATTAAATGCATATGATGAAACACACACTCAATGACTATACCCAATTTGAGTTGTCTATTATCATAACATAGATTTATCCATATATACCTCTTCATGCACAATATTTATAAAAACACATGTACACAATTATATTACCAACTATGCAAACTCTTAATCCAATCATAGTCTAATACAAGTATGTGATTGTAATACATAGTCAAGATAAATATTTATGTATTTAAAATATAATAAATTCAATTGAAATCTTAATTTTTTAATATCCACATTAACCTTTGGGTATATATCTATGCATAAAACCAAGTGCCAAACAAATAATTCACTCATCTACCTACCCATAGCAGGCTATCTATTATGGCCTTAACCATTTGTTACCCAACCTATATACAAGTAAATATGATGGTTATGGGTCTCATAACAAGATCCATAATGAATACCATGACCTAAGTTTAAAATAAACAACATTCATTTTGAAAACCAAAGCAATAGAAAACCATTCAAAACCAAACTTTGAATTCATCTAAAAAATATCCTATAGTTGTTCATTTCAACTCATATAGTTTCCTTTGAAATCCCTAGGTTTCTAAAATACCAATATATATATATATATATATATATATATATATATATATATATATATATATATATATATATATATATATAGTTTAAACCTACTTATACACATATATGTGTGTATATATATCTATACAATACATTTTATATAAAGAACCCATTCATATAAAACCTAAAGTCCAAATAGGTTTAAACATAGTCAAGACCAAATTCCAATCATGTTATTTTTAAATAATATAATGAATATATATCATAATTGGTTCTACAACAACTAGCTTGAGCCAAATCATATATACCCATCAAGAATAATCATTACATTATTGAACAAAGGATTTTGAATTGAAATAGGAGTTTAAAATAAAACTCATTATTAGCCTAAAAAACCATGAAAATTTTCATGACACTACCCAATTCCCAATGTTACCTTGTATTGGATGTAGGGTTTTGTGGAGGCTAAGCCTTCCACAAGGCCCTAAATATAAAACTTACAATTTTTCATAACATTTAAGTAAATGAAAACCATATAACAATTTTAATTCCAAAACCCATCAAACATTACACACACAAAAATTGACATACGAACCGACCTGTGAATATATGATTGCCAAGGAGGCCAAATTACTCTTTTTCCTTTACTTGTTCACACCTTATTATCCCTCTGTTTCTTATTCTTTGTATGTAAATTGCCATATCATGATCACATTGCACCTTCCCCTTTATTTTATTCCTTTCCATTAACTAAATTTCCACCATCTTCTCCTCCATGAATGGGAGACCCAATTGACTAAAAATATATGTATGGAAAAATAGCTTAACATAATTCCACTATGCTATAGTCCACCATTGTGCATCCACAACCAAATCCATCATGATTTTATTAGAATGATGGTTAACCTTAAATAAAAGGGTGATTAAAAAATCTAATCAACTTGATACTTACAAAATAATCATTTAAAATAATCATTTGACAATCTAAATAATATTTACATGCCATTGACTTAAGCAATTCCAATTATCGACTTCATAAAATTGACTAAACAACAAGTCTCCATAACAAATGTTTTATTCCATGCAAGGTCAAATATCAACTAAACAATTACCAATATCCTTTCATGAAATGACTATCGACTGTAGACATCTAAAATTGACCACCAATGGCTTCATACCCAATTTTAGATCAATTCTTAACAACCATTGAACATTTAGCCTAAGGATTTATAAACATCTCAAATTTGGCTTCATCACATGCAATTAGATCAATTTAACCCAAAATTCAATTAAATGGAGAAAATTCTCAAATAAATTAAATCAACACTTGGAAAATTTTCAAATACCTAAAATATATTAATTAACATGTAAATCCTAATCAAATTTTAATTGAATTCATCCATGAGAAATTAAATGAATTATCAAAATAATTATATTTTCCAAGTTGTCTAAAGTCACAAATATCTCAAAGCACACCTTTTTCATGCTAATCATGAGTTTTGAACACCTTTTAACTTTACTAGGATTAACTAAGCAAACCTAGGTTAGGATTTAACTCATTTAAAACCTGTAAATATAAGCATTTGCCTCTCCATTTAGAGAGCTTGGATAGAGTAATGTTATAATGCATGATTTAGGGTATGAAGCAAATACATAGTGTTATAATTCCAAAATTGATCCAAGCCAAGCCGTTTTAAGTCATATCAAAATCCAAATCCAAGCCTACCATGGTGCTAATAGGAGATGGAGATAGACAAGCCCCATTGATGAAGACTTCTTGAGCACAATCTGAGAAAGCCAAATGAAGAGACCTCTTGGAGAATTCAAGGAATTGGTAAGGAATTTGTGTGAGTTATTTCCATTTTTAGTTGTGATTTGTTCATTTATGTTTCTTAACCATGATCCTCCCTTTGATCTAGGAAAGATAGTGTTATGCTTATTAGTGTGTTTATTTTCATTTTGATTTCTTTTCATTATGAATCTGACATATGATCTAACCACCCGTATTGGATTCCTTGATCATAATTGGCATGCCTGGTGGGACCATGAGAACCCTACATATCAAGGAGATCAATATTTAAGTCAAAAACTAAGAAATGGATGCTTGAATCTCTTTAAAATTGCATTTCTAACCTTGTTTTGGGCATATTCTAATTTCTTTATTTATCTTGGATCTACATAGAGATTGGAGATGGTCAAATACAAATGATATCAGTTTGGCCTAAATCAAACACATTTCTATTCAAATGATCCTAATTCTATGTAAACCATTGATGATTGGATTGTAAGGAAAAAATGTTCATAAAGCTTGCATTCTAATTTTTTTCTATCATTCAAATTCATCATTTCTAGGTTTTAAAGGCATTTAAATCCATTGACTAAACTTGCCCTTATAATTTTTCTTGATGTTTATATTAACCATTGCATAACTTAACATGTTTATCTTTTGTAGTTTTGCCTTTGAGTCCACAGGTGATCAAAAATAGTCTTAATCGACCAACATTGATTCTTACGACTAGCACCAGTTCTCTCATAGACCGATCGATGATGGTTACCTTGAACTAGCATCAGTTATCTTTGATTGGCCACAATCATTGTGTTTTAAAAAAAAAACCCAAGAGCCAAATTTTAAACATCATTTTCCCATCCAAGAAAGTTCTTCAAAGCAGGATGCTATTATCTAACAATTTTAGGTCATGGACATGATTTGGAACACTAATTTGCTTGTTTAGAATAATCAAACATTTCATTTTGGGATTTTAAGAGGAATTAGTCAAAAAAAAATTTACATTTCAATTTAGGTCCTAAAATGAACATGTTTAATCTTACATATTTGATATTTGGTGCTTAAAAGGAGTTATGATTGTTGATGCTTTCAAACACTTCATTGGTGCTTAAAAATAATGGCTAAGTTTTGAAAAATTACTTTTGGTGTTTAAAAATGAACTTATGCTAAATATTGAACATTTGGATTTAAAATGAACATATATTCTTTTTACCCAATTTTGTATTTTATGCATTTATTTCAATCTTTCACACTTAAGCCAAAGGGCCAAGTAAAAAACATCATCAAATTTTAATTTTGTGACTAAAATCAAGCTTCACTTATAATTATTTACAAACTATTTTTTGATTGTTTATTTCAAAAAAAAAACAATATGTATGCTCTCCCCTATCACCTATAGGAAAATCATGGGATCAAAAGTGCCTTTTCATTGCATTCAGTGCCTAGCCCAAGGCATAGAAATAAATTTTCCTAGGCTCTCCCTAAATGAGCATGGTATTGGCTGATCTAAAATAAAACCTAAAGTCTTTCTACTAATCTTTATTTTCATGCATTTTGGTTTATGAAATGGATGTCATTACCTCTCACAGGTTCTCTAGGGAAGCATTGACATGGGGCTTTATCTCCCAATAGTGTTTCAACCATGTTCCATGGTAGGGTATACAAAGATGGGAATGCATAATACTAGAGCTATGGGGTTGAACAACTAACCCATCCTTTAGTAATGAAGGCCTGAGTCAAGTTTGGTCAACTAGAGGATACCACTAAGAAGTCCAATGATGGTATCATCATGTAAAGTAATAGACCCTTGCATGATAAGTTGATCTATATGAACTCAATTCATGTGATGCTTCTCTTATGTTAAACACACTTGGGATTAATCTAGATGATCGTAACTTGTAAGTTATTAGTCAACCACACTTTGCCACACCTTAATAGGATATATGATGATATACTTAGTTGTATTTATATAATTTATTATTTTATTGCTTAGTGTGTTGATAATAAAACTATGTTATTTATACCACATCATGAATGAGTCTTGTGTTCAACATAACTCCATTGTTTGAGGAGGCATTATGCCATCCGTTTGACACCTTGCTTTCACTTAGAAAACTTTCATGTCAAAATCATTGAGTATGGCACTTGATTGAGATGGGCAACACTATACTACCTAAATTATTTCAAGTCTTATGCCTTAGAAGTCATTAAAACATAACATTATCACATATTTTAGGAGTGATAACACCATTAAACTACAGAAATTATTTCAAAATATTTGTCTTGTCTTGTGTCTTAAATTATCATTATTTGAACCAATCATTTATACCTTGTGGAATATTTGTTTAGCACAATCATGGTATTCACATTTGCCTAGCTTGTTGTTCATTAAAACCCTAGTTTTCCTTAGTTAAGTCTTCAATTAACGTTTAAAATTTTGGATTCAAAAATTTATTTATTTCTATTTAGGCCTCAACATGTAGGGGTGAATACATAGATCTTTCTCTTTTGGGTTGTGTAAATTAGGTTAATCCAGTACTCAAGTTGGGAAACTTTATTATTTGTGTCTTTGTTTGATAGAATCATTCCATATTCAAAATGAATTTTATTTTTTGTTTATACTAATCAAATCAAATTTATATCTAAAATCAAGTGCTTAGTCTTTTCCATACTATTTCAAGTTTGTTAGATTAATCATCATCCTTTGTTTCAAGTCTATATTTTGACACTGTGTTTGGTCAAAAGTCCTAGCACAACCTATTTGAGCCTATATTTTGACTCCACATTTGGATAAATTCCTAGCAACATTTCTCTTTCCTAGTTTAGACCTATTTGAAATGTCTTTGGACATTAGAGTTTGGAATCTTATTTTTAAGACATCCTACTTGACCTTGTTTATGTGAAACATTTAACATTAGACACTTGATGTTATACTATTTTTACCAAGTCTTTACATAGAATTTTTGGAGATATAACTCCACCCTCAACCAAGTTAGATAGTTTTTGAAACCTTTGTATTTTTAGACATAGCTTTTTAGAGTTTTTATAACTCTACCCACCCTTTTTGCAAAACATTTGTCATAGATTTAACCATGGATTACTACACACGTAGTGGAACTATGTAGAATCTAGGATATGGAAATGTTATTACACAAGAGGACTTTGTTCAAGACCCTTATAGAGATGATGTTGTTTGGGATATAGATTCTTATCCACCATAAAATACTCAAATAGGGGAATGGAGTTAATATCCTTTTGCCAATTATTTGGCTATCACTCCTCCTTACACAGAGCAAGATCAAGAACAAACAAACCAATATTTGGCTAGTGTACCTTTAGTTTTAGAACAATTTCAATAGTAACCTTATTACATTATAATGCCATCAACCTATGATCCTAACAGAGCCACAAAGGTAGGGCATGCAAATTTCCAAATCTATTAAGAGGGCTTATAACATGTATTATAATTAGAATAATGAAAAGGCATATTCTAACAACCCTCATCACATAGTACCAATGCCATATCAAGAGGCATGTATATTTGTCACACAAATAGGCCTCATGGGGGACCAATTCATTCAAATGTAGATAGCATATCAAATGTATCAAAACCTAGAATATGACTTTAATCATATGGACATTAGATGTCAAATTCACCTCTTATTCAATCACTCCCTTTGATAGGAGTCTTATTTGAGTTGATTGGTAAAGAAAATCAAGGTTTTGACCTAATTATGCAAATCACTTTAGTAGAAAACTTTTTTAATTCTCCAATCATGAAAGAAGTATCTTCTACTTATACATAAAAATAGTGATTAGAATATAGTGGATAATATGCCAGTAATGTCCAACTTAAACCAAAGTGGTGTTAATGCATAAACACATAGTCAACAACAAAATGTGACTTTAATTAACACTACAAGTGGTCCATAAACTATGGGAGTAGGTGTTTATACTTCCAAATCTTAACCAAATACCTCTAATCCTCAACCAACTACTTCTTATAACACCCAACAACAAGGATTAAGTAGTCAACCAACAAATAGTGTTGTGCCATAACAAAATGTGATGAATCTTACTCTACCCCAATAGGTGATGAGTAATATTTCACAATAATAGGCACCATCAAACATATCCATGCAATAGTGGCCAAACATATTACCACCTAAAAAGGGGGTAACCAATGTTCCACCTTGCTAGGTAGAAGTGAACATACCTCTTCAGTCACAAACTAACATGTTGATCCAAAACCAAATGATGTCTAACCAACAACATACCAATATTATTCAATGACAGATGCTGAATATCTAATATGCATCCATTTCCCAATAAGGATTCAAGAAACTAAGAGGTTATAATGTTCATCAAGTACCTTTTAGGCAACAAATTCCTTTCATGCAAAATATGCCACAATTTTAAAGATAGGGTCTTGTTTCATAAGTCCCTCACAATCAACTAGGTATGACTAGTCATCAAAATGTCCCTATTCAACCTCAGTATGCATAGTATGATTATATTTCTCAATCCTAACTATAGTATCAATCCTACATACCTAATCCTAACCAAAATATGATAGAATCGCAAGTGTAATTTTAAAAATTGCACCCAAATCCATATATGCATATTCTTGGTCCATTTCCTAGCCAACCCAACATTCCCCAACAAATGCCTCCATCATACCTTGGTCAAAGTAATCCACTTCTGACTGTATAGCCTCCACCTCAATAGGCCAATGATCCTAATAGTATCCTCACATAAGAATTACAATAAATGAAGGATGTAATTACCCTTATACAAGTAGGGAAATAGAAAAAAAAGTTCAAGTTAGACAATGTGTGTTTTTACCCTTTCAACATGGAGTACTTATAGATACCATTTCCTCTAGGGTATGAGCCATTAAAGTTTGAAAAATATAAACGGAAAGGTGACTCCAAGGCCCATATAATATAATTCTTTGTTTTGTGCCAACTAGTGGACTATAGTGACATCAACCTTTTGTTGTTATTTCCATGAAGCCTAATAGGGAAAACATTTGAATAGTTCTTGAAGTTGCCCAAGAATTTAGCACCTAATTTGGATGATCTTTTAGACAAGTTTGTACATCACTTCTCTTACAATATTGAGCATGAGACTTCATTGGTATATTTAACACAAGCAAAATAGAAAGTTGGTGAAAGTTTCACAAGATGTCTATAGCTATGAAAGGCCCTTACAAGCTAATTCACCCATAGTCTACTAGAAAAGCAATTAGCCACTATGTTTACTAGAAAACTATATAGAAATATATCTTACAATTTGAGTTGTAATGTCCACACACATTCAAAGATACCATTAACAAAATTTTACTGATGAAAATATACCTCATTAATAAAAGAATTATTGAACTAGCCTCATCAAATCAAAGCTCAAATCAAAATTAGAGAAATGGCCAAAATGAACATCCAATCTAAGCACAAGTATCTTAACCATCATAGGCCAATAATAATGATAGACCCAAGCAATTAAATCACAATAAGAATGTTGTAGGAAATAGAGTCATGACATGTCAAATGGTGTAAACACCTTTTGCTCAACCTATGCAAAATTTATAGATTACTCCTAACCAATAACCTTTTCAATATCTGTAGCACATTTAATAAATGCAATATCATAGACCAATGCAACAACTATATCAAATACCTATGCCTTTTAAAAATTCTCCTCCTCCAAAGAGAAATGTGCCTACTCATCATGACTTTACTAACATTGGAGATCCCATTGAATCAATATTTTACAAATTCACAATAGCTAACTTGATCAGATGGCCTATTCAAAAAGAGCAATTTCATGAGGGAATTAACATGCTAGATTGGTATAGGCTAGAATAATTTTGTGATTTTCATAGGTTGAATGGCCATAATTTGTAGTGTTGTGTGAAAATTAGACATACAATTTAGAATATGTTTTAAAATGTAGAAATAACATTGGATCATGGAGCTTCCACCTCTATTTAGAGCCTTGGCATTTATCAAAATCCTTTTCCCCAACATAACAATCAACAATAAAAATAACAAAAATAATGGCCATTGAAACATCAGCAACAATAGTATCAAAAACCAAGGTCAAAACAATAGAACCAACATACTCAACATAATTAATAGTATAACCAAAAACATCAAAATAATGGACAAACCTAAGGCCAAAATGGTGCAAATAATAAATAGATCTACCATGTAGTTACAAATGATTATAACTCAATTGTAGGCCACATTATAGGAGGTCACATTACCACCATTTCCATTAATCCAAGACCAAGTACATATTAGATAAGACCATTAATAATCATAGCAAATCAACCAAAACATTCTGGTAATCCTTCTTTGACCTGGGACTATACATAGGCAAACCAATAATAAGGGATTCCCATGTTAGGACCTTATACTAATAACTCATTGTTAGCCCATGATCATGCATAAGTGCATTGAAAACTAAGACTTATACTATGTAGTCTCCCTCCATCATCATTTTTTAGAAAAAATAGTCATGTACCTAATCTTGATTGTACAATGATAACTCATAAGTCAAGGATAACCATACTAGGCTCACAACCATTCATCACTTCACCCATCATCTAAACAATTGTTCTACATTAGAATAAGCCATTTACCACTATCTAAGAAAATATTTTTGACATTGTGGAATAATTATAAAATATTCCAGCACAAATCTCCATTTTAGATTTGTTGTGTACATCAACCATCCATAAAAACAACTTGACAGAGTTCCTTGGTCAATCCATAGTTCCAAATGACATATCTTTGAATAAACTTTAAGGTTTGGTTAGACACCTAGCTCTAGCCCAACATGTAACCATCAACCAAAGTGATATGTCATCCCTTGGCCTACTTCATGATAATCCTTTATATATAAAGGTTTACATAATGAGGCACAAAGTGAAACATGTCCTCATAGACAATGGATCAGGTCTGAACATACTGTCTCTAAAGCTCATCAAGCTTCTTATGTACATGAAAGCAGATCTCCAAATGTAAATAATCACCATCAAAGCCTATAAAAAATAAGAATGAGAACCATAAGGCACCATCAACTTAATAGTTATCATTGGGCCCTTGACTTGTGATACACTTTATGATGTGTTAGATCTTAACTTTTCATTTAACATGCTTTTGGGTAGACCTTGGTTACATGATCCATGCAGTCCCATCAACATTACACTAGTTTATCAAGTTCTCCCATTCAGGGATGAATTCTATTATTCTAGGAGATTTTCATCCATATGAGCATTGCAAACATCTAGAGGTTGAGTTCAAGAGATACAATTACTATTTTGGCATGCATCTAGTCACCAAATAAGACAAAGGGAAAACAATACTTATTGATTTATCAGAGGCCAATTGCATTGACCTTGATACCCTTGATTCCCTTTCCCACATGCCACCTCCTAAGATGTCCAATAATTATACTATCTCAGATAATGGCCCAAGGGAGTACTTAACCCATGACACCTTTCACATTGTAAAGCTTCCATAGAACCCAAATTCTTTGGAAGACCAAAATCCAAACCACTCATGTAATGGAAAAGAAAAGGAAAGGTCCATCTACATATTTTGACACCTATCACTTTCATACCAACCTCTATCTAAACACAAA
Organism: Torreya grandis; assembly: GCA_037957365.1. Lineage (NCBI taxonomy): Eukaryota > Viridiplantae > Streptophyta > Pinopsida > Cupressales > Taxaceae > Torreya > Torreya grandis. The sequence continues at coordinate 768,994 of JARHVA010006336.1, read as the reverse complement.
ACCATCTCAAAGGTGATGAATCATGGTTATAAAATGACAAATTCATTGATTATTACAAGAGCTCCAAGTATCCCATTCTTAATTGGATCATGGAAAATCAGGACTATGAAGGAAGAGGTCTCTGGCCAACTCAACAGGGAACACTTGAGCCAGTTTTTATGACTAAGTACAAAGGAACATATAAAATTGGATTTAAAATGCCAAGGGTGACCCCATATATCTTATTCGCGTTACATCACCAATGACTAGTGATGATGATGTTAGTAATGAAGTAGAGTTTGATCATAGCCTATTCAATGACCTAAAACAAACTAATCTATTTGATAATAATGCCATTTGTACCCTTTAACTAATCATTCATCATAATCTATTACAATTATATTATCCCCAACTGATAGACTGGGGCCAACAAGTTGGTTGATGAGTTTTAAAATGATGAAGCCTTTTGAAAATTTCTAGGCCTTAGGGATAATATTTTATTGGGAGGCCAAAAAAAACATTTCTCAAATAAGTTGGATCCTGAAGCTTATTTTGGAGAGAATGTGAACACCCTTAGCCAACAATAATTAAATAAAACATTGAAGTCCTCAAGTGAAAACCTCTTCGAGGCACTTTTAGACTAGGGAAAAAGTAAAGATAAAGGCCAGTCTAGTGGTGAAACCTATTTTAGTTACCACTAGATGGGGGTGTTAAAATTTATTCAAATATAGACTAGGAGACCACCAACTATGAACTTGATACGTGTCCAAGTTTAGTCTTGATGAAGAATAAGCTTTTGATCAAATCATCCAAGATAATGATGATGAAAAACTTGCCTATGGCAAATTTAGTCTTGGAGAACATCAATCTTTTGACTGCATCATCCAAGAGTTTTCAATAGTATTTTTTACATGGCCATCCCTGTTATTGGGATATTTTGGTTCATCGTGTCTAGGAGAAATTAAAGAACCAGTCCTAATAAATGACTCTAATATAGCTAAATAGTTTAAATCTTTTCCCACTATTCTTGAAAATGGTTTGACCCTTCAAGTGGAAGATACTTTAGAGGTAAACATCAAGACTCTAGATGACCTGAAATGAATCAAATTAGGTGCATCCCTCATTGAAGATGAGCATGACATTCTTACAGCCCTGCCAAGGTAATTTTTAGATATATTTGCATGGGCCTATTCTAACATGCCTAGTTTTGACCCCACATTAGTTATTCACCACCTTATGGTACATCTTGATGCCAAATTAGTGAATCAAAAGTTATGCAAGATATATAATTGACTCCATAGTGGGTTATGAGCTTTCACTGATGGACAAATTCTCAAGCTACAATCAAATTAGAATAACACCAAAAGACCAACACAAAACCAAGTTCACCACTCTGTGGGGAACATTTTATTATCAAGTTATGCCATTTGGTCTCAAGAATTCATGGGCCACCTATCAAAGAGCCATGAAATTCATATTTCATGATATGATGCATGACATTATTGAATTCTATGTAGATAACATACTAGGTAAATAAAAAACTAGGGCCAATCATCCAATATCATTAAGGAGGATATTTGAGAAACTATGTGGATACAAAGTCAGGATCAACCCTAAGAAGTTTGTTTTTAGCATAATTTTAGGCAAATTTAATAGCTTCATTATGTCTCATAGGGGCATTAAAGTTGATCCAACCAAAGTACAATCAATAATAGAAATACCACCACTGACCAATTTGAAGCATCTCCATAGCTTACACGACAAGATCCAATCCATCAAAAACTTCATATCTTAATTGGCTGACAAGTGTCATCCTTTTACACATCTTTTGAATAAAGTTTTAAAATTTCTTTGTGATTGTGATTATCAAAAATATTTTTAATAGCTAAAGGACTATCTTGTAAATCCATCAATTCTATTACCTCTTATGCTAGGGAAACCATTCTTTTTATACTTGTTGATAATAGATCAAGTTTTGGGGGAACTTATAGCTCAACACAATGATAATGGAAAATCTCATGTTATGTAATATTTAAGCCATACACTAGTAACATATGAACACAATTATACACCCATTGAAAAAGCCTATCTAGCCATGGTCTTCACAACTCAAAAATTACAAAATTACATGTTGAATAATAAGACCATGGTCATTTCAAAAGTAGATCCACTCAAGTATATACTATCTAAAATAGCGCTACAAATATGAATGGCCAAATGGATCATGTTTCTCAGTTAGTTTGAGATAAAATATGTGAATTAGAAAGCCATTAAGGGATAAGTTCTTACAAATCAACTTGTTGAAGCACCCCTTACAGATATAGAGCCACTCAAATTCCAATTTCTTTATGAATTCATTATGACCATCATTGACGCACCTCTTGAGGAGTAACATTGGAAGCTATATTTTGATAGATCATTCATGACACATGGATTTAGATTAGGCCTTTTATTTATAACACCACAAGGGTATCTAATCCCTAAGTCATTTAGAATCAGCTTTCTTTATACCAATAAAATGGCTAAATATGAAGAACTTGAATCAAGGCTTGGATAGGTAATATAATGGAACATACATAATCTAAAGGTTTATGGTGTTTCACAATTAATCATCAATCAAATTATAGACCACTTTCAGACCAAAGATGACAAGTTAGTTCCATATAAGGCCATGGTTGGCACTATCAAATAATAGATTGCCAACATCTAGTTTGAGAATATAGTAAGGGTAAAAAACAAAACAATAGATGATATTGCTAACATTAGATCTTTTATTTGACATATAGACATGGAAAAATACTACCAATTTCTTATTGAAAATCTACTAGTGCTAGCTCATGAACCATCAACCATCACAATGATCTATGATATTGTTGGTCCTAATTATACTTGGTATTTAGACCTATAAACTTACCTCCATGATCATATTATGTCACCAAAATTATCCCTCAAACAAACCTAATCCTTCATCCATAATTCCCAATGTTATACTTAGACTAACCTTATACCATTGCGGTTTCTATAGAACTCTACTTCATTATTTACCTTTAACAAAATATATACTAGCATTATGGGAAGTTCATGAAGGGGTATGTGGAGCCCACACCAATAGGGTCATATTATCTAAAAATATCTTACATACTAGTTATTATTGGCCAACCATGGATGCAGATGCAACTACATATGTTAAGAGATGTAATAAATGTCAACAACATGCTAATCTAATTCATGCCCTAACCACAAATTTGAAACTAATGTTGACACCATGGCCATTTTATATATGGGGCCTCTATCTCATTAGGAAGGTAAAACACACCTCATTAGATGGACATAAATATATCCTTACCACCACAAAATACTTCACTAAGTGGGTTGAAGCTATAGTGCTCACTTACGTGACTAGAAAGAAAATTTCCAGATTCATCTTCAGCCATCTCATCTACCACTATGGTATCCCTTCTAACATTTTATATGATAATGGTACATAATTAAAAATCAAGCATGTTAAATCACTATATGCTAAGTACAAGATCAAATAATACTTTTTCATGACATATTACCCTCAAGGTAATGTCTAGGTAGAAGTATCAAATAAATCCATTATCAATATCCTGAAAATGATTATCAATGATGCTAGCTATGATTGGAGCCTTCAAATATTCTACTCCTTTTAGTAATACCATACCAATAATTACACTCCCATAGGTGCTAATCCATACTCACTTGTTTATGGAACTGAGGCCATTCTTCCCATTGAGGTCGATTTGCCATTATTATTCATCTCTTTGAACAATATCTTAGATGACGAAGACAATCGATTAGCTCACCTAAAAGAGCTAGAGTTATTTGATGAGAAATTCATGGATAGTAAATAATATACAACATATTAGAATCAACTTTGTGGCCACTAAAATTGGTGCATGAAACATAGACAATTTGAGCTTAGTGATCTTATCCTCAAAGATAACCAAAATAATATCATGGCTGAGAGGAAACATAAAGGCAAGTTCAAACCTAACTGGGTAGGTCCCTTCATCATCATTAAAGACCATGGTGTAATAGTATACAAGCTTAACACACCATATGGAAATGAACTTGATGATCTTATGAATATTATACACCTCAAGTGGTACTATGCTTGAGTGACTTGGTATATTGTCTATGAGAACCATTTGAAGTTGTACCATATTATCAATATTCTTCTTTGTACTATACCATTTTGCCATTACATCATCCTATTAGTTTACCATCCAAGCACTTTGCCTATCACTTATCCATCTTATCATTATGATATATTGACCTAACATATTTTGATCACTCCTAACCTATCCCATTAGACCTTGGTCCATCCATTGGTTTCAAATTTTCAGCACAACTTTTTAGATTAGTTTTAGTAGTTATTTCAAGCATTCCAAATAAAGGAAATATTTTAGAGTAGTAAGATAGATGTTTTATAAGTTTTACCCTTTATTTCTTGTCCATTATAATCATGTTTGTTTATGTGAGCCTAATTATATCTGCCTATAGGGGCAAATCAATATTTTACCAATCTTGCTATGAATTATAACTGCCTATAGGAAAATTAGTATCATTGATTTGATCCATTGTATCTTAGTTATAACTTACTATGGGAAAACTAAGGGAAAAATTTGTTTATTGTGCCTTAACAATACCAAATTTCCATTCCTATGTTGTACTATGCCATCATACCAACTATGGTTGTTATGTTTGAATTGGTTGCTATACTAGTCAGCTTCCTCTACTATAAAGTGGAACTACATGAACTAAGGTCATTTTGGTACTATTTAGGCTATGCTCAATACTTTTTGAGGTCAGATTAGTCCCCCTTTTCCATAATTCTCTTGCTATTTCATGAGCAACATTTCAAGTTTTCCATGCTCTCACCATTTTTTGAGCTTAGTCTGTTTAGTATCTCATCATTCTCGATTGAGTTGAGATACTCCAAAATTCTAAAAACATTTGAACATTGAGTTATAAAAACCAAAAACATTGACCACTTCTTTGACTTAAAGATTTTGGGAACCCTCACTAAGTCACAAAAAATCACTTGTCACTTAGTTTCTCCATCCTTTTTGGCCTTTTATCCCATGTTTTCACCATTTTGCAATTTTATTTCTATTCTTCTATCATATTCATAATGTTTATTTTATATCATCATTTTCTTCTATCCCATTTCTTGGGAGAACTACATTTGGCATGAAGTTTTTGTTGGATATCATGTCCACATAACTATGTAGGTAGTGTCCACTTTCCTAGTGCATATCGAGACTACTCGACCACCCCCTTACTTTTCTTCTTTTCCCCCCATCTTATTTGCTTGTTAAGTTATCACCAATTTTCTAGGGGAAATGTTTGATATCTTATTTATGTCATGTTATTTTTACTAACATTATGACTAAACATTGTTTATTTCTTTGTTTCTTTTTGTTTTATTTATTTATTTGTTTGTTTATGTGCCTATTTATTTGCTTTCAGTACTATTACTTCAATTTAGTCTACATGTGTTCATTAGGTGATTTATTGTGCACTTATTCTTGAATCCATCTATATTCATATGTCAACATTGTCATCATGGTTTTTATGATTGATGCATTGGTTTCAATTGAGTATTGGATATTAGGATTCAATCCTTATGTATATTTTTGCCAAGTCCTCATGGTGTTCTATCATGATTATTAGTCTCATGTACTACATAAAAAGTTATCTTTGAGAAGTCTACACAACAATACAACATCGATATATCCTTGGCATCAACACCATCAACAATCCCAATCATATCTTAAATAGAGTAATTACATAATGAAAGAATTTAAACCTTTATTAGTTTAGATGATCATATCCCTAATATAAGGTTATCTCAATTCATATTTATCCTCTGTATCAATTTTTCTTCATGTTTTCAAGCATCAATCATCAATATTATTTTCCATAATCAAGGTATAATGCTTATAATCACCTTTGGGCAAACCATTCTACACTATCTCACCTGTATTCTAATTGATTTTGATTTCTTTTGGGAAAATAATTATGTTATCACCCCATCACTTTTAATTTGTTTGGTCCACTCATTTCATTATTTTGAGGGACCATTTGTTGACCATTTTTCCAATCTCTCCCTCAAGGGGGAACCCTACAATTCATCTATTGTCATTGCAATCGTAAGCAAAAGTAACATTTTTATTTTTTGAGAAGTTGTTACTGTGATTACAACTTGCAACACCTTCCCAAATAGGGGCAAACACCAATGGATTCATACTTGAATTTAGATCAATTCTTACCAACCATTGAACATCTAGCCTAAAAATTTCTAAATGTCTCAAATTTGGCTTCATCACATGCAATTAAATAAATTTATCCCAAAAATCAATTAAATAGAGCAAATGCCCAAATCAATTAAATCAAAACTTGGAAAATGTTCAAATACCTAAAAGAGATTAATTAACATTCAAATCCTAATCAAATCCTAATTGAATTCGTCCATGAGAAATTAAATGAATAATCAAAAAAAGAAATTCAAAACCAAAAAAATATCATAAGAATGAATCATTATCTTTTGCAAGTTGTCTAAAATAAAAAATATCTCAAAGCAAACCTATTCCATGCCAATAATGAGGTTTGGACACCTTTTAACTCTACTGAGGTTAACTAAGAAAACCTAGGTTAGGATTTAACTCTTTCCAAGTTGATTTCAAAACCTATAAATACAAGAATTTACCTCTCCATTTAGAGAGCTTGGATAGAGTAATGTTATAATGCAAGATATAGGACATGAAGCAAATACATAATATTATAATGCCAAAATTGAGCCAAGCCAAACCATTTCAAGCCATATCAAAAGCCAAACCCAAGCCACCCATGGTGCCAAGAGGATATGGAGATAGCCAATCCCCATTGATGAAGACATCTTGAGAAAAATTAAAGCAAGACAAATGAAGAGACCTCTTGGGCATTCAAGGAATTGGTGAGGAATTTGTGTGAGTTTTTTCCATTTTTAATTGTTCTTTGATCATTTGTGTTTGTTCACCATGCTCCTCCCTTTGATCTAGGCAAGATAGTATTATGCTTGTTAGTGTGTTTGTTATCATTTTGATTTCTTTTCATTGTGAAGCTAACATATGATCTAACCACCATTCTTAGATTCCTTGATTACATCGACTAGTCAATAATCAATTAGCATATCAACTAAATAACATGGGTAATACAAATATGTATTAAAAAGACTATTTTTTAATGTTACCAAGTTATCCAAAAACAAACTTTAGTCTAACACAATGATTTACCTAAGTCATTTAACAATATAATCAATGTCTAATGTATTATGAATATCAAAAATTTGGTCAATATTTAATCAAATAAAAAGAGATATAAAAATAATTCTCTTGATATATTTTAACATTAAGATATACATATATTATAATAATTATTAACACCTTAATCTTTTAGATCAAATAATGACAATGAAATTCATTTCTAATTATTATAGTAATGCATATATAACATCATATCATTATACTACACAACCATACCCAATAAAGTAGTAAGGTAAGTAAAACCATATACAGATTTGTTCATTCAACCAAACAATTACATCATACAAGATAAGCTACGTATTACCACAAAATTAGTGAAATCATTCAAACAAATCAACCATGATTATCAAAAGAAACTATATGAGTGAAATAGTGTAATAACATTAAATGATCTAAGAACACAAAATATCATAGTAGTCATTCAAATGGAAAATAAAGCATACTACAACTATCTGTCAAACAATTTATCATAAAATACTAAATATTACTGTGGTGTGTGCATGGGTTTTTGGATTCATTCTCTACTATCCCCAAACATATCCATCTAATCCACACTCTATAATGACACTCTCCCTCCATAACACTCTCAAGGATGGTTCTATCTTGCATCTACCTCACAATAATTAAGTAGTTATCTCGAAACATCATTATATCTATAAAATAATGATGTATAATTAATATAAATAATCATAGTATACAAAATATAAAAGTATTTCTAAATCATAGAAAAATAATCATGTAAATTAAGAATCAAATAAATTCCCCATATTCATCATATGACATAAATCTTAATCAAACAATAGTTAATCAATTAATCAACCATAATAATCCATTGATCAAATAGGTTATTTATCCTAGAGAGAAATTAGGATGTGACATAAAGAAATACATGTTGTAACTAATAATGAATCTTTTAATGCTTCTAATATTATACCACCCATAGGTTCCCTTACTATGCCAACTTATGTGCCTTTATATTAGATTATTTCTACTTTGGTTTCTCCTATGGTTGTTTCTATTCATGTTGTTATTACTTTTCCTTATCAATTTGATCTTAATGATTCTCCTATTACTCTTCAAGTCATTGAACCATCTTAGCTGATTTTTTAACCTTTTTATTTTCTCATAATTTTTCTTAAGATCCTAATTTTCTACTTTAACTTATGTGGCTACTAATACTTTGATTACTTTAACTCTAGAAACCACTCTCCTTCAACAAACTATGCAAACCATACAAGCTATGCAAAAAAATATTCAATTAATTTTGATAGGGTATTAAAGGATAAATCAAAATATTAATATTAATGATATATTTCACTAACCTTTGGTTTATGAGATTATCACTTATCCTTTGCCTATTATTTATTTTGGATCCTAAATTAAAAAGATTTAATGAAAAAAGAGAACCTTATCTTATATCTTTATATTCTTCATGTTTAGACTTTGAGCACAATGATTATTTACTAAAAAAAACTTATCTAGAAGCATTAATAACTATATCTTGGATTGATTTTATAACCTACCACTGGGATCCATACACTCATTCACTTATTTATCCAACTTCTTCTTAGTTCAAATTTCAAGCAACATTAGTCAAAATTTTAATTTTCATAGCTTTTTAAGCTTAAATAAGGAACAAATGAGAAAGTTATTATTTTCTTAAGTTTGAAAAAAATATTTCAAATAGGACTCACCAATTATGTGACACTAAAATGGAAAGTATATTCTCCAAAGTTTACTTCAACCCATTAAGGATAGGTAGTTTTAACTCATTCCTATATTTTGATGAACTTTAATAATATGAGATTATTATTTTAAATGATAACATGCATAAATATGAGACTAATATCCCTACCACTAATGTCATTAAATACCTAGGTAAATAAATATTTAAACTTATGAATGACTATAGTAATTTTAACGTAAGAATGAGACCAAGATTGTAGAAAATGTGGTATATCAACCACTAATAGGTTTGTTCTTTTCAAAAAAAAAAAGGATTAAATGGAATTTACATAATTATTAGAGAGTCATCAAATGGTTCTTAAATGGTTTCTTATTATCATGGAATTCAATGTCATTCTACAAAAAGATTCATAATTTTTAAGATAAGATACAAGCCTTGATTGATAACATCTAAATCCACGTATAATGTCATAATAAACATTTGAATGAATTAGTGGATTAACCCAATAAACATTTAAAATCCTTTAATAACCCTCTTAAAAATTATTATACTCAAAATAAGAACCAATATGATGTTCATATGACAACTAAAAAACAATATCCACCGATTTCTAAGACTTGTATTCTAGATGGATTCTAGGTGTGGACAATGACATACATAAGGAGATTCCTTTGGTTATGTTTTGTAACCATGAAATATCATAATGAGATCATAATAATGGACAAATATTTATATATAAATTCATAGATAAACATTCAAGGTTAACAAAAGGTGTTATGATTGATAATGGTTTAAATATAAATAGATGCACAAGGAATTTATTACCAATCATGGATACACGTAACCATTTTTATTAAATATTATGCCATTAAATGTTAGCATGTATTGGGATATGTGTGGTAGACTTGTGGTTAGCATAACCTTTTATTTAATAATGTGATAATTTTTATATCTTCATATTGGTAATAGTGTCAACATATTGAATATATATAGCTTTAGTAGGGTATATAGGAGTTATTGATTAGTATTAGATCATCATATTATGTATTTTGTTCTTATTTCAAGGTTTTAGAGGTTTTCCACTCAAAGTGGATCACTCATTTATTTCAAATACTATACTATGCTTATAATCATCCTGTGTGGATAAACTCTATTATTCCATTATTATTGTGAGTTAGTATTCTTGTTTTGCATTGTCTAATTATATTGAGATACAATGCCTTGATTATGATTTATCTCTATAAGTAATTTAATTACAAGTAATATCAAAGATTAAAATTGGGTGGAAAATCACCATAATTTTTTGGGTTGATATAAATGTTTGTTTGGTGTTGTTGAAGGATTAAAACACATCTTTTGATCTGAAAGGAATTTAATTTTTGTTTTTGGCAAAAAATTGTTTTATGTTTTTTTACTAAACAAATAGTATATATATATATATATATATATATATATATATATATTTTGCCTTTGTGAAATATAATATTCATTTGAATCATTCTGGTGAGGCAATCAAAATAACATGTATTTATATTAACCCTATTTTTAGGATTGTATGTACCCTTATAAAACATAATATATGTTAGATTCATCTCAGTGAGATGATCATAATGGAATAATTATCTTGTAACTCTATATTCTATACTTGAACCCTAAAATATATACATGGCTAGTCCACACACTAGGGGTTGAGGAAAGAGTTCTAACATTTTGAGAAAATTTCTTAACAAAGAAGAGAGGGAGTCCAAAATTAGTGGATCTTCCATATTTTTTTATGATGGACCAAAAAGTGAGATAGATTGATTATGATGTGTAAAAATTACAATCTAAAATGGCCCTTAAATAGAATATAGATGAAATTAATCAAAAACTAGATGAGATTAAACAAATATTCAATAATGTATCTACCTCATAATAGAATCTAAAAAACCAACCATAGTTCATTGATGGACAACCTAAGCTAGGTGGATATTATTTTTGGTCTTTTCCATATTAAAAAAAAATCACCCCCACCCTCATCCAATTCCAATTTTGGTTGTAATAAGATCTTTCCCAAAATGGGCATGCATAAGTTTTATGGAAAAGATTTGACCACGTGTATCAATAAGATGGAGACTTTTTTAGATGTACATCATGAACCATGTGGAAAATAGGTCAAAATGGCATCCTTATGTGGAACTTAATAATTTAATTTGGTATTGATAGTTGTATGATTAAAATAAGAATAATAAACTTAACATCACCTAGTTATATTTTACTAAGGAATTGTAGGCACACTATTGCAATAATGTGATAAAGAGTCAATTTAGTCAATTATAAAAACTATGCTAAAAATATTAGTGAATGATTATATTAATAAGTTATAAGTCTATCTCTTCATGTGAAGATGATCACATATGATAACTTGAATAACCTATTTATTTTTGGACTCAAGGATCACATCCAACATGAGTTACACATGTTTAATTTTCTTCCTATATATAATTCTATTATCATGTCTTGCTAGGTGAAGGAAATGACTTTGGAAAAAATAAGGTATGATATCACAAGCATCAGATATTGGAGCATTCCAAAACTATCATTCTGTCAACCTAATATACTTAATCCTAATTTTTTTTAAGAGTAAAGAGTTATACTTTAACTATGATATAAATATAGTCATGGGCATAAATCTATTGAAAATTAGTTTTTCTACATTGAAGATGTGAATAATGAATAAGAGCATGTATAATTATTATTAGAGGGTGTTGATGATCCAAATGATCCAAATGAGGAAATAAAAAATACCCAACCAAATTTTTATTACCATGAAATCTATATTAGCACATCAAAAATCTTCAAGGTGTTGTTTTCTTAAAAAAATTGATGGTGACAATATTTATTGACTTGGGAAGTACCCACAACACCATCAACAACAAGTAGGTTTCCCACTTTAAATATTTTGTTTATGTAGCTATAGAATTTTAGCTCATGAATGTAGATAGTAGTATATTAAAATTAATATGGAAATTCTTACTATTTAACTCACCATGGGAGACTACCTACTAGATTTGCCTATGTTCACCATTCATATGGGTGGCATAGGAACTATGTTAACAGTGCAATGGATCACTAACTTGAGAATAATTGAGTTGATTTTACAAGATTTCATGTGTTTTAATTATAAAATAATGGAATTTGAACTATGTGGGCTAGATTCAAAGTATTCAAAACTTGTTAGCTCCCATCTAATGTATAAGATTATTAAAAATGGTTTAGATGGGTTTATGGTGATGTATTTTTCATTAAAAGCACTACCAAAAAGGGTGCCAACACCACTATATCTATAAGAAATTTTAGAGGGGTGATACATATTTTTTGGATATATGTGTAAAGGAATACAACCCATAATAGATCATGATCATGCCTTTTAGTTGTTACCATGGATCCAACCACTCAACATTAGACCTTATAGTTGCCCATATGTATAGAAGAGTGAGATTGAGAAGATGGTAAATGAATTGCTTGAGTTAAGAATTATTTGGCATTACCAAAGTGATTATTACTCTCCACTAGTGATGATGTGTAATAAATATGGCACCCGATGCATTGTTAATATTACAAAGAACTCAACAAGTAAACCATCAATGACAAGTTTCTAATTCATATAATTAATTATTTGCTAGATGAATTACATGTTGTTGTAAAATTTAATAAAACCTATCTTTTCTTACATTATACTTAAATTATAATCAAGGATGAGGATATACATAATATTTTTTTAGGTCCAATGAGGGAGACTATGAATTTTGGTGATTCCTTATGCCCTCATAAATGTAACATCAAATTTAAGCATTTGATGAATTATATCTTTTGGTCATTTCTACATAAATTTTTATTGGTGTTTTTTTACGATATATTATTATATATAAAATCATGGGAAACACATGTAAAACACTTGAATTAGTCACACCATCAGTTATATGCAAGCCTCCAAGTGTGCTTTGGGAGTGTAGGAGGAGGAGTACTTGGGTCACATTGTTTCCAATTAAGGAATCAAGTTGGATCCTCAAAATATAAAAGTCATGGTTAGATTTGAAGTGCTTAAAAATCTCAAGAGTATATGGGTATTTTTAGGGCTCAAGGTTACTATCATTGATTTGTATAAAATGAAATTAGTATAACAACACTCATAAATTTATTTTAAAGGGACTCCTTCCATTAGAATAAGGTAGCTATAAATTAATTCAAGAAAATGAAGGAGACCATGTGAACTAATACAATTATAGATACCCCATATTTTTCCAAAACTTTCATTAGTGACTATGATGATTGATGGTATGGCATGGGTCAATACTCATGCAAGAAGAATGACCTATTTATTTTAAGATTCATCAACTCAAGGGTAATATTTTTTTGAATCCATTTTATGAGAAATAAATGATGGTTATTTTCACATAGTCAAACAATGGAGAACTTATTTGATGGTTATATAATTTAAGGTTTAGATAGATCATGGTAGTCTAAAATATTTATTAGAACAAACGTTATTATTAAAAGAAAAAATGGGTCACAAATATGTTGGGATGTAACTTTGAGATAATATATAATAAAGGAAAGGAAAATGTAGTAGTTGATACAATATATAAGAAGAATTAGTTCATAGAATCACTAAATTAGAGATAAATTGGGTAGAGGAAGCAAAATCATAATGGGAAAATGACACAAATATAGATTCCCATTCAAAAGATCTAATAAAATTTGAGTGTGATATAAAAAAATTTATAGAAAGGGGATGTTCACTGATCTAAATTTGGATTCTAATTTACTAATTATGTATATTATATGTTTTCACTATGATTAATTTTATGTCATTCATGCTTATACTAAACTATTATAAGATATTTCATATTGAAAAATATTAGATCAAATATGTTGTAGTGGCCAAATTATTGTGGGGTGAACCAAAAATATTCATAGTGATAGTCAATTAATTTTATCTCTTGAAATGAAGGGTTTTTTCATACATAGTGGAGCCACCAGTGTATGCATAGTGGTTTCATAAAAGCCCTAGAAATTTTAAAATTGTAGGTCTACATACATTGATGGTTTTGACACCATACAAAAAACTCAATTTTTAATGGTTTAAAACATTTCTACTTATCATGATCAATTAGTTTGATCTTCTTGGTGGAATCCAAGGTTGAGACAAAATAAATACATGTCTTGGAAAGTTAGAAGACATCAAAAAGACTAGTGAGAATTCTATAATTTAGATTCACGTTATAAGTTATAAGTTTGAGTCTTTGTTCTTGTTGTCTCATTATTTCCTAGTTTTATATTGTTGGTTAAGCTATGTTAGAGTTAAATAAAGTGTTTAATAAAGTGAAAATAATGTATCTTTTCAATATGCCTAAGTTGATTCAGGAAAAAATGAATAAAATTCATAAATATTTCTTATGGATGGGAGTAGAGGAAAAACATAGATTCCCTTTGGTTGCTTGGGAAAGGGTTTGTTGACCCAAATATTCTAGTGATCTTGGTCTCAATAATTTGAATTTAATTAATAAAGCATTGGTGGATAATATTTTATATAGATTTATCGAATAATCTAATCAAATGGTTAAGTGTTTTATAGGCTAAATATTTAGAGAACATAATGCCAATTGTTTTTCTCACTGAATAAAATCTTATCATAGGATCAGTATTATGGAATTTATTTCTTAAAAATAAGTAAATAAATATTAAAGGTTGCAAATGGAAAATTGAAAATGGTATCAATGTTAGATTCTAAGAAGAATCTTGGATCTTTGATCACCCATTGAAAGAAATAGAACCATGGCATAAAATTGTTGATTATATCCAACATGACTATGGATATTTGGGGTTGATTATATCCAAACACACAAAGGTATAAGGTGATGAAAATGGATTCAAATTTAAAATACGGTTGAAGAAGTAACAAATATTATTTAATACTTAATATTATTCTTAGAAGAATACATATCACTAATCTAGCAAAGGAAGATGAATTAGTGTGGTCAAATTCCTAGGATGGACAATATACAGCTAGATTAGGTTATACATAATAGATTCCATAAATAGATGTGGAGATTCCATGGATCAAGATTTGGGACAAGGATATCATCCCAAAAATTAATGTCTTCCTATGGTTGTGTATTTAGAATAAGATTTTAACAATGGATAATCAATGTAAAAGATGCATGGTTTTGGTTAATAGATGTGTCCTTTATGAGGGAAACAATGAATCAATATTTTATTTTCTAATTGAGTGTCATTTTGTATTAAAGGTATGGGGGATTATCTTGGAAAGGTTTAACATTAGTTAGTCTCATTCTTATTCTCTAATGGATTCATGGATATCATGGTCAACACCATTCATTAACTAATTGCTAATTTTTTTTGGGCATTATCCTTCCCCCACCTTCTCTAGGGGATATGAAATGAATGTAACAATAATATATTTAAGGAGATTAAGAATCCTATAAAGAGAGTGGATAATAGAATAATGAATTTGTTTCTTGAGAACTTTAAAAGAAGTAAATGGGGCAAAAATTAGTATTTTAGTCAATAATAAGTAGTAGAAAAAAACCATAACATTGTGTTTGAAATAAAAAATTATATAGATCCTAAATTTGTACTTATAAAGAATATAAAATGGCAGGCTCTTACACTGGATGGGTTAAGATTAATTTTTATGGGTCCTAAAAAGGGAATTAGAGTTTTGAGAGATGAATAAGGTCATATGATGGCTACTTATGAAGGAAGTTTAGGTGTTCAGACAAACCATTTGGTAGAGGATTTGGTGGCTTTGTGAGAAATATAGTTGGATAAGGATCGAGGATGCATCAAGTTGGTAGTTTAGGGTGATTATATCAATATAATTAATTTTATTAAGAAGGTAAACAATACAAGTTAGACAATTGACCATATCATAGAAGGGATCTTGTGCATTGTCAGTACCTTCTAGGAGGTCTATTTTCAACACACACACACACACACACACACACACACACACACACACACACACACATACACACACACACACACACACACACACACACACACACACACACACACACACACACACACACACACACACACACACACACACACACACACACACACACACACACAAGGCTATCAATTGGTAGATAAATTTGATAATAAAGGTATATTGGCCCATTATTTTTAGATCTGGTCCAAAGGAGAAGAGATTCATACCTATATAAATGATATTATTATTAATACATGAGTAGTTCTTCTTGAGACTATACACTAGATTAGGTTTGCTCAATTTGTTTTTGAATTGATGCTTTGTACTTATAATAACTACACTTGGATAAGGTTCAATAGTGATAATAAGAGAGTTAATGTTAACACATTTAAAATTTATGATGTGTTGGCTTGGTGTTTAGTTCTTACGTACTAGAATGATGCTAAGAATCATGCATTGGTTGGAAATATTTTACTCATCATCACCTCTATTTTAGGGATTATTTGCTTTATTTTATCCTTTAAAACCTATATTTTATTTTGATCCTATAAAATGGGAGGTGGATTGAATAGGATTGAGAAATTATTAGTAAATAAACTTAGAAAGAATGCATAGGTTTGGGAGATCCTAGATACTAGTGGGATTAATAGTTTCATTGAAATAATCAAGGGATACAATGAGAATTTATTAAAGAATTTTATAGCAAGATGGAAGGATTGTTTTGTGGAGATAAAAAATGTGTCAGTGGCGTGACCAAAGGATTTATTACTTAGGTTACATATTTGAAGATTGAAGACACTAAATATATTAAAACTAGTAAAGACTATGAGAAGGAGGTGGAATAATTACTGGTTGACAATGAATAAGTAACTTAATATTAAGGAGGCTATCTGTGAGAGGATTTTAATATACCATATGATTTTTTAGAGGAATATGTGATGAGGTATGTTACATTATAGGGTAGATTCATGGCTGTGCATTTCTATCATTTCCCCATTTTGAGCTACTTTCATCACCAAATTACCTTAAGACTTCCTTTTTAAATTTTGCATTCTATAAATAATTCAATGTTATAGTTAAAAAGGAGGAAGAAAAAATATTATTTACATTAAGCTTTAATATTTATCATTTACAAGTTCTTTAATGATCTCAATATTGTTATATATAGGCCCTGTATGAGTAAGGGTATTTCTAGGGATTTAGAGTTCTCTAAAAAAATATTAGAAGTAAAGGTAAAAAGAAGGTCATACAAAATTCTAAACCCATTGATATTGAAAAATATATTGAAGTGTAAGAGAATTTGGGGGATAATTAAGAGACTATAAAGCATAGGGAAAGGGAAAGGCTGAATTGTCCTAGAATGGAGGAAGATGTGAATGATAAAGAACCTATAACCTTGGGAGATAATGAAAATAAAATTCACGATATTGTCAAAAGTTTACATCTTCATAAAGAAAGAGGTGAAGGATTTGAAAATTTTCACAAGGAGAAATATTTGCCCAAAGACAAGGAGAAAATTAAAATTTAATTTTGAAATCTTGGAAGATGATTTTAAGAAGCAGGACAAGATTTCACAAATTGAATGGGCGGTAGAAATTCATAAAGCCTTTCTACAATGGTTTATAAAAGACCATTCCTATCTTAATGAGGCTATAAAAAATGAATAAAAATGATAAAATTTTATGTACCAATGCATATTTAATGGAGATGAATCTTTAGGTTCAAATACTAAGGATAAAGTAGACAAAATGATGAGATAAAAGAAAATATGTTATTACTTATTGATTTTAGCTGGGTAGCTATGCAGAACTACATTCAGATCATGGAAGGCCTCAAGTATTTGGTTAAAAGGAAGAAAAAATATCCTCATAATGGTAAATAGGATAAAAATATGATAGGCTTAACTATGGACCAACACAAACCTCATATTTATAATAACATGGATAATACTTTCAAGAATCTCATGGAAAATTAGGAGAAAGCATATGAGGTGTGGAGATGCCCAAGTTGTTAATTTTTAGCTTCTATAATTTTGCTATTGTATATATATATATATATATATATATATATATATTTTGTATATATTTTTTAATCTTAAGTTCTTTTATTTCTCCTTAAGTAGGCATATGTATGTTTTCTTTTTTATAGACCAATCCTACGTGCTCTATGTAAAGGGTAGGGTCCCTATTTAAAACCTCCTTTTACCATTAATAAAAAAGTGTAAATATGTCTTGTGTAAATTTTTTGGATAGTGTGATAGTGATAATACTATACAAGAATGGAATTTTTGGTATCACATTGTGTATTTATTACATTCCATGGTGGAAGTGAAGTGTAATTGCCTTATCCACTGGAATTTTTCCCACATTGGGTTTCTTCAAGATAAGTCATGTTTATTTTGATCTTTGGTTATTATTATGATTGATGTTCATGGTTAATATGCTTAATTTTAATTTTTAATATTTTTAAGTATCTATTTACGTATGATAAAAATCCTAAAACACTATCTTCAAATAATTTTTGAGATAGAAGTAATAAGGTCCATACTCGTGAAGCTTAGTGTGGAATATCCACATAGTTTATAGACTAGATTGGTATCAAATATGGTTTAGTATCAATATTTTATCTGGTTTTGTGTGTTTTTGACTATATTTCAAGTTTATTACTATCATTGGAGTAAATAGTGTTAGTGGTCAAGGTATCTTAATTCCCTTTGAAGCAGATTTTTCTATAAGGAAGTGGACATAAGAGATCAAAAGTATGCCCCATATTGATGAATAATATGCCCAAACAATAAAAGAGTGATTTTTTTAAGATTTAATAATAAGTACCTTAAGTTTTTGAATGTATGAGGGAGTGTAAACAATCTCATAATTAATTTTAAATTGAATCTATGTATCAACCAATCTGTCCTAAAATCACTAATTGTTAAACTAGTTATGTTATAAGTGAGATTATCGACTAAAACTTGTACCAAATAAATTAAAAACAAAAAAACATATTCTTATCAGTTTTAATTTTTAAATACCTATGATAAAAAATAATATATACAAATATTCAAAATGAATTTTAAAAATAAATTGTGGTGCCACACTTTTACACCATTTTTTATCAACAATAAAGGCTTAAACTCGCCAATTACAAGATAACTTACATGACAAGTTATGTTTATAAAATGAAAATTAATTTAAAAAAATTAATTAAAAATTAATTAAATTAAAAATATACTCATAAAAATATATTTTAATATAATAATCTTAACTCCTTAATTAGATATAGACATCATGTAAGAAGCTTCTTCATTAGTTTAAAAAACATGTACACTCACATGCATACTAGAAAAGTGAAAGTGTAAAATTAGAACTCTAAAAAAATAACTTTGAATAAAATAAATTTAGAGTTTAGTTAACTAAAAATTTGGTAAATTGGACTCTAATTGGTAGTTCTAGCTATTTTTAGGAAGTTCTTAAAAAGTGTTAAGAATTGACCAAATGTTTTCAAAAAGTGTACATAATTGACCAAACAATTAATCTAAGATATAAATGAATTAAATAACCTTCCTAAAATAATAAAAACAAAATAAAATAAATATAATATGAATAATAAAGTTTCCATATTTTCATCATACATAACATTCCCCTTTTGATGCAAAAATGAGAGATGGATATCATCTCCTTAAGTCTTTCATGAATTTACTTTTGTAATCCCTTGATGAGAGTATCATAAAATCGATATTATATTCTCTAATACTCAATGAAAAATTTTATATCATTTATCAGGTCCTTAAAAAATGATATTTGAGTTTAATATACTTGGTTCTAGCATGGAATATTGGATCCTTGGATAATTGTATTACCTCATTATTATCATAAAAATATGTGTTGGCTCAAGTTGATCCTCTATAAAATAAGTTGAGTATTTTATATAGGAGTGGATTCTAGGATATTTGGATCAAGAAAGTGCACAAGTTTGTGATAGGTATAAGACAAACAAGTACTCAACACAATAAATACAAACAAAAAATAATTCACATACATGAGAAATTACATAAAATAAAATAAGAGCCAAATCCTAATCTTCCATTACTAAAGCTCACACATGTGAGATGTATATATAGGGGAGTGAATGCATAACACCTCCCTATAAAGGTCCATAAAAAGTGATCAAAAAGGAAATAATATAAGAGTAACTTCCATACCTAGAATAGCTGGTCAAGGGAGTTAATTCCTATTCCTTTGGTTAAACTATAACTCCAAGTACACCTAAATAAGCTTCTCCAAAAATGTATGAAAAATATAAACGAGGGAAAAATTCCATAATAAATAAATATGGGAAAATAATAAACCTCTACTCTAATACCTCCCATAAGCATATTTCAGGTAGATAAAAGAAATGGGTTCCAAAAATAAGGCCTAATGCGGTACCCATGTATAAAGTAATCTCTCATAAAATAGAGAAAATGAGAAAACCTTTGGAAAAAAACTCCCCCCAAGAGAGACATCAATAAGAGGCTATAAGACTCCCATAGAAGATGATATTATATTATCTTAAACCTTACAAAGAGCCCACAAGTGAAGATAGTTTATCTCTACAAAAGGTTTGGTGAAAATGTTTGATGTCTACTCTATCATCTAGTAATATCTCAAATCAATGATTTTCCCATGGATGAGATCTATGATGAAGTACATGTGAATCTCTATGTGTTTGGTCTACTCATGCTAGACTAGATTATTATAAATATAAATAGTACTCTAGTTGTCATAGTAGATGATTGTAGGTCATCTGAATTGAATACCAAACTTTATAAGCATCCCCTAAAGCTAGATGACATCAATGGCAACATTGACATACCTTATGTATTCTACCTGAGTGGATGAAAAATAAATATCATTCTTCTTATTGCTTAGCCATTTAATCAGACCTAAATCAATGGATAAACTATAACCTAAAGTGGAATTATGATTCTAAATATCAATATCCCAGTCTGAGTCATTTTAGCCAATCAAGTTGATGTTAATGTTAGCTCTGTAATGAATCCTAAATCTACATATACCTTGAATATAATGCAATATCCTCTTAGCTAATTTGTAGTGCAACTCATGGGGTTATTACATGAATCTAGAGACTAGGCCCAATACGTATGATATGTTAGGTCTGGTATGTGTCAAGTAGATAAGGTTATTGACAAGTTTTTGATACAAAGTGGCATAAACCAAAGGTGAAGTACAATATGCCTAAAGATTGAATATAGATATAAATAGAGTTAGATTTGGATTATAATTAGCCATGTAAAATAGAGAAAATAGGTTGAGAGTATACTTAATTTGTGCAAGAGTAATCCTTAAGTTAGACTAATAGATATGGATCCCAATGAAGTAATATAACAAACCCAAATTTTTCATGGAAAATATATTATGAATAAAATATTTCACCACTACAATGGATGAGGAAGAGATCCTTGTGATCAAAAGTTGATCCAAATGGGTATAGAAAGATTGGAGCAAAGAACTATGAGTCATCCAAGTAGACTCTGTCACAACTACAATTGGTACACTATGCATCCTAGACCATTCACATCTTGATCATCCTTGCATTATAGTAGAACATGATCACACACTATACAACTACATCGATACTTACACAAAATCCATCCAACAAGTGACTGACCTCTATACTGTGTATGGCACATCTCAAACTGATGTCTAACAATCACCAACATCTCCCATAGGCTTGTGCTCAGTACTAAAAATTCTAGAAACATAATGGTAACTCATACCATACATCACTGATGATTGATAAAAAAACAAATATAAAATATCTTCTCCCCCTATTAGGTGAGAGGTGAGAAGCCATGTAATAAACAAACCAAGTACAAATCACTAAAATGCTCCACATCAAAGAACATATAAACACTACATCTATGAAAGCAAAGTATATAAGCCAAAAAATTTCTATCTAAACACTAAACCCATACTCTGAGTGAATAGTGAACTAGAAAAGGGAAAATATCCTCCAACCTACATGGACCCTCCAACCTCCAGTTGGCTCTGTTTAGCCTATTAGATCTGTAGGGACATGTAAATGAAAAAATATAATACCATCACCATTGATAATATAAGTGATGGGACACATCATTAAATTTTTTTTTATGTATGTAACACATTTTTACTATTTGAGAAAAACTTGAGGTGTCAGATTCCATCGAAAATGCACCCAATTTCATTATAATGCATAGTTTATTCAAAATATGTGAAAAACATATCTACACATGTCATAATAAAAAAATTATTACACTAATGCTCTTGAAAATACTTTTACATGAAAAATGAGTGGTAATATGAAGAATTTGGCCATTATATGTAAAAGATATGATAGTTTCAAATTTTATTCCTTTATTAGGCTAGGCAGACCCCCTCTCAATGCTAATTCATAAATTTTGACTAGTTTACAGAAATTAAAATTACATAGAAAGACATGATGGACCACTCTTTGCATATACTCATTAGAAATATATCTGAGTCTAGTTTCCAAAAAAGTAATTTTGACAAAAAAAATATGATAATGTGCTCAAATTATGGTAAAAATGGTCATAGTAGGTCCAAATTTTCCTATTTTTAAGAATTAATTCAAATGTCTTCTTTGCAAATAAAATTAATATTTTTTTTACTTTTGAGAAAAATAATTTTTCCTGTGAAAGTAATTTTTTATTTTTTAAAATAAAGCCTAAATCTTTCCAAACCCTAATATTTGAAAAACTATAATAAAAAACTTTACCAAATGAAAAAAATAAACTTTGCTCATATTTCCAATGCCATACATGATATTTTCAATGCCATTACTGATATGGAGAATTCTTGGACTCCTTCTACAACCCTTAGGCCATAAAAAATCCATGCAAGATTGAATCTTTCATTATTTGGTAGTGTTTGAGACTGACAAGAGAGATTTTGGTTAAGTAAATCTAATTTTTGATGATGCAGGATGTTATGGAGGTTGTAATACAACAATTTTTGGCTATAAAACTCCATTTTTTTAGCTTTAAAAACTTATAGAATGCTTTGAGATTTGATAAATGGTCTTTGGGAACTCAAGAACAAATCAAATATTGAGTAGATGAATTGTTATAGAAATGGAAGATATTTTACTCAATCACAGATATATCCAACATGAAAAGGCCATAAAAATGCATATGTGGGCTGTAAAATTTAATTTTCTAACTTGAAAAAACTTTCCTAGATGTTTGGAATGATCTTCAATTTCTCAAAAACATATCAGAAACTTAACAAATTAAGGTTGGATATACTATCAGGGAGTAGGCCATACACAAACTATTTTCTCAAATTTTATTAGATTTCATAATGTAAAATTATTTGAAAAATTAAAATATTTTAATAATTTTCAAAAAATTTCAACATTAGACTAACCAAAGTTGATTTTCCAAGGCATACCTTCTACCAATGCAATCTTCTAATCTTGCCTTTTCCATATTCACCATGCTTCAAAAAACCATGCTATGATACCATTATTGGCCTAGATTCTAATGTAAATAATAAAAAAATTACATTACTACAAAAATTATTTCACACCAAAAATAATATTATATTGTTTGAATCATATTTACGAATCATGTGAAAAGCTTTATAGGCTTTCATGGGTGGTTACGCGTTAAAACCAACTTTCCCATGAACCAACAATTTATTTAAAACAAAGTATATTATTAAATTAAATACTAACTAAATATTAATCTAAAAATATAAAATAAACTAACTTTGGATCATTAAATGATCCAAAAAAGATCATCAATATAAAGAACCAAATTCAAAATTGAACCATCATGCTACAAGAGATAGATGTCTAGATCTAAATATCATTGAGTGAAACCTATAAAAAGAAGTAAGGAATCCATCTTGGCATAAAAATATTAATG
Source organism: Torreya grandis (assembly GCA_037957365.1). NCBI lineage: Eukaryota > Viridiplantae > Streptophyta > Pinopsida > Cupressales > Taxaceae > Torreya > Torreya grandis. Next base: position 745,073 of record JARHVA010006336.1, on the reverse strand, counting down.
GGTATATTTGAGGCCATAAATGTATTTTTAAAGTCTACATACAAAATAGGAATCCTCAATAAATCCTAATGGCTACTCCATATAAATATCCTCATCAAGGTCACCATGAAGAAAGACACTCTTCAAATCCATTTGATGAACATCCTAATGTTTAGCTATGACAATGTCAAGTTTGATTCTGATAGATATAATTTTGGTGATTAGTGTAAAGGTCTTTGTGTAGTTGAGTCCAGGCACTTGTGAGAAACCTTTGGTGATCAGCCACCCCTTAAAATTATCAGTGAACCCATATGCTACATACTTGGTTTGATATATCCATATGCATCTAACCATTTTTATTCCCTTAGGAAGAAGTGTCAAATCCAAAGTATGATTCCTAATTAAGGAGTTATAATCCTCATGTATGGTATAATCCCATTCAAGAATACATGATGCCTACTAAAAAGTTTTTAGTCATGAAGTAGAGGCATATAAAGCATGTAGACCACTCTAAAAATTTGAATGTGTTTGATTATCATTTAAAGGATCCCCAACCCATGTGCCTTCACTCTATAATGTATTCCTATCCCAAAGAGGACCAAAAGTGAATGAGTCAAGTAGAGAAACATCATCCTCCAAAGTGTGGCTAGATGTGGATGGAGATGAGTCCTCATCACTACTCTCTCTATCCAAATTGGAAGAAGTGTCGTTAACCTATATAATGTGCTCAAATTGATATAAATATTATGAATTGAGTCTATGTGAGTCCAATGAAGTGGCATAAGTGTCAAGTGATGAGTTTATGGGACTCTCCTAAAAGTGAACATTTCTCCTAATGAATAACTCATGTTTAGTTAGAGGAAGAAGGTGGTAACCCTTGACACCATCTATATAACCTATGAAGATGCAAGGATTACACTGAGGTTCCACAACCTTGCATTTATTATTAGGTATATAAGTCATAGCTAGAGATTCAATTTTTTTGAAATGCTCAACTATAGTTTTCCTAATGTACCAAGATTGAAAGGGAGTTATGCCTTTTAAAGCTTTATGTGAAACTCTATTATGAATGTATCAAGTAAAAATGATTGCTTCAACTTAGTACTATGGTGAAATTGACTTAGATTGAATCATATAATTTTCCATCTCTTTCAAGGCCCTATTATTACATTCTACAACTCTATTTTATTAAGGACTGTATTAGAACTATGTGTTTCAAATCAATCCCCTCTATTGTTAAAAACTATTCAAATATGTTATTGACATACTCAACCCCATTATTAGTTATAAGAACCTTGATGCATTTCTGAAATTTTTCCTCTAAAATAACTTATAATTCTCAAAACTTATCAAAAACTTTAGATTTATACCTAAGGATGTGATCCCATATTTACCTTGATAAATCATCAATAGAGGTGAGAACATACTTATCCCTTGTGAAAGATAGACTAGGAAAAGACATACATACATGAATGTGTAATAAATTCAATGCTTGTGAATCCCTCCAAGATTTTCCTTTGTAAAATTTCTCTTCAAGATGTTTCCCAAGGGTGAAACCATCATAAATACCCTTAGGGAAATGGATTCAAGGTAAGCTTATGATCACATCATTTTTGGTGAGTTGTTTTAGGTAGCAGTAGTCGAGGTGGCCAAACAACTCATACCATAACTTTATAACTCCATTTGAATGAGTTAATAATATAGTTAGATAAGAATTAGGTGAAAAATGTGAGAAGGTATATAACATCTCATGGTGATCTTCCCTTCCCACTACTACTCTAGAATCATTTTACAACTCTATGATGATAATTATATCTGGTAAAAAATCTAACCAAATTCCCTTACTGATATGAGTGATTTGGTACACTGATAAGATATTATTTAAATGATGTGGAATACTTACAACATTATTGAATATTTATCTTTCTATTTCAATAGATCCTCTCCCTGAAACAAATACAAAAGTGTCATAACCCAAATTGATTGAAGACATGATACAATACTCTAAGGAAGAAAACTCAACCTTTGAATAAGCTATGTGGTGGGAGACACCTGAGTCAATAACACATGAAGATGTTGGAGTTGTAACTACTACAAGAGCCTTGCCCTTTTATTTCTCTTTTCATTTGCCTTTTTCCTTAGAAAAATCTTGAGTTGATTAATTATTCTTAATAGACTTAGGAACACCTATGTTGTTCTTTTCTAGAAGATGAGTCAGGTGTTCAATTTGTTTCTTTATGCACTTATGTTCATCATGCCCATTTATATTAAAATTTACACAATTGAACTTCTATTTCTTAGGTTTATCATTGGAAGAGGAAGTTTCAATAGTTATTTTGGTAGAGGTTGGTTTTTTCTTCTTCTTTTTGTCCTTGTTCTTTTTTTTCTTCTATTTGTTTGAATACTTTGCTTTCACATTCCCAAAAATTAGGGGTTTAGGACTTCAATGTGCCCATTTGTACTAAATTATATTGTTCTCAAGTTAATTTGATAATAAAGGCATCTAAAGAGGGGATTTCCCATGTAGTGCCTAGAGCACTTTTAATGACATGGAAAATAGAGACAAAAATTAAGCAATCAAGGCGTATCTTAGAGAGTGTAGAAAGAATAACTTGGTCATTTTGGTTCTCTATTCCACATTATTTAAACTATAATCTCAAAGACTTGAATTTGGTGAAGAAATATTGAAGGTTTTCAAAGTTGTTAGGACTTAGTTTGACGACTTACTTTTATAGTTCATGACCTCTCATCACATCGTTCTTCCCAAAGAGTGTTTTCAAATTGGTCCACATTCACTAGGTGTTTTGGTAGGTTATTTATGAAAGAGGAGATCAAGAGACAAAAAAAACACATCAATCCATAGGCTTCATCATTATGATTGTACCACTTAAATTATTCTACATTTATATTTGGTTTAGTTTCTAACCCCATTGTAATGCAAGGTAAAGCTTTGATTCTCAAAATAATTTACAATTTTATTTTCCAATCATGATAGTTAAAAGGAAATTGGAGGATTAATTGAACTTGTATCCATTGTGTAGAATTAAAGTTGTAGTAGTTGTAGTTGTTGTTGCATAAAAAGTAAGTGCAAAGATAATAAAAGAGTGACAAAAGTACAATACACCCCCTAAACTATTAGTGGTGAACCCCCCAAAATGTTGCAAACATAATGTATGATAAAAAAATGTTGGAAAAATTCAAGAATGTGTATTAAGCAATCAGTTCATGAGTTGATAGAGGCATGATTTACAAATAAAAAGAAGGATGTTAGACTTAGTTGATAATGTATCTAAGGATATTATACAAAATATGAGCATTTAATATAAATAGAAAGGATTGTTTAAATGAGATGGGTTTTGGCCACTTGCTAAACTAGACATTTCCCTTTAATCTTAGACTAGCAAAGATATGAAGAGTTTTTACAAAATAAAAAAGATTCTTTTCATGAATAACCCACAATACATTTTTTTAATAAAAAATGTTAAATAAATCTCCATGAACAATACTATCACCCTTATTTTTTTTAAAAAAATCACCTTTACAAACATAAGATATAATATTTAATGTTAAATAAATATTTGACATTAAAATATTATAATATGATGGCTAAAATGAAAGTATTTTTATTTTCAAAGGAATTTTTTGCTTAAAAAGAAAACCACAAATTTCATGTAAGAGTGGTATTGAAAACCATGTGAATGAAAATGAGTGGTTTTAAATTAAAAAACCTACCAAGTTGACATTAGGTGGAGGAAGGAGGTGGGCGATCTAATTGGAACATGTAGTTGAAATGGTAGTTTTAGGTCATGACTGGGTGACAAAACCATAATAGGACATCGAGTACTAGACCAACAAATAAACCAACATGCATGGTGATATAGAAAGATCAAACCAGGTGGGAGGAATGGTGAGCTAAGGTTAATGGTGATGCAGGTAATATGAGACCTTACGATGGTGTTGCAGGCAATGTAGGACTATATTGAGGATGTGTGAAGGATTTAGCAGTCATGTAATCTATGGAATAGTTTTTGAGCACATTGTGGGCTATTTTGAGATAAAATTACATTAATGGTGATATTTTTAAATTTAGACTTGCCAAAACTAGGCCATGACCAACATGAACAAAACATGAGACCCTTCACTCCTTTGGTGAGAATGAAAGAGTAGGCCTACACAAAAATAACTCCTAAAAATAGTAATACCCATATTTTTAGTAAAAAATACCCCCTTTTTTATTTTAAAAAACACCTTATAATTTTTTTGTAAACCCTCATAAAAATAAACTCAATACAATAAAAATTGATATTTCAAGTAAATTAAAAATAATTAAAAATTAGACAAACATGTACCAACTTAGAAACCGATACCATATCAGAGTAGATGCAAGGATCTTCAAATCAACCAAGTGCATGGGTTTGTGTAATCAAAAAATAAGTTAGTACTCAACACAATAGTTGTAATAAAAAAATAAATCACATATAAAATAATATTACATAAAACAAAATAAGATCTAAATCCCAATCTTCCATTACTAAAGCTCACAAATGTGAGATGTACATATAAGGGAGTGCATGTGTAACTCCTCTATAAAAAACTCCATTAAAAGTGGTCAAAGAGGCAAGAATAGAAGGGTAAATATCATACCTCAAGTAGTTGGTCAAGGGAGTTACTTCCTATTTCTCTGGTCAAACTATAACTCTAAGTAAACCTAATCAAGCTTATCCATGAAAGTAAGAAAAATCCAAGTGAGGTAAAAAAAAAATCATAAAAATAAACATGAAAAAAAAAAAAAAACACCTACTCTAAAATTACGATCCATAATCCTTGTGTACAAGCTGATGTATTGGATGCATATTAAAATTTAGTAGAGGATAATAAAACTATAGCTTTTGTTTCTTTGAAGACCAAGAAACTAACCACTTCTTAGTGTGAAATAGTAACTTGAAGTTGACTTTATATCACCCAAATATCCTCAATAATATGAATTTGTGTATCCAATTAGACATAATGAAATTTCTATTTTAAAAAGAATAATATGATTATAAATACCTTTTACATATCTAAAACTTCTTTTCATTTCTTGAAAATGTTTGAATGATGGTTTGCCCATAAATATAGAAACTAGTTAAACCCAAAAATTGATATTAGGTATTATCATAATGAGCTACATCATACCTCCCCCTATTATTATAAATTAATTTTCATTATTTTAAGGACTTCCATCCTCTCTCATAACATTTTATTTATTTTCAATTGGAGTGTCTATGGGCTTTAAATCTTGAAGATTGTACTTATTTAACATGTCTTGGGCATACTTGGATCAAAAAATGAATACTTCATATTTATTTTGATGTACTTATATGCCAATAAATTACTTCATAGGTCCAAAATAAATCATCTCAAATTATAATTTTTATATCTTCTTTGAAGGTATGCAACATCTCCATAGAGCTACCTATAAATATCAAGTCATCTACAAAGAGGCAAAAATATAAAACATTAGAACCAAATACTTATATGTAAATATTTGGTTTATTTTGATTGATTATAGAGCCTTTATCTAATAATTAGACATAAATTATTTAGTAACAAGATCTTAGATCTTTATTCAACCCATAAAGAGCCTTCTTCAATTTATATACCAAAAAACAATTACCTTTTATCTCAAAAACTTGTGTCTGACCCACATATACATTTTTGTTCAATCATTACATTTAAGAATAAAAATTTGGCATACATTTGATGGATTTTTCATCCTTTATGTGAATATAAAATAATAATTAGTTTTATAGTATCTTGAAATGCCACAGGTGCATAGGTTTCATCATTATTAACCCCATATGTTTGCGCAAATCCTTGTATAACTTATATAGTTTTTATCTTGTCAATTGTACCATCACTCTTGAATTTGGTATATTATATAAAAAATTAGTTAAAATAACATATTTATTTAATATATTTTGAAATAAATTCCATTTATCATTCCTCTAAATTTAATCTATCTCTAATTTCATATAATTAACTCATTATTTTTTTGACTAGCTTCTGCATAACTTCTAGGTTCATTAGCCACATATGACGATGCAAACATAGAATTTTCATCATAAACATCATAAAAAAATTAACTTATTAATTTTTAGTCCTTGTGATCCTCTTACAAAAATTATTATATAACATCTGATTGGTTGTATGTGGATTCAACAAATGCTTGTTATTGCTTGGAGTTGATTAAAATGGATGGCTAGTCACTTGTGAAGAACTAGGATTGTTTCCTGTTGAACTACAAACATGTGTAGGAATTTTTAAATCATAAAAATTAAAATAAATAAGATTAACCCATTCAATTATGACCCATATTTCTATAATATTAGAATTCAACATACATCTCATTTCAAAAAAAAATTACAATCCATATAAATAATTATGGATTTACTAGTAGGATTATAAAACTTTTATGCTTTGATTTCATCACTATATCTTGTGAAATTTTAATAATTAATCTTAGGATACATATTTTGATAAAAATAAACATAATTCATTTCAACCTTACCTTTGATTTTGGTGATTTTCATGATTCCCTTTCCTTCAACTTGGATGGATTTTTTATCTCCCAATTATACTTGGCTTTTGAAGGAATAATCTAACCTTTTGAAACTATCTTTGTGAATTGTCATATGATTTGAGAAACCTGGATCAAAATAATTTACTATTTATTTTCATATTATAATAACAAAGTATATGTGATAAAATAATCTAAGTGATCTCACTCCTCACTTTGTTCATCTTGGAATACCTTTTTCTCACCCCCTTGATTATCTTGATTCTTAGTTGTTAGTATCTTGAAATATTTTATCACGTGCCCTATTTTTTTTGTAGTAATGAAAAATAAAATATTTTATTTATTTTACCAATTAAATTAGCTTAATATTTTTCCTTTGAATTTGATTTTTTTGAAATCCCTTGATTCTTATTTTTTTAATCTTTGGTATTTGAAACCTTTACCTTTGTTTCAAGTGCTTTTTCTTTATCTCCTTTATATAGTCTCATATTATCCTCATGGGGAAAGAGAGAACCAAGTAACTCATCAAAAAATATAGTGTTAATTTAGTTACACTCTTCAATATTTTTTATATTAAGCAACCATTTTTTACTTAAACATCTATTTTTTTCTTACTATAACATTATCTTTTATAGTTTTCTTCATAAATCCTCATTATATGCGCTAAGTCATTTCTTATTATGAAATAGTCTCCAACACCTTCATTATCTGACATTATCAAAATTTCAAAATTCATTTTATGATTTTGGAGTTTTGTTTCTAGTAACTTATTAGATACTTTATATGAAGTTTTAAAGGTATTTTATGCCTCATGGGTATTTTTTTGCATCCAACAATTCTTGGATAAATGCTTGGGTATATGGAATTTTGAAAATATATGAAAACTTGTGCATTAACCTTTTATTCTTTCATTTTTAATTTATTATGATATTAAGTAAAATTATTTCAATCTTTAGGTGGTGTTTACACATGGATAACATTATCCCAAACTCTTTTCCATACAATAATTCTCTTAAACTGATCTCTCCAATATTCAAAGTTGTCACCTTTGAAGATGAGAATATTCATGAAAGTAGAATTCACTCAAGCCATTATTTATCTTGATAATGGCATGGAACCCTTATGAAACTTTTATTGAACAAGGTTATAATACCAAATTAAAGATTTTAATGTATAGATAGATTTAAAATAAGCTATTAATTAATATGTAATTGAAGCTACATATATACCAATTTATCCCAAAATCACCAACTGTTAAAATAGATGTGTTATAAGTGAGATTTTCAACCAAAAACTATACTGAATAAATTCAAAACTAAAAAAAATATACTTTTTGCTTTTCTTTTGTCAACACCTAAAAATAAAAAATAATAGATGAAAAATAAAAAATAATTTTTTCTAAAAGGAATTATGGTGTCACATGTTTGCACCATCTTTGATTAACATAATAAATGCTAAAATTAGCCAACTGCATGATAACTTGCATGATAAATTATGTATATAAATTGAAAACTAAATTAAGACCTTTAATTAAATATTAAGTAGAGTAAAATTATATTTTAATATAATAGGTTTAACTTACTGATAAGATATAAAGTTCATGCAATAAGCCTCTTCATTAGTTAGGTAAACATGCACACTAATAACTCACTAGAAAAGTGAAAGTATATAAATAAAAATCTATAAATATAAGTTTTAATAAAATAGATTTAGATTTTAGTTAACTAAACATTCAGTGAACTAAACTCTAATTGGCACTTTTAGTTATTTTTTAGGAAATTTCTGAAAAGTTTTCAAAATTGACCAAATAATTAATCTAGGACATAATTTAATTTCCTAAAAAATAGGCATTTTTTAGACATAACTAAACATTTAGTGAATTTAAATCTAATCGGCACTTATAACTATTTTTTAGGAAATTCTTGAAAAGTTTTCAAAATTGATCAAATAATTAATCTAGGACATAACTAAATTAAATAACCTTACTAAAATAATTAAAAAATTAAATAAAATAAATCTAAAATTAATAATAAAGTACATATATTGGCATCATACTCAACAATAGCTACCATTTCTCTTTCTATGAGCAAGCTTGACTAGTTGAAGTCCATCATGGGGATTCTCATGGAGAAGATTGGAGTTTCTATGGAGGTGATGAAACCAAACAATGAAGAAGATATCGAGACTCATGAGAGGAAGAAAGAGTATCCTCATACCAACCAAGATCCATAAAATTTCAATTTTGAGGCAAAGATAGATATTTAACCTATGATGGGGATGTGAACATGGAGAGGATAGACCATTGGCTAGCCTAAATTGAGGTATATTTTAGTTTTCATCAAAATAATAAAATCTAACATATTTATTTTTGTGGTTAAAATTATCCAATAATTATTTATCTTGGTTTAAGTTCTATGTTCATACTTTGGTTTTTCAAAAGCTTCTTCCTATTACTAAGTGGGATGATTTTGTTATGCTAATCAAGAATAAATTATATTCTATTTGTTATGAGGAAGAGAGATGCATGCATTATAAATATCTTAGGAAAAATTAGGTTCAAATCATGTAGGAATGCAAAAGTGATTTACACAAGAAGGTTTTCCAAACGATAAGAGATATAGTGGATCATGACATCTTGATCAAGTATGTGGGTGGAATCTATAAACATTTAAGGAGACTTGTCCTCTTGGCCAAGCCTATGGATTTAGATGACACTTTATCTCAACCTCACTACTTAGATATGGACAATAATTAGATATGTAAAAGAATAAGGATTCATATACCTCTCAAATCAATTCTAAGTACTAAGGAAAATCCAAGAAAAAGGGTAAAGGTAAATGAAAAGGCAAACAAAACACTAATTTTATATATAAGGAAGATATTAAAAGACATTGTGGGAAATGTGATGTTAATATTTATTGTGAGGATGAATGTTGAGAGATCAATATAAAATCATATCCCATCAATAAAAATAAAAATAATAAGGTTATGTCATCTCTAAGATGAGAATATTAATTACAACTCTGTTATGGATGACACATTGCATTATTCCTCTATTAATAGAGAGGTATGTTTGGATATTATTAGTGATTAAATGAGTGAACTTTCTAAGCTTTTCCATATTAAAATTAAAATTAATAAAATAATAGTGGATGCTCTTTTTGATATTTTTTCACAAGCTAATTTAATAGCCAAGGAATTGGTAGACAAATTAGGGTTTGAGGCTTATTGATCATCCAAGTCCAGGATCTATGGGATAGGTGAATAAATGTGTAGATATCAAGGTGACCAAGTAAATAAAAATTAAGTTTGGTATTAATTTACATTATATTGATGAAGTTACAATGCATTTTGTGCCCATTTATGTGTGTGGTATAATGTTTGATAGCCCCTAATTTTATATCTAAGATATAATATTCATTAAAAGAGCCAACTGATACCTTTTGGTAAAGGATGGAAAAAGATACATCATTTTAACCTAAAAAGGTGATTATAAAATTTTTATTTTTCAAGTGCCTATATAGCTAAGAAAATTGTTACTGCTAGTTTTAAGTTTGATTTACTTATTTTGAGAAATATTCATGATGAAGTGATTACACATAAGAATTATTGTAGCATGTTTAATAACAAATAACATAAGCATATGGGAGAGTTGGTGCAATAGTTAAAAAATAATTTCCATGAGCCTATGGGTTTTCTACCAATTACACCTATTGAGAACAAAATTCATTTTATACCTGATAGTCTACTTCCAAATATTGATTTTTATAGGTAGTCCTTAAAGGATACCAATGAGGTAAAACATAAACTATAGTATTTTATTAATCAAGGTGTAATCCATCCTATTAATTATACATGTGGTTATCCTATTTTTTTAGTACCAAATAAATATGGTTCATAGATAATGTGTGTTGATTATAGATCATTTAATAAGATAATCATCAAGAATAAGTATCATCTTCCATGAATTGATGATCTTATTGAACAAATTAAACATTACAAGCATTTTACTAAGCTTGATTTTAAATATGGGTATCACTAAGTGTAGATTAAGGAAAATGACATTTAAAAACAAAATTTCAAAACAAGGAAAGGTTTGTATGAGTGGTTGATTATACCTTCTTGACTATGTAAGGCACTTGCTACCTTCATGTGGTTGATGAATGAGATAATGATGTTATTTATTGATTCTTTTTCTGGATGATATTATTTTTTTATTGGTATTATTCATGATAATATTGATAATTTTAAACAAGTTTTTCAAGTTTTTAAGGAGAATAAGTTAGTGTTTAATGAGAATAAATGTGAGTTTTCTCAACAATCTATTTTATTCATGGGGTATGTGGTTGGATATGGGGAATTGAGGATTGATATGAATTAGGTAGAGGCCATAATTAATTGGCCAAATCCTTATAATGTGACCAAGATTGTGGGTGTTATTCATAATTTGAGGAAGTTCATGAAGAATTTCTCTTCCATAGTTGCATCATTACATGCCATTATAATAGGTGGTCATACTTTTAATTGGGGTAAAAATAAATGAAGTGTATTTGATATGTTAAAACATAAAATTATCCATGTTTTTATCTTATATTTTCCTAGGTTACATGCCATTTGAGGTAGAAATGGATGCTAGTAACTATGCTATGGGGTTGTCCTAATTCAATGAGGTAAGCCATTATGTTACCATTCACAATTATTCCATGGTAAAATTTTGAATTATTTACATATGAAAAATAAATGTATTATCTTTTTCATTTGGTCAATAAATAGAATCACTATCTCATGGGCAAGGAAACTATTTTCCATATGAATCATCAACATCTCCAATATTTACAAGCTCAAACAAAACTTTAGCAAACTAGACACTATAAGTGGATGGAAGTTTTTGCAAAAAGTTAATTTGATTATAAAATATAAGAAACATGTGACTATAAAAATATATACTATGTTATTCATACCACCTTTTATTTTAACCATGTGTACAATAACTCTTCTTGAACCTTTTATATATTTGGCTTATGTAGAAAGATAGGAGTATGATACAAATTTTAGGGAGTTACTTCTTCAAGCTGAAAAGCCCCAAGGTGTAGGTTTTAAGGCTAAAGATAATTATTACCTTCAAAATGGGTTGATATATAAGATATATAATATTTTATTTCTTATGGATGAAATAATTTAGCTAATGAGGAAAGTGCATACTTCAAAAGTTTTAGGAAATTTTGGTATTACTAAAATTAGTCTACATTTATAAAGGTATGTTTATTGGCCTAATATGAAATTATATGTTTATAAATTCATAAGAGGATGTGTATTTATTATAAAAAATATTATTAATATTAGATTGGGTTTGTAAATGCAATTAATGGTTTGTAGGTGGGCTGCCTATATCAAATAAGGGACATGATTCTCTCTTTATGGTTATGGAATGGTTTAATAAGATGTTTATTTTGGTTTCCTAGTTCTATTATTTTAGATTAGTACTCAAGGTTTCTTGAGAAGTTTTAAGCCACCATGTGGGTTAATATGAATACTAAATTGAAATGGTCTACCATTTTTCACCCACAAACTGATGCAAAAATTGAGATTGTGAACATAAATTTGGTACAAATATTGAGAGGGTACCACATGAAGCATTATAATTATTGGGATGAAAATATACAGTATATTCAAAATTATTAAAACAAGGTAGTGCATTATTCTACTAGTAAATATCCCTTTTAATCTTTTTTTAGATACTTACATCCATGTGCATTTGATGTTATTTTGAGAAAACCATACAAAGGTAATGGGAAAATGGATCTAGAGATACAAAAATTTGGAAAATTCATTGAAAATATTCAAAAAATTGATCTTCAAGTGTGATAAAGGTTGAAGGAGTCACAAGACAAATAAAAAATAAGGTATGTGCCACATAAGACTAAACATAATATTTTTGTTGGAGACAAGGTATGGTTATAATTTAGTATATAAATTATCCAAGATAAGTATATGAAGATTGAGTTTCCTAGGTATGGTCCATTTTAAATTATGGAATGAGTGGGAAATAATAATCTTAGAATTGATTTCCTTCTTATATGAAAATATATTTAGGTGTCAATGTTGAGAATGTAGACACCTAATTTTAGATATAACTAGCTTCTAACCAGATTTCATATTTATTCCTACCAAACATTATAAATTAAAGCTAAGAATCAATGAACATCTCAAATTTTACCATGAATCATTCATCAAATCTCAGAATCATGTTGAGGCATCCATGTTCTAGGTACTAGTCTATATGTAATAATAACCTCTCATGGATTCACCCCCAATCACCTTGCAACATAACAACTATCAATTGAACCTATGTACCCATTAAGTGAGGCATGTAATCAAATCTTAAAAGAACAAAAAGATTAATAAAAATCAATTAATTAATTAAACAATATTAAATGATTAGTTAAATTATCCATTTGCAATTAATGAATATCTATATGTGGAAATTCAAACAATTAAAATATCAAGCCTTTTATCATTACCTTTATAAGTTTTCCAAATATCCCAAAATATCCCAAAATATCTAATTTGAGAACTATGACTAGTAACTAAAAGTCATAATGGCATGGCAACTTTTAACTCAATTGGAGTTAGTCTCAACTCAACCTTAACTCACCTTGGGTGAGAGTTAATGCTTGAGGTTATAAATACAAGGCCATACCCATTGATGTTGAATCCATCTTGGGTGTAATGTTATAATGCACAAATAAATGTAAAGAATATTTGTATATAATTTTACCATGCTAAATTCATGAGCCAAGTAGCCAAATCAAGATGCCAGGGAAAGGTGAAGCCAACAAATCTCCATTTATGAAAATTTATTGATAAATAACCTAATCAATCTATTTCTACAAGTCATTTGGATTTCCAAAAAAGGTAAAATAATGTTTTATTTTATGTTTTAGTTGTGTTTCATATGCATGCTTGTTACTTATGCTCTCTCTAGTGTCTAGGATAGAGGTGTTCAAATTTTAGTGTGTTTATTTGAGTTTTATTTCTTGAACTAACACAATACTGATATCCCCTCTCAGATTCCTTATTCACATAATGGTGTGCTTAGTGGGACTTGATTGCACACCCTACATCTTCATCTTCTTCCCTCAAATCTTCTCTTCCTTTTTTTCATTAAAAGAATAAAAAATGGCTATTAAAATAGTTTAAATTTTTAATCTATTTACTTTTTTTTAATGATTTTTCAAGATGTTATTCTTACTAATTTAGCCTAATTCTCTCAAAATTTCATTGAAATCTGATTTGGAGTTTAGAAGTTATGACTCTTAGTGATTGTCTATTTTTTTTTGAATAAACGACCATTAAAACAATCATATTTTTTAATCCATAAATATTTTTTTGCTAATATTTTTACAGGTGGTGCACATTTGTGTTATATATATTCTATATAAATTTTATCAAAATAAATGTTATATTTTTTTAGATATCAATATTTTACTATCCCTTTTATTTGTTAATTTTTGCTTTAGTTGTTTTCTAATTTTGTTTTAAGTTTGCAAGTTTTTTTTTTAGTATATATATTCTAAATTGTAGTATTTTGTATTTGGAAGATTTCTATTTTTTTTATTTTGTGGGTTTTGATTTTCCAATATTACCTTATATATATATAACCACTTAATACTTTTTACAGGACCCAAAGATCAAGAAAATACAATTTTAAACACTCTAAAGTTGAAAAACTCACATTTGAATTTGTTGTTTTAAAAATCTTTTGCTTAATTCATTTTCATCTTAAAAGGTTTGCACATAATGCCAAAGGGATAAAATTCATGACATATTTCATTTGGTGCTATAAAAATGAACTCTCAGTTTAGTTAAATACTCATAAGAGTTTTCATTTTTATGTTTATTGATTGAGTGTTGTTTTGGCAAAAAAAGTGTCATGTGCATGCTCTCCCCCATCCCCTTTAGGGAACTTGGGTGATAAAAAATGCTCACTCTTGGAATTTTTTTCTTTTATCTAAAATTGTGGAAGAAAATTTGTTAAGTCCCTCCCCAAAATATGAGTGATTTGGGTGACCATAAAATGACCAGAAAGTCCTTCCACTATCTTTATTTTCATGCATTTAGCTTGTGGATGGGAGCTCACTTCTCCCTCACAAGTTATTTAGGGGTGCATTGACTTGGGGATTCATCTCCAAGCATCATACCAACCCCAATCCATGGTGGGATATATAAATTGAGGGTGACCCACTAGAACATTTGTTTGATCAGTTAAACAATATCCGTTAGTGGTACTCAACCTTAGAACTTAGGGGAAACTCCAACATTGCATTACACTGAAAAAATTGATAAATGTAGTGGTTATGAAAAGGACTAGACCTTTTCATAACAATCTAGTTGACATAGATCCAAATGACGTGATTATGTCCTAGTGTTTTCCACACATATGATACCATCTAAAAATACATGAAAATTGATAGTTTAGACAATCCCAACTGCCATAGACATACTGTTAATGCATGGTGAATAGCCCAAAATTCCATGTCATTTTACAAACTCTTGAGAGAATAAGGGGCCTAAAAACCTTATTTTTTATGTGCTTTTACTTTTTGGATTAATAATTTAAAATGATCTCAATATCAAGTATATAGATAAAATTTGATAGTACGATGTAACCTTCTTAGTTTTGGGATTTAAGACATTACACTTAGGTGTTTTTATCATTTTGTCCTTTTACTTACATGGTCTCAATTTGTAGCTATTTTTTTATCATACCATGTCAAAATAAGTCTTGTTATACATAACTCTTTTATTTGAAGAGGCATTATGTCATCCATTTGAAACCATACCTTGCCTTAGTCTTTGTCAAAATTTTATTTGCGTGTCACTTGATTGAAAAGGGTGTCATTATGATGCCCAATTTTGTCCAAGTTTTATGCCTTAAAGTCTTGAAAAAAACCATTTGTCACATATTTAGAGAATGATAACATCATTTCAAAGACTTATTACCTTATGCCTAAAAATTAATTTATATTTTTGAAAACCACATGTGCCTTTTGGGTTTATACCTAATACCATCATTCCATTCAATATTTTCTAGCTTATTGTCTATTTTGAAAAACCTAATCTTTTAAATTAATTTAAAAATTAGCCTTGACAAATTCAAATCCAAACATTGATTGATTTCTTCCTACACCTCATGTAATTTTGGACTAGACATCAATCTTTCACTTTTGGGTTGTGTAACTTAGGTTAATTTCTTTCTCCATTTAAAGACTATTTTTTGGCCTAGATTTGGGGAAGTGGTCTATCTTCCACATGCCTAAATTTTCATATCTTTTTCCAAATGATCAAGTGTGTATCTAAATACGAATGCCTAGTTTATGTCAAAGTGTTTTAAATTTTTTAGATTAAGTCTTTTATGTTTTATACCTCTTTTTTTTTAGAGTATAGATTTTGTGCCTTTTTCAAAAGACTTAGCAATACCTACTTTGAGCCAAGATTTTGTGTCTTAATTTCCAAAAGGCCTAACAACTTTTATTTTTTGAGACCTAGTTTAGAATTGTTTGAAACACTTTATACCTAAGTTTGGCCTTTCAATTTTATTTCATCCACTTGACCATTTGTTTTAGACATTTGACATTAGCCTATTTTATACCAAGTTTTAACATTGACATTTTTGGAGATACGACTCCATTCCTTTGACTAGGTTAGACCAAATTTGGACCATTTATCCTTCAAACATTATTTTTCATATTTTTTAGAAATCTAGGCCTTTTTACAAAACATTCATCATTGATTTAGATATGTCTCATTACACTCATAGTGGAGTCATGTTCAATCTAGGTTGTGATAACATGGTTACACAAGATGACTTTGTTCAAGATCCCTATGGTGATGATGTAGTTTGTGAGATAGATCCAAGATCCTCAAGCATAGTATTCGGTGATACCTTCTTTGGGCTTAATAACATACTAAGTTTGACCTTTCAATGATAACATTACCTAATCCCTTACTTATACAATTAATCCTATTTTAGATTTACAAGTAGCCAAGCTTCATAAATTCAAAAGATTACCATTCCCACACCTCATCCTTTGGCTTGTGCAAGTAACCAAGATTTGAAACACCCTACCATTACTAGTTTAGGCCCTCATCCTTTGGCTTGTATGAGTAACCAAGCTTCAAAATTCCCTACCATTACCATTATAGGCCCTCATCCTTTGGCTTGTGTGAGCAACTAAGCTTCATAACACCCTACCATTACCATTTCAGGCCCTCATCCTTTGGCTTGTGTAAGTAACCAAGCAATAAAACTCCCTACCATTACCATCCTAGCACCTTGTCCTTTGGCTTGTTTAAGAAACAAAGCTTAGAAATTCCTTACCATTACCATTCTAGGCCCTTCTAAGTATGGTATCTCATTATCCCAAAAAATATGTGCAATTGCAACTAGATGGGTCACAATTTCCATCCTAGACTGACAACCAATATTTATTAATCTCATCTTAGATGATCCTATTTAAAAAAAGCTCATTATCCAACTGTCAAAAATTCTTCATACATTTATAACCATCCCACACTTTAAAAAATTGATGCCAAACCTTGAGCAACAATAGATCTAATCAATACCTCTCTAATAGAGCCAATCATTCAAAGGCCAAAATGTGTTCAAAACTAGTATTCTAAAACTACTTGTAAACCAAGGCCAAGAGAAACAAATAGTCCATGATGTTTTTATTGAAACACCTATTTGTGTCAAGTCAACCTATGATGTTTGATACTATATATGCTGTCAAGGAGTCTCACTCTAATAAGCTAGTCTTTACTGAATCACTTCTTAATGATTATAACCACCTTTAGGTAAATCATTATCTCAACCATTATCCTATATTTAAAGAGCCTCCCTTTGACAAGCCAGTATCTATGGAGTTGTCTCTTGACCTTTTCCCCATAATTGAAGAGTCTCAATTTGACAAGACAATTTCTATGAAATCATTCTTAGTTGAGCTTATTTCTAAAGATCCCATTATGCCATCATAGGTTGTTACTTATCTAAAACCAAACATTAAACAAGACATCATTTTAGCAACATCCATAATTGAAGAAGAATTAAAATTAAAGTAGGGCTTTATTCTTGAATTGATACTAGATTTATAATTAGAAGTAGACTTAATATCAGTCTCAACATCAAATTTAGAGTCCCTTGAGTTAGACTCAAATTTATAATTGAAATACATTTTTGGTTTTAAAAAAATTGGTTATGCATACCTTGATAAATATATTTGAATGTATTTGTGATCCTTTCATAGTTTTTCAGGATGATTACTTTAGCTTAAACATAATTTCTCCTAGCATCTTCTATGAGGATAATGCTACCTCTTCACATTATATCATCACTCTAGATGTCATTAACACCAAATAACCTATCCATTATATTGACCTTCCACCTCCCACAAGTGTTGATTAAGACCAATAGAATCACACCTTGTTGAACTGCATCTATGGTGATATATTAGTTGAATAATATTAGGGGACCAAGACCACATTCATATAGAATAATAATAAACTCCTAGTGAAATGTTTTTGAAGGTACTAGGAGACAATAAAAGTCAAAAATCAACACTTTTTAGTGAAACAATTTTAGAGGAACTAGAATAAAATCAAAGTTAAATGTCAATTTTCCTTCATGAAACATTTTTGAAGGCATTATGGGACAATCAAGATAAATTTATTGTTAAAAACCTTTTCGAGGTGCCAATAGCTAAGAATAATAGTTCTTTTCTATTTGATGAAGACATTATTAAAGATAACATCAATACAACTTCCCATCTACAACATAATTAGATGGTATCTATTCTCAGGTCCAAATAATAGAAAAATATGATAGTCCTATTGAGATCATATTCATAAGTCTTTAGCCCCACCATAACCAAAATTTTGTTAAATCTAGAATCAATAATATTATGTGTGATTTAAAATCCCAATTTTCATTTATTGCCCAACCATTATGCAATCCATTATGTTCCATCTCTCCATCACCAAATCAAACCTATCATCCAATATTTATCTATGTTTACCATCCCTAAATGCACTTTCATTTATAAAGGCTATGAAGATATCTTGTCTCAAAGTTTGGAGGAAATAGATTCAAAGACTAATGAAGATCACAAAAAATTATTGGAGTCCAAATTTGCAATAGATTCTTGATAAATAAGCTATTTAACAAAGGTGTGGGATAAAAATTTACATGATTGATTATTATAGTTGTATCATATGTTTATTAAGACATGCATCTACGCATCAAAAAGAATAAAAGAAACATTTACTTTACCAAAATCATACCTTTTCCTTGCCATTTACCTTGTCATTTTCATTTCCATTCACCTTGCCTTTCCCTTGCCATTGTTTCATACCCTTCCATTTACCTTATCACTTGGGGGAAACCATATTACCATTATACTCAATTTCCCTCCTATCATCTTCTTTATGTCATACCCCATATCATCCTCCCATATCATCACTATTGACCAAAATTGTTTTTAAATGCCCTACATAACCCTTTTTAACTTAGTTATATTGGTTCTTCTAGCACCTTCTATAAAGGGATTCCAATCCAGTTTCAACAGTTTCAAAATTCTATTTCAAATGCAAATTTATGAAAGTAATATGATAATGGATCTGGCAATTACATATTTCAATTATGTTTGATTGGTGTTACTAATTATAACTGCCTTTGGGAAAATCAATATTTCACCTTGTGTTACTAATTATAACCTCCTATGGGTAAATTATTAGCACTGAACTATGTTGTTGTTTCCTAATTATAACTACCTATGGGTAAATTAGGAACAACACCTTGACCATGCATTACCACATCAAATTGCTAATACTATTGTGATTTGCCTTGCCATTTGCCTATATATTCATGAACTTATTGTTGCCTGGTCATATCTCACCACCTTTTATGTTGGTAGAACTACCATGACTTGAGGTCCAAATGAGACTATGTAGGCAATGCTTGATTCCCATTATAGTTAGCCTTATCACCCTATTTCTAATGCTCTCACCATTTTTATAAGTAAATTAAGCCAACACTCTTGTTATTTTATGAGTGGTATATTTTTAAACTCTAAAAAGTTAAGATACCCTAAAAATTCCAAAATCATTCAAAACATTTCAAAATATTGAAAAATTGAAACTTGGCTTACCATCTCTTAGAGAGATATGAAGCCTCAAAACCCATAAACATTTATCCTATCTAAACCTAATCAGTCATCCTCGATCCACCCTACTAGAGCAAATGCATTATTGGTTCTAATAGATTCCACTAATATTTAGGCTATGACCTTCCCTTTGCATGTATCCTTACTTGGGGGCATCACCTATTTATCCTTCCCTTGATACTTCACACATATACTGACTTAGTTAATGACATGATGTTTTACGTTGCTTTTCTTTCAAGATTTCTATGTATTTTTTTTATTAGTTATTTTTTGTTTACTTGTTTTCCTATTTTTTTACTTTTATTATTGTGCCTTGATTTAGTCTATATGTTTTCATTAGGTTATTCCTTGTGCATTATTCCTGAGTTTATCCATATTCATAAGTCAACATTATCATCATGGTTTTTATCATTGGTACATTATTTTCAATTGTTTATTAGATTGTGTGTCAGTCCTTATGCATATGTAAACTACATTATCATGGTGTTTTATATCATCATGCATACTATCACATGATACAATAAAACTCAACTAAAAAAATCTTCCAAGAAATGACATTGTGGTACTTCTCTTTGGCACTTGAACAATTCTTGATCAACACAAATCATTTTCTACAAGTAGAGTAATTAAATTATGAAATAATTTTACTCATTTATAATTAGGATGCAAATATTCATACTAGCAGGTGGCCCAAATTCATCTTTATCATCTATACTAACTTAATTTTACTATGTGAGTACATATTCAGTATGTCATCCCCCTTCTCTAATTTACCATATTACTCCCACCATTCTTCCAATGATTTTAACCACCTTTGGGAAAATAATTGTGTATTATTCCAATCATAATATCACTTATTATAACTACCTTTGGGTAAATCATTATTTTTTCATCCTACTTGCTTTATCGATGATTATAAATACCTTTGGGCAAATCATTGTGTTTTGGTCCATCATTGTGATAATGCTTATAACCTCCTTTAGGCAAAACATTATCTTTATCTACTCAATTGAAGCATGTTTTTATCCTACCAATGATTATAACTACCTTTGGAAAAATCATTATTTTTCCTTTTGATGATTATAAAATCTTTTGGGAAATCATTCTCTTGTTACCCTTATCTTTTGGCTAATGACTAAAACTACCTCTGGGAAAATCATTAGCTTTTTACCTTCATATGCCAATTATTATAACCACCTTTGGGTAAATCATCTTATTTATATACTTGGGGTAGCTCACCATGCTACTGATTATAACTACCTATGGGAAAATTAGTCTTTTCCAACTAATTTACCTTTAAGTCCCATCATTTTTCTTCTTTCAAGGGACCGATCACTGAGCTTCTTTATTGATAGATCCCTTGAGGGGGCATCTAGAGCTCATTTAGTGCTATTAAAGTAGTAAGCATATAAGACCTTTTCATTCTTTGAGAAAATTTTGTTATGACTATAGCTTGAAATGCCTTCCCAAATGAGGGCAAATTATAGACACCTAATTTTGGCCATAATTGGATATTGACTAAACTTCATACTGATTCCTACCAAACATTACAAATTAAGCTTAAGAATCACTAAACATCCCAAATTTAGCTATACATCATTAATAAAATCTTATAATTATGTTGAGGCATCCCTATTTAGGGTGATAGCTCATATGCAATAATAACCTCTTATAAATTCTACCTTAATCACCTTGTGACATAACAAATGTCAATTTGGCCTATGGACCTATTGACCAATTTTCCCTCAAGACAAAATAGGTCAACCCCATATAGTCAAAATATTTTATAAGGTCATTTAATAATATAATGAGGTACTTTGTTATTCATTTGATGTTATTTCATATACCATTATAGCTATGGTCATAGTCTAGCTTGGTCCTTGTGTTATTTAGTGTCTTAGGGGTGTTATTTAGTGTCTTAGGGGTCATTTTAGGGTCATATAGACACATGGTAGGTATTCATGGTTATAAATGCAGTTAGATCATGTAATAGGTTTGTTTATGCCTCAAGGAATTCATTCAATATTTTAAATATTAAGTAGTAGATCAAGAACAAGCTTTATGAAGCCAAACCATCATCAAGATGTCATATGGAAATCAGAATGGAGTAGTTTGCTTATGTATTTTTTAAAAATGCTTAAAAGGCCTCAAGAGACCATCAAACCATACAAAATTAATGTTATACATACCAAGATCATGGTTTTCAAGTTTTGTATCTAGATGCATTTTCCATATCGAGATCTAAGCCCTTGGGTTCATTTGCCTTGTATTGTTTCTCACATCTCACCTCTATATTGAAATAATCATGTTATAACCCATTAACACTTAGAGATTAGTTTGTATGACTTATTTAATCATGTTAGAAATATGATGGTTACATGGTATACATTTTAGTATATGACCTCCTTTAGTGTAGGTTTAATTTATGCATTCTCTATTTATTTTCCCCATAAATAAGCAGTAGTTTAAGTGATAAACATTACATAGTGTATTTAGGGAGCTAGCCCTTAAATCTAGAGGCTCTTTTCTAATATAAGTACACCCACATACATAGAAATGTTCCCATGTTTCCAAAATCTAGAAAAAGCTTGAATAAATTTAGCTAGGGTTTAAGATTTGGTGATAATAGTTTTGACACAGCTAGTGGGATGCATTATCTTTAAGATAACTTGTCAAAGTGAATGTTGGTCTTGACAAACATTAGCTACAAATTGGTATTATACTTATAATTTAGTTACTCCTTCATTATAAATCTAGTTCAAGGCCACTTGTTTTGTTATAAACAGGCCCTCATAATTCATGGTTCTCACTAGGTTATCATCTAATAGAACATCTAATCCTATTAACCCACCCATTTAGCCAAAATTTCCTCTTGTAATTTAGTATGCACAGCCTAATCTACCATTTTAAGAGTAAGTAGATTTTTCTATGGAGGAAGATGTTTAAGAGGCTAAAGAAGTTGAATGTCTTAAAGAACAAGACATGACTAGGACTCATGCTTTCCCCACCTTCAATACTAATAATCCAATCCAACTTCATGCACATGATGCCTTAATTCCTAATGCCATGAAAGGTGTGCCCACATTCAAGGGTGAGAGTCATATCACACTGAGTGAGCACATTAGAGATGTTTCTAACTTTTGTAGTTTCCATAATATTGTTCAAGAGAACATTTCCATTAGACTCTTTGCCATGTCCCTTAAAGGGAAAGATATTGATTGGTATATGACTTTAGAATGTGGATGCATCACAACATGTGATGAGTTTGGAGTGTTGTTGACTTATAGATTTGGAAATGAAAGTGACCATGCTTATCTCATACATCAACTCAATGTGATTAAAATGGGACCCAAAGAAATAATGCATGATTTCGACTAGAGGTTTTAGAATACTTGGCATAGATTACCTCTTCCCATGAGACCACCTACTAGTTTTGTGTTCCTTACTTACTTAAAGCCATTAGCACTAAAATTACTATCATTCTTCAATCTATGGGAGATTCCACCCTCCTTGAGGCATATGAATTAGATATCAAAGCTAAAAATAATCTCATCCAATCTAGAAGATTTACACCTAAGGTGCCTATTCCTCCTTTATCTCATACTTATACTAGTACTTTAGATGTATCCCAATATTATAATGCCAATACCAAAACTAAGGTTTCTCCTAATTAAGCATAAAATAATGTTTATTGGAAATCAAAGTTCCTATCCTTAAAAGCTCAAAATAGACAAGCTAATATGCACTAAAGTGCCCATAAGAATCCTTACCCCTATCAACAATATTATGGTCAATAATATGAAAGAGGAAGAGGTCAATGGTAGCCTAATCCCAATATACCTACCCATGCATACAATCTTAAATCTACCACCAATGTAAGGGAAATGGTACCAGTTCATAGCAATTTGGTGTAGGGAGAATATTGGTAGCAAGACCAATTTAGGGATGCCAATGAGAATGGAGAGAAAGATTTGGTAGCTCAAGGAGTAGTTACTCCATTCCTATCAAATAAGGATGAGGTGATGATGTAAGTTAATGAGAATTGGCAATCTCAAGGAGAGATCTTCACTAATTTTTTGGTTGAAGACACTTTTGTGATAAATCAAGGATCCTATATTATATAAAATACAAGGTCCAAGAGGAAGGATATATGAGGTGGTATTAACATACCTACACACTCATCTAATCCTCCTACAAGGAAATATGACACATCTGTAAGTGTGATAGTTACAAAAACTTCTACATCTCCATCAAGCCAAAATATGGTAAGGTCTACTCCTATTCCTCAAGTTATAATTAATTTTATACCTACAAAATCATAAGATAAATTAGTTATGTCTTCTTTAAAAATTATATATTCTTTGAAAAACACTAAAACATCCATTTCTCTTTAGGATGTTCTTCATATACCTGGTTAAAATGAACTCCTACAAAAGTAGTTATTTGATATTCCTTCTAGTGCCTCACCCTCAAATCAAAGTCATAGCCATGTTGATCTTGATAATTATCTTATTAATATTTTTAAAACATCCACTAGGGCTAAGAAAACTCCACCATTTTACATCACCCTCATTATAGGTGAAAAGTTAGTACATAATTTCATAGTTGATAGTGGATCTTCTACTTCTACCATTCCCAAAGTTGTAGCTAACAAGCTAGGCCTGAAATATGAGCCATATAGAAAAGGGGTCCTTCAATTATATGGTACACATGACAAGACAATAGGACTAATAAAAGGATTGAAGGTTTTCTTCCATGGTTGTCTTAGTTTTCCAATCTTTCAAGACATAGTTGTGGTTGATCTCCCAACCCACTTTGTAATCTTCCTATCAAGGGACTTCACAACAAAGATATGTGGTTATCTCTTAGTTGACTAGTCTTTCTAAGATTTTAGAACAAGGTATGGGGCCAAGGTGACAATTAGGACACAACCTCTTTCAAGGTTTCAATGTTTCATGAAGAAAAGGATTCTATTTTAGATGATGGCACTTCCTCCAAGATTGAGGGCATTATAAATTTGTTCCTTGATGAATATAATAATAATACTTATGAGAAGGATCCTTATGATCTAATGGAAGAAACTAATCTAGTAGTCTATTGTATACATTAATAAGGAGTACTAACATCTATACTTGCCAAGGAAGAGGGTAAAAATGATGAGTTGTGGAAGATGTTTTTTGATGGTTCAAGAAGTAAAGTTGGTGTAGTGGCTAGTGTTATGTTGGTCTCTCCATATAAAAAATAGTATTATGCTTCATAATTTGTTTATTTCATTTGTACTTGTAATGTTTCTGAGTATGAAGGTTTGATTCATGTCCTTTAATGGGCAAGGAGAAAATGAATCAAGAACTTGCAAGTGTATGGAGACAATGAATTAGTTGTGCATTAGGTGAGGAATGTGGTTGCTACCAAGAACCCTTTGATTAAGTCATACATGTATAGGGTATTGTATTTTATTAAATAATTCAATTCATTCAATATATAATCATTACCAAGGGAGAAGAAAAGCCATGCTAATAGACTAGCCACCATAAGAGCTCAATTTGATACTCCAACTGCCATAAAAGAGGGGGGAAAATAATATCATATTAAAGTCATTATCAAACATTCTATACCTGATAATGAAGTGTATTAGAAAGTATTTTATAGTGACAAACACATTTCATACTTCTTGTAAAATGAGGATGATTTTTCTTCAAGGAATCAAAGGAGGCTCTAGGAATAATTGGATGATCAAATTGTGCAACTAAGAACCAGTAAGATACCTAAGGGTTTGGTGACCTTAGAAATTATAAAACCCCATAATTTTATCAATGAAAATAAGGTTTTGGTGACATAACAACCAATCAGAATGATAAAAATAAGAAGGATAAAGTATGTCTATAAAAGAGGAAAATTATGAAAGAGTCTTGATTTTCAAGGACAAACTCCTCAAACTAGGCAAGGTATGTTCTACATTAGAGAAGCAAGCATTCATTGAGTTGTTTAGATAATTTCATGATATATTTTCTTGGGAATATAAGGACCTTGAAGGATTTTATCCTATCCTAGCACACCATACCATTGAGTTGGAACCTAGAGTTAAACCAATTAGATATAATTAAAGACTCATCAACCCCAGGGTTGAAAAACTCATGAGGTTAGAGCTTAACAAACTCCTTAAATCTAAAATAATATTTCCCATCAAGAATTCAACATGGGTAGATAACCTTGTGCCTATTAGAAAGAAGAATGGGGAGATAAGAATTTGTGTAGACTTAGAGATCTTAATATAGTGTCACTTAAAGATCACTATCCTTTACCTTTCATGGAGCATATTTTGCAAATGGTTTTAGGTTCTCAACATTTTAATCTTCTAGATGGATATTCAGGCTATAATCATATTTTATTTTATGAGGATGATCAACTTAAGATAAATGTCACTACTAAATGGGGGACTTTTGATTATATAAATATGCCCTTTTGTCTATCCAATGCTGGTGCCACATTCTAAATAGCAATAGACATGGCCTTCAAAGGTTTGATAAATGAGTTGTTATTGGTCTATCTAGATGATATAAAAATATTTTTAAAGATGATAATAAACACATGCAACACTTGAGAGAAATGTTTGAAAGATACAGGCAGTATGGAGTATCTCTTAACCCAAAGAAGTGCATCTTTTCTATTCATGAAGGTAAACTCTTAGGATATATTTTTACAAAGATGGTTTGACTATTAATCTTGGGAGAATAGAGGCTATTATAGTCTTATCATTTCCATTGCATAATAAAGGTCTTCAAAGTTTCTTAGGCAAGATGTATTTTGTAAGGAGGTTCATACCTAGTTTTGCATCTTTGGTGAAACCTATCACAACTATGCTCAAGAAGAAACAAGTATTTTATTGGACCAAAGAGGGTAAGATTAGTTGTTAAGCCATAAATAAATCAATTAAAAAATATCCTACTCTTTTGAATCCTAATTTTACTAAAGACTTCATGTTGTATTCATTTGCTAACCTTGATACTATCTCATCCATGCTAATGCAAAAGAATGATGAGGGTGTGAAGAAGCCAATTGCATTCTTTAGTCAAGGTTTAGAATATTATGAAGTCAAGTACACCTTTATGGAAAAATAGGTCCTTGTTTTTGTAAGAGGACTAGACAATTTTAGACATATGGTTTCAAATAATAAGATTCATATTATGGTCTCTCATCCTAACACCAAGGAGTTTATTTTGAGCAAATATCTTAGTGAAAAGAGGGTAGGGTGGATCACTAAGGTAATGGAGTATGATGTTGATATCAAAGTGAAAAAATTGGTAAGGGGTAAATACTTTTGTGAACATCTAGCTTTAGATCTTCACGAGTCAAAAAAAGAGGCTCTAGTCAATCATGATTATTCCCAACCAGCTAGTTCATTGCCTCCACAAGTTGGACACATGATGTGATAATACTTATTAAAAATGGTGAGTATATTAATAATGTTATTAGATCACAAAGGAGATATTTTATATTTTAATTTATTCCCTTTTGTCTTATGGATGGTATGCTTTTTAGGAGGAACACCAGGCTATGCTATTTAGATGCATTTTGTTGATGCAAGTTTTATGCACACCACATCATAATAAGGTAAAAAATAACATTTTATAATCATAATGGAGGTAAAATCCACTATATAGAATGATTTGTAGGTATGTTTTTTATTTCCACCTATTGATGGAATAGTGGGTAAGGCATGTAGGTTGTTGACAATGTTTTTAAACATAGGTGTGGTTCCTAATAAGGGTAGTGAATATCTATTTGAGTTGGATGGATCATTGGATTATAATATAAAGTGGGTATATTTAAAAATAAGCTCAAAATGGAGGTAAGGGTAAGGTAGAAAGGAAATATTCTATGGTTTCCAAGAACTACTCCCCTGGTTGGTTTCCAAGTAGGATAAGTGCTTTTAGAGCCTATGCCTGTTGCTAGAAATAATTACACATGCACATTCAGACATGGATAAGAAGTCTAAGGAGATAAGGATGCATGACATTCAGGAGCCTCAAACAAAGGTTTTTCCTTTTAGGTCATCTATTTCACATGCTTGATTAGGAGATTATAACTCAGGCTAGTGAAGTATCTAAGGAAGTTGTTACATACACACATAAAACTACATCAAGAAAGCACTTTTGCACAATTAGAATTATGAATCAATTTGAAATTAATTATCCAAATTAATATATTTACCAATCCTTCAATATATGTTTCACATCTACGGATTAATATATCTATCAATAAAATCAATAATCCATTCACAACAATTGCACACTAAGGATTATTGAAACATAAAACCAAAAAAGTAACAACTAATTACACAAAATTTGGAAATAAAATATACAAACACATTCAATGGTGATCAAAATTGATGCTATTCTTGTATTTAAAATTATTTGACAAAAATCCAAGTTGTATTACAAATATTTAAATAGGCATGGGTAAGGGGTATCCTTATCTTCCAAGTTCATGAAAAGTGTTTACATGTGGTAGTTAGAACATGAGTTATAACTATAGTCAAAATAATTTAAGAGAAATATTTAGTTATCAATTAAATAAATTTAATTTTTTAAAGCCATACAACATTGCACATGTACAAAATATAAATTCAATTTTATAATAAAAACTTGAACTACAAATAAATTATGTGTTGTTACAAAATTTTACATGCACAAAATCATAACCTATCAAAACTACATCATGTGAAGCACTGCATGTAATTTAGTTAGTGTAGCATTTGTAATGGTAGTAGTTGAAGTTGATGATGTCGACACATCACTAGAAGCTTGATTTTTTAATCCTTATTTTCTTGATAAAATTTATATGCCGCATCATGCTACTATTTTATAATGTTCAAGTTCAAAAATGGTGGTTGATGTATTATTTTAACTTAACCAAGGAGTTTTGCATGCTCATCTTTGGTCATCTAGAATTTATTCTTGAAAATTTCCACTTTCATAACTTTATTTTTGGCTGTACTCAACTTGGACTCTATCTCTTCTAGTGCTAAGCCTTACAAACTTTGCTTGAAGTCATCTTCCATTTCTTGAATGAGTTTATCAAAATTGACTCTACTAATCAATTTTATTTTGGCATCTTTCACCTTTGATAGATTTAAATCATGAAAAATCTAGAGGATTTGGGCCTCATGTGCCTAATATTTGGGGATTAAGGCCCCAACTAGTTATATCCACTCCTTTGCTTCTTCCTACCTTATGAAAACTAAGTACGAGGCATTGGATGCCTCTAGTGTTGTCATTAAGTCTAGATGACTATATAATGAGTTGCATGTGTATCAACTAACATGTGTATAATGAGTTGTATGTTAAAGTGGCAGATTTGAATAATCTCCCAGAAAAAGTGGATTCAATTTCTAAGCATGGAAAAAAAACTCAAAGGTTTGTTTTTGAAGATCTGCCCAACTCTTGCTATGTTTGTAAAAAATAGGGGCATTGGGCCAAAAACTGTCCTTACAAAAGAAAAAATTATCCAAGCAGTGTTTTGGATGACAAAAAGATCAAGGGTCAGCACAAAAAAGTATGGATACCCAAAGAAAATAATCAACAAGAACTAAATAATAATGAAGATTCTAAAGCTCTACATGCTGAGGAGGAGAAAGAGATTTCTATTGAAGATCCCAAAGATCCACAATCAGAGGCGGATGAAGAGTTTGCTGTTGAGAAATAAAATTATGAGAAAGAAGGATATGGGATGTAATCAAAAACCACAATTCCTGTACAAAGAATAGATGATTTGATAGATTTATCAAAACAAATCATTGTCTGTCAAAAGATAGAAGACCAATGGAGAGATGTAGAAGATAAAACTGAGCTGGAGGAAGGTAAATTCTTGGATGAAGTTGAAAATAATTTAGAGGAGGGAGATTCTCTTTTTTCTCAGTCCAAGGAGATTTAGGCTGAGAATGCTTCCCCTTTGAAGGAGCTTAATGTAAATGATAATGGAGAAAACTTAGAGCATTTTCTAAATTAAAGAAAAGGGTTGATAAAAAAGACCATTACTAAGGGGGTTGAAACAAGAAGCAGCAAAAAAGACCAAAAAATGAAGGTGAAACATCTTGCTTCTACTATGGATAAATCTGGAAAAGGAGACAAATAGTTTTTAAAGGTGAAACCAGATGTTGGCTCTCCAGACAGACTGGGAAGAAGATCCACAAAGAAAAATAGAGAGTTAGAAAGTAAGAAGAATATTGCTGACGGCAGGCAAGCAACTATTCTGGATTTTACCCCTAAAAAATAGATAGAAAATATTTTTTTGGAATTTTAGGGGGTAGATTATAAAATAGATAATGATGTTTCCCTTGTTTTTGCTGCTATTTTTTATTAGGCTTAAGGATTGCTTATCCTGGTGCTTGTAATTGCTCTATCTTTTTAAAATCTGTTAAAGGGTTTCGGGGTCCCTTCAAAACCTATTTTTACCTTAATCTAAAACTAACATATTCAACTTAACACTATCATCTTTCAAGGAATTATATAATTGGTTGGCATTATTTACATGAGAGGCCATTTTAGCCTTCATAAATTCCATTGCTTCCAAAGAATTGTAACATCAGGAAGCTATTTTTTGCACCTCAATTTTTATACCTATAGGAGTATGTATAGTATTTTCCTACTCTTTCAACTACTCCACCTAGGCCTCTAGCTCTTATCGATCAATTTTTATGCCTTCATGGATGAATACTATAGAATCCTTATGGGCTTGGGCTAGGTCTACAAGAGTTTCAATGTAAGGAGATTACCTGAGCTACTTATTCTACCTCTTAGTGAGGGAGAATACTTCATTTCTTTCTTCAATAATTATCTCCCCACCTCTATCATCCTCTAACTTCCTCTTTTTCACTCTCTATATACTGCTAGATGGGGGGTGAAATAGAGTGGAGATAGAGGGAAGTTTAATGATCTTGAAGCTAAAAATTTGGGAAGCCTGCTTCTCAAGTCTACATCCCATGGAGGAATGTCTAACTATAAAGAATTTGAGGTTGTAATAATAACCTCTTCCTCATCCTCCTCTATTTTTGGCTCTTTCTTTTGATATTTGACAAATGCATCAGGTAGGGAAGGCCATATAATATTAGACCAATCCACTCTTCCAAATTGAGGGAGAGGGTGGACTATGATCAATTAGGACTTGGCCTTCCTTCCCCTACCAGAAATTGTCATAGTCATTTTTTCAATAGAGGTGGTAGATGGCATTAGAAGGGTAATATGGGTGGAATGGACATGGATTTCTAGAGTGGCTAATGTATTTTTTACTTTCTTAGACACCTTATTCTTTAAGGATATGATAGTGAAAGTGCCAGAAGGGATAGAGGAGGTTGGCATGGTGAGTGGGATGGAAGTGGAAAGTGGATCAATGGTAGTGGTGGTGAAGGGATCAATGAAGGTAGAAGTAGGCACTTCCACCTAGGGTGTCCTTAACATAGAAGAAATGGAAACATGTCCAAAAAATGGTATAGAATATAAAAGAGCACTTATGAAGGGTTGAGTACTTGGGGAATTGAGAACTATAGGCTCTACTTGAAGGCTTATAGCCTTAGCTAATTATAGCTCTACCTCTTCATTAGAATCATCCTTAATATACTTAATTATCACAACCTCTCCTTATGTTATTTCTACATGTGGAGGTGTAGTAGGTAAGCCTTATGATGATTCCATTGTGGGACTCCCTATTGGAGTCATATTCTTCCTTATGTTAACTAAAGGGGTCTTCATCTATGTGGGGTAGCCTTACTAGGTAGATACTACTACCTCTTATGTTTCTATCCAAATATATGTAGCAATCTAAACTTAAGGCATAGAAGTAGTCACTTGAATAACACTTGCTATGAGATGTTCTTGTGTTTTCTCCTCCTCATTAGAATCTAAACTGATGGGGTCCACTACTTGTGTTCCCTTGCTAGAACTAGGTTCAAGTAGCCTGAGATCTTTCTTGATAGCCTTTAATATCAAATGGATCCCTTGAGATGAGGAACCCACCTGGTCCTTGGATTTCTCCTTGAACTATCCTCTCCCAAAGTTAGTGTGCTCCCATCCCTTATATAGATCCTTCTTACCATCTAGTTATCTTATAGTAATCGAGGGGTCTTATTGAATCATTCTCAAATGGTCCTCCTTCAGTCTAACAACTCTTACCCTCTCTAAAACATCTTCATCATCCTTTGCATTTAGAAATAGAAAATCATATGAATAAATAACATGGTTTTAAGGGATGTTAAGTCCCTAAAGATGCTTATGAATAAGTCCATGTGGATCCAAGTCTCTATGTGGAAGCATGGGGAAATGATATCTATTTATTTTGCCGCCCAATTATCCAAAATATTTCTTCATAGTGTATACCATTCTGCCAATTGTTATATGGTATGGATAAAGTACAAAGCTTTCTTCTACTTGGACAAGTGCTCTTTGACACTCCACCATAATTAGAAAGTAATTTCTTGCTATGCTAACTTGTTTGGGATGTATTTTAGGAGATAGAGGATTAGCCTTGTTTCCCAAAATCATTATGACTATGAATTGTAGATAGAGGAATTAATCTCCTTTACTACCCAAGTTATAAATAATATTTAATCCAGTTTTACTATTCTAACCATATTCTTGGTGTTGTCATATATATGTATAAATTGGTAGTGGTCATAAATTCTATTTTTGATATAGTTTGTGCTTGGAGTCCACAATTCCCTGAGGTCTCTACAATAAGTTCCCATAATGACATATAGAAAATATGACATCATATAGAAATTGCTCAAAGGCATGGAATGATTGTCCTTGTGAATTATCTACTCTCTCAAATGAAAGATAATTATCTCACCTAGGGCATATACAACATCATGGGTGAGAATCATGTATAATATGGCACCTAGTCTAGATTAATAAGTTGAATACTTGGCATACCATAAATTTTATTCATGAGAGTCATGTTAATGCATATTATTATTCTAAACTTATCGATAGAAATATCCCCCTTTGGCTTCTTCCCTTTCCATGTGATGGTTAGGTTTGAAAGCAACCATGAAGAGAGTGCCTTCTCAATTGATCTCTCTACACTGAACTATACCAATGTATGCTTGTCAAAATAGGCATCAAGTATGCTCAAAGATAAATATCACTATAAGTTAGATCTTATAATGCATGCTATGACTATATTATTACTATAATGATGGAGAAAATCATTATGTGTGTCCTTACTCGAGAATAAAATACCATGTAGGAGGTTGATGCATGTCATCACCTCTAGCTTGACAACAACAAAATGTAATCTCTATCTTTTGAATGCCAATAATTATTTGATAAAAATCCAATTAGTGAGTGTCATGTCATCCTCTAATGAAAATGAATCCATATAATCAAATTCATCCCATAAATATGAATAGTTTGTGTATCTATATTTGAATATGGTAACATCAAACATTGTATCAATGAACTTTGTAGAATCTTTGATTGAATATGGTGATGATGGAATTGCTACCCTAAATTCCCTAGGCATATGCATGATGCAACATCATGGGTGAGAATCATGTATAATAATGGCACCTAGTCTAGATTAATAAGTTGAATACTTGGCATACCATAAATTTTATTCAAGAGAGTCATGTTAATGCATATTCCTATTCTGAACTTATCAATAGAAATAACCCCCTTTGGCTTCTTCCCTTTTCATGTGATGGTCAGGTTTGAAAGCAACCATGAAGAGAGTGCCTTCTCAATTGATCTCTCTACACTGAACTATACCAATGTATGCTTGTCAAAATAGGCATTAGGTATGCTCAAAGATAAATATCACTATAAGTTAGATCCTATAATGCATGCTATGACTATATTATTACTATAATGATGGAGAAAATCATTATGTGTGTCCTTACTCGAGAATAAAATATCATGTAGGAGGTTGATGCATGTCATCACCTCTAGCTTGACAAAAACAAAATGTAATCTCTATCTTTTGAATGCCAATAATTCTTTGATAAAAAACCAATCAGTGAGTGTCATGTCATCCTCTAATGAAAATGAATCCATATAATCGAATACATCCCATAAATATGAATAGTTGGTGTATCTATTTTTGAATATGGTAACATCAAACACTATATCTATGAACTTTGTAGAATCTTTGATTGAATATGGTGATGATGGACTTGCTACAATAAATTCCCTAGATGAAGACACCATTGTTGTATACAATTTGTACCACTTACAGTTCCCTTGTAGGTGCTATGTATGTTGTATACTCAATTCCACTCTAGCTTGATCATTATTTACTCATAATTCTCTTTGTAGGAACTGGATAGGGCTCTTCGATGCATAGGATAATAGGAGACTTCAAATGCACATTTGTTAAGAAAGCAATGAAATATTTAATGGTTTCACATCAAATATATAGATTTTTTCACTAAATAGCAGTTCATGTGACATGAATGCCCAACATTCACTTCTCTTTTAATTCTTGCATAATTCAAACTTTGTTAGTTTAAGTTGGCATGGGTCTCATACTATAAATGGGAAGTATTTCCACTTTTATTCAACTAAGTATAGCAAGGGATAGTAGTGTTCTTAGTAGTAAGCCATTTATTGAAAAAATTCTTCAGTAAAATATCCATAAACTAATTATGTCAGGGGAATTATTTTAGATAAAATGTCCACAATAATTTCCCTGAAGACCTATTTCATCAGGGAAAAACTCTGAAGAAATTATATTGAAGGGGCACTTCCAAAAGTCTCAAAGGGTTATTTTCATGGGGAAAACATCTGAAGGGTCTACTTCATAGGGAATTTCATCCTTAACAAAAGTCTCGAAGGATCTACGTCGTAAAGGATAGAGGCTTATTCAAAAGGGCAAAGGGGAAAATTCCCATGAGAATTATCTCAAAGGGTAAGTTTTGGGGGGGGGGGGTAAAGGGTCTAAGACAAAATTACTAAAGGCTAGATTACACAATACTCGAAGGGTATGTGCCCTTGGGGTCATTGTTTTAGCAAAGTTGTATTATCAAGATTGCTACGGGGAATTGTTTTGGGATTTTTACATTGGACAAAATGTCTAACAATAAAAGGTAGTTTCATAGGACAAAAGGCGCATGAAAAAATTCCTAAAGGGTATTTTCAAAAGGTCAAAGGATAAGTGGGTTAAGGCCAAAGGGTCATTTCTCTTGGATAAAATGTCTAATGGAATTTGTCGAAGGGAAAAAATGATTGAGATAAAGGTCCTAAAATAATATTTCCAAAACACAAAGGCCAAAGGAATTTAGATAATGGAAAAAATACCTGACAAAGAAAAATTGTACAAGTTTGATAAATATAAGTGCAAAAATATAAAACTCGATAGAATAATCCCGATAGAAAGAATCAATATATGAACACAATATCAATGCCATTTTGTTGTAGTATGAAAAAAGGCCAATAATCAATCTTCTCCTAGATTTTGCATAAACATATAGAGTAGGGGCTCTATATCAAGACAACGGTCTGAGAAAAATGTAGGTCGCCATTTTCATATGGAAAGGAGGGGTGTTGGGTATAAAAAACAATGAATCATAGGGGGAATACTCTTGAGTATTCAAGAACCCATAACTCTAGTTTGCAATCTTAAATAAATCATGAAGTGTGCCACATAAGAATACTTAAACTAGAAACATGAAAGAGAATCTTAAGTTAATTCACACAACATACTTGCCTTCTAATTTTTTGGATCTATGTGTGTCAAAACATGTAGTTTATTTAACCCTTAATGTGGTGAGTTTTTCAAAGGATTTGATGAGGCTATAGGTTTCATTCCAGTATCTCTTAAAGTTTAGAAAATAAGGGAAGCTTGGTCATTACTATGATTCAATCCAAGAATTAATTGCCCTGACATAGATACCTTGGGCTCTTTCTCTTCTCATTATATTATTTTATTTTAATCATGATGCATGGTACATTGACCTTATTTCATCATGTGAGACTTTTGATTTTCTTTTTCTATTTTGAACTCATTAGTTCTTTCTTATTTTCTTTTTCTTTTTTTCTTGAATGGAAAAGAGAAGAGATAAAACCCCAATGAGATGGTATAATTATAAAACAAATCATTACTAGAACATCTCTGCCAACCACATATATTCCTAGAATTATCATTTCTAATAGGTATTCAATGTGATAAGTGCATTTGATCCAATAAAACAAGATTTTTAATTTTTTTTGTATGAAGTAATTTGAGAGCAACTTATATATGCTTGGTAAAAGTATTCAATTGTGACACCATTCAAAATAATTCATGATTACCTACCTTCATCCTAAATACTAAAAAACATAGAAATATACCTAATCTGTAAAATAGTCCCAAAGTGTCAAGAATTTAAATTTTCCCTCTTTTAACAAGTCATAAGCTCAATTGGTTTGGATTTTAAATTGGTTATAATCATACCAATCATAATTTTGATTTTTAGATAAAGCAAAGAACAACTATCTAGGAAATCACTGAAATCTAATCTAGAAAACATGAAATCTAATCTATGAAAGAAAGAAACTAAAAGCATGAAAGATTAATCTAGAAAGCATGAAACTAGTCTATGAAAGAAATAAATATAATCTAATCCTATATTTACATTCATTTGTCCCTCATTACTTAGTAACATTAGCAGATAGTACAACCTTAAATTAGTGCTTTATAAACCATTCATTGACTAGATATGTAAGCTCATTGCCTTGGAGGTCTTTTAGATGAAACATGTTATTACCCATGATCTCTAAAATATTGTATGGTCTAATCCATAGTGGATAAAACTTGTCATGTTGTCTATTTTTATCATGGGCTTTATCCCAAAGTAGTACTAGATCTAAAATCTCAAATGCTTTAACTTTTGCTCTCTTATCAAACCACCTCTTGACCATGTGATGGTGTTTTTTGAATGTCTATAAGGCCCCAATACTTGAATTTTACATTTCTATTATGTCCAATAATCTTGATTCTACTTTATCTCTTAGTTCTATGTAGTCCTAAATAAATTGATAAGTGGGTAATTTCAACATAACTGAGAATATAGACTTAAGTCCATATACCAATCGATAGGGTGAAGCTTTAAGAGATTTCTTGTATCTTGTTCGTTGATTCTACCAACCTATTTACCTAAGGGTAATATTTAGAAGTTGACATGATAACAATCTGATTTTTGTGTACCCATTTAGTAAATTATAATGATATAATATCTAGTCCAATATCACAAACAAGAGAAATAGGCATGCCAAATCTAGTTTTTATGTGTTCCTCCAAAAAATGAATCACATCTTATGTTCTATAATTATTTGTGACTATGGCTTCAATCCATCTACTGTAGTAGTCTACAACAGTAAGTAGAAATTTATTTCTTATTGAGAAATTTGAGTTGATGACACTAATGAAGTCTAAAGCCCACTAGGTAAATGGCCTTCCTTCAACAACTGGCTGTAACAACACTATTGCATGTACTTCTCTCTTGGATAAAGTTTGACATTCATGGCATGTTATGACATAAACATGAGCATCCTTGGAAACTATTGGCCAATAATAACCCATTCTTAAGATCTTATTGGCTATGGTATTACCAAATGGGTGAATACTACCTATTTTTTAGTGCAAGTTCTCTAAGATTTCTTTAGCTTATTCTATAGATACACACTTGAGATAAATACCCTCTTAATTTAATATATATAGGAATCCCTTATTAACCATGTAATGAGTATATTTGAGCCTCAAAGTTATTCTTCTCTCTCTATTGAGCTCGATATAACAAGTTCCTATAAGTAAATATTGTATTATATCAGTATACCATTTTCCTTTAGACACTTGAGCTTCACATACCTCTTTAATTGTGATATGAGGATTTGGTTTAGTCATAATTTGAACAATGCCTTGGCCGTAAATGACCTTTGTAGACTCGATCTCTATGTCAAATTATTATAGGTTGGCCATCCATTTACCTTAGCATTCTCCTAGTTCATTCTGGGAAAGAGTGATCTTAACATCAGGAACAAACAAGATGGTAATGGTATTATTCCTCAAGATATAATTCTAAAACTTATTTACTACCTTGATAAGGGAAAAAATATGTTTGTCAATCATATAATATTGAAGCTTTGCATCTTTAAAATTTGTGCTCATGAATGCAATTAGATGCTTAGTGTCTTCTTTATTCTTCATGATGATAGTAACAATCGTATGCTCTGAAGTGAATGAGTATAGATAAAAATATTTCATAAAATATAGACTGACCAATACTAGAGCTTGTGATACTACATATTTAATATCTTAAAAGGAATTGCACATTTTTTCTATCCATTCTATTATGGAATCCTCCTTGAGCATGGCATTTAGAAGTCTAATGATTTATGCAAATCCTAAGATGAACTTCCTTACAGATTTAATCTTTTCAAAGAATGTTTTAAGGTCCTTCTTGATATTTGGTGGCTAAATTTTTGAAATCACCTAAATTCAATCTAGATCAATGGTGATCCTATCCTTGGTGATAATGTGCTCCAAAATCTTAGCTTTAATCTCTCAAAATATACTCTTATTTGGGTTTAATGAAAAACCCAACCTTCTACATCTTTTAAATATGGATTGTAGGTGACTTATGTGGTCTTTCCTATTCTTTTAAAATACTATAAGATCATCCATGTAAATGATTATGCATTTTCATTTTAATCCTTTGAAATATGGTCCATGGCACATTAAAAGGTAGCTCCTACATTTATCAAGCCAAAAGGCATCCTCTTATCTACATAAGTTCCCCACTTCATGGTAAATATTATCTTCATTATGTCATCAGATTGTGTCAGTACATCATTCTAGATTGAAAATCCATCTAAGGACATCATTTCATAACCACTTACTATTTGTATCACCTCATTTAGAGAAGTAGAGGATAATTTATCTTTTTAGAATCTTTGTTTAGATTTTTGAATTCCACACATAATCTGATCTCATCATTCTTCTTTCTTAATAGGACCAAATTGGCCACCTAGGTATAATGTCAGACTGAAAAGATGATTTTTTTACTTAAAATATTCTCCACTTCTCTATAAATGAGAGGATCTAAAATAAGATTGAATGGTATTTGCCTTTGTCTGAATGGTTTATGATATGGCTTTAAAGGAATCATATGAGTAATGACTGTGGGTCATATACTTTCAAATCTTCATATGTCTAGGCAATGACATCCTTATATCAAGCAATCAAATCCTTCACTTGTATTTATTTTAGGGTACAACTGAGGCCAATATTCACATAACATGGGTTATGCTCATCTCCTATATTTTCTCTTTCAAAGTCAAATTCATTGACCTTAGGCTACCTAATTTGTTGAGCTTGAGGGTTTATGTTGAATGGTATTTCCAAAGAGACCAACCCAACTAGATTTTGATTCTCTTTAAGCCAAAGAATGCCCTCTTTTTTTTGTTCCTCTTGATAGAGGTGATTAATGCCCTTGTCATTGATGATTTGATATTTAAATTCCCTTGAATTAGTTAGAAACTGAATAATCAAATACTTGGAAATTTTCTACATTATCTATAATAGAGGAGCAAGGTACCAATTTGATTGAGAAATTTTTAACCTTAGATTCTTGTAGTGGATCCAGATTAGAAACAATAATAGATAATGAATCAATGGTTTGATTTTTCTCTCTAGGAAGTGTTTCTATGTTGAAAGCTTCAAAGCTTTTAATTAGGTCCCAAGCTCTATGCTTGTATCTCTTCAAATAAGATACTTTGTATTGGTATTTATTTATAACTTGATTGACCACCAGCTCTAAGTCACCAAATACTGATATCTACTTGACATTATTCTTGAGTGAAAAATGTAGTCATAGAACTAAAGTCTCATACTCA
Organism: Torreya grandis; assembly: GCA_037957365.1. Lineage (NCBI taxonomy): Eukaryota > Viridiplantae > Streptophyta > Pinopsida > Cupressales > Taxaceae > Torreya > Torreya grandis. The sequence goes on along the minus strand of JARHVA010006336.1, from coordinate 705,450 downwards.
GCTCTGTTGTTAGTGCATGGAAATTACAATCTATATGCTATCAAAATTATTTTATCTTATGGATAAATTAGCTCTATTCTTATGATTAATCCCTACTTAGATATAGTGCCATTAAATCATAAAGTCCATAGTTGATTAGAACCTTTAATTTTTGGATTTTATACTTGATTCTGAGTAGTAAAAATATAAATGCTAAGGCTGGGTGACTCATATTTTACCTCTTCATTCTTGACATTGTAATCTATAATGGGATACTTCATTATTGACTCTCTATCAATCCTAATTTGATTTGAAACTCCTTTCCATGATAGCCATATATGAGAGAAGTCCATAGAGAAATATCCATTGAGTGTTTTAGATAAATCCCTACTCAACAGTAGTTTGTAGCCTTTAGGTATGTCTACCGCTATAATATCAATGGTCATTTGGACTCTTGGCTCAGATGCTACTTGAATACACACATTATTCAATTATCCAACCATTGTAACCACTCTCTTATCTAGTTGAGAAACTATTCACTTTGAAGGGCTTGGTGTGAAACCTAGCTTCTGAAATATGGATGTAGACATGATAGTTATAAATTCTCTAGAATCAACTAAATAGTTATGAATATTCTTACCAAATGCCTTGATAGTAATCATAAAGAGTAAATTTTTTGGATTACTCTTGTATATGATATTGGCATCAATAAATTTCACTTTGTTTATAGATGCTTTAGTTATTTCCATAGGGGCCTTTCTTGTAATGGACTTACATAGTAGTTCCTTCTATTTAGTGATATGTGCTAACTCATAAATAGATATATTTGCATTGATATTATTCATATCCTCAAAAATATTATATCCTCCTTTCCTTAATTATTCCTTGCTTGATTACTAATCATTACCCTTTAGAGGGGGTGGATTATTATTTGCCTTGGGATTAGGAGGAATTATTATGGTATTTGGAGGAGTTGATGTTGTGAGTGGTTGCTTACTCCTTTAATTATATGTACCTCTCTAGAATTGCTAGAAAGCATGAAATTCATCCATATTATTTTTTAATTCATTATCATTTTCATCTAAGAAGGAAAAATTATGAGTTATAAAGAACATAGTAGTGCTTGAAGAGCTAAGAAATAGATGATGCTCAAGCAGATTATGCATCTAATCTTGTCTAATCACCTCTCTTAGAAATATTTTGAATGTTGTGAAAAACTCAATGTAGTAAAGCTCACCCTGATCAAAAGTATTATGAATTCTATACCAATTGGGAAGATCCATTTCTATTATGTTGATATCTTGATCTGGACAACAATTCAGATGACAATTCGGGTGATGGGTCCACCCCAATTGATGACAGAACTTTTGAGAGCCATAACTTTTGCATCATAGCTCCAATTGACTCGTCATTTGAACCGTTGGAAATATAATAATGAGGGGAACATTGTGAGATGGAATAGAGCTTTGCTCAATGAAGTTTGACCCCATAAAACCCAATGGAAGTGTCCCAAATTTCAATTTTAATAGTGCAATCTAAAAATAGTAAGTTTCTAAAAATAGTAATTCCTCAAATTATGTATTGCTGTAAATCATGGAAGTCAAACCAATTCATCTCCCTCAAGATTGGTGACCTTCCATATCCTCCCCACACCTTCAAAACATGTATAAATGAATATGTAACCCAAAATGGAAATCAAACATCTCTTCTCAAAGATAAACATATGTTTGGGTCTACAAATTTGATCAATAAAACATCTCTTATCAGAGATAGCATTATTTGAATTGTTTTATTATTGTTTCTTGAATTATATTTCAACCAAAGCTTTCATGTTTTGGATCAGTGGTATCAGAGCAGTTTGTCTTTAGAGTGTATGATCCTGAGAACAAGGTCAAATTACAAGAAGCTTGGGTGGAAAATAGAACCAGCAGAATATCCACCTATTCACTCCAAATGACTTCAAATGGTGGACAACACCAAGGCATCTGATCCTTTCAAGGAAATGGTGAATGAATCCCTTCAATAGAAATAAACATAGATGCTACAATAATTTACTCAAATTCTCCAACAAATCTCGATGGGAAATTTTGGGTCCTCATCCACACTTGCACATCCTTTCAGTGCCCCAACACCTTTCAAGGTTCAGGTGAATTTTGATAACCCTACATTTGAAGGAAAAATAAATGTTGATGCAGTAGAAAATTGGTTGGATCAATTATCATCTTATTTTTCTATAAATAAATTCACTGATAAAGAGAAGATTACTTTTACTCTTCTGAAAGCATCATTGCCTATCGAAAATTGGTGGGAAGTGTACAAAAAGAGATTCAGTGCAGATGATATTGGACTTGAGATGGAACTTACATGGGATGATTTCATAGATGTTGTAAAGGAAGAATACTACCCCATTGGAGCATATGATGATCTATATATAGAGTAGTAACAACTTCACCAAGGTAAGGAACAATCTGTTCAAGATTACACTAACATTTTTCATTCTCTATCTGCGAGATTGGGCATCCAAGAAAGTGAGAAACACAAGGTTTTCAAATATCATGGTGGACTACAATGGTACATATGGGGAGAAATGGATCTCTTCAATTTGGAAACCATCGGTGAGGCATACAAGTTCACTGTGAAGATTGAGCAGAAGCATGGAAGAATGAATATAAAGAATCAGTCTTTAAAATGGAAATGTGACAAAGAAGGTCAAATATGAGGCCAAAATTAGAAGCAAAAGGAAGGAAAGACTGGGAAGTGGTGTGATTATCACAAATATGGAACTCACTCCAAAGAAGAATGTTGAGCTATCAAATCACTACTTTCTAAGTCACAATCCTCAACATCTACTGCTCTACCTCATATAGACCCTACAGTCGAGGAGGTTGAAGAAGAAATTATAGATGTTGATCCTGAAGCCATTGTTGCTTCATCACAGACATATGACGAGATGCTAGATGACAAGGAAAGGTTGTTTCACTCTAAGTTATGGGTGAAAGGTAAGCCTTTGCTTTTCATTCTTGAAAGTGGAAGTCAAAAGAATTTAATCTCTACTAATGTTGTGAAAATCCTAAATTTTTCCATGAAGCCTCACCTAAAACCATATAGTATTGGATGGTTGAGTCCAGGGAGAAACCTCCGTTGCACCCACCAATGTCTTCTCTCATATGCAATACAACCTTTCCAAGATGAGGTCTTATATGATATGGTAAATCTAGATGTTTGTGATGTAATCTTTGGTTAGCCATTCATCTATGATCGACATGGTATATATGAATCAAGAAATAGAAGGATCACTCTCACTCTTGGAACATGGTGGTACAAGGTACTAGAAGTACCACCTTCTACATCTATCTCTCTGATTAGTGCCAAGAAATTTGTTCTCATGGTGGTCAAGCCATAAGAATCCAAAAGGGCTGATGTTATAGCCCTGACTACACAAACAACACAACAATAGAAGCAAATAGATACTGAGCTAAAGAAGTTCATGGCCTTCTATCCACAGACTGATGGTCAGACAGAAATGGTGAACAATCAGGCCCTGCACAGTTCCATAAATCACGGTCCCTTCCAAGTATGCACCAAGAATCAAATTGAAGTACAAATACCATAATTGATGAAAAATATTGATGCAATGGGGACCATTGCATCTCAAGGAGGGAGGAATGATCCGGAAAACAATTTAGATGACAATTCGGGTGATGGGTCCACCCCAATTGATGGCGGAACTTTTGGGAGCCATAACTTTTGCACTGTAGCTCCAATTGACTCAGGGTTTGAACCATTGGAAAGATAATAATAAGGGGAACCTTGTGATATTTAATGGATCTCTTATAAATTAATTTTTACCCATTAAATCCCAACGGAAGTGTCCTAAATTTCAATTTTAGTAGTGCAATCTAAAAATAGTAAGTTTCTAAAAATAGTAATTCCTTGAATTTTATATTATTTTATATCGTGGAAGTCAAACCAATTAATCTCCCTCAAGATTGGTGACCTTACATATCCTCCCCACACCTCAAAAACATGTATAAATGAATATGTAACTTGAAATGGAAATTAGACATCTCTTCTCAGAGATAAGCATATGTTTAGGTCTGCAAATTTGATCAATAAAACATCTCTTATCAGAGATAACATTATTTGAATTGTTTTATTCTTGTTTCTAAAATTATATTTCAACCAAATATTTTGAGTTTTGGATCATATATAGAATCTTTTTAGTCTATTTAGACCTGTTGAATGGTCTATTATATCTCTAGAATCTAGTGTTATGATTACCAGTTGGGAAATTGGCATTGCCCATCTTCTTTCACATATTCAAGAAATCATTACTCAAATTTTGAACCATATTTAAAATAGAATATAGTTATACATTTTTGGAATCCATACCTTTTAAAATGATAGTGGGAAGTGAAGCCACTTGCTAGTTTTGCTAATAACCATTTCCCATCACATGATTATTCTAGTAGCTAAAATTTAGCTATGTTGTCTGCATCAGCGGAGGAAATGTATACAATTGGTTTTGATTGAATGAAATAACATTATTATTCATGTGTGGTAATATATTTAGTGATGGAAAACTATTTTTGACATTAGGTACTTTAGGCATCTAAGGATTGAGCTACCTATCTATGTTGATAACTCCTTTGAATGCTAATGCCAAAGTGTTATTCATAATTTATCTTCTCAATAACATAATAGTGATAGGGTTTAGGGAATTCTTATACATTTATAATGCTAATGATGCTTCTAGTTTATATATTTGGGTCAACCAGTTGTATATCTTTTGCCATATTTTATTGAAAGCATAGATGGGCTCATTAGGTTCCCTCTTCATGATAGTGAAGTGTTGGTATGCCAAACTATGATTAGTGACCTATCCAAACTACACAAGAAAAGATGATTGACATTTATCCCAAGAAGTGATGGAATTTTATATTAGATTTAAATACCAATCATAAGTAGCATCCATCAAATTAAAAGGGAATAATCTACATGCAACATCCTCATCTACAACATTCATTAGCCTTAAATCAATTTTAACTAATTTTATATGTTCTTATGTTATCTTTGCTCTTAAAGGAGAAAAAGATGGTGAGTAATTTTTGGGATTCCTAGGTAAGTCATGCATGTCCCCTAGGATAATGATAATAGATCCAACTAACCAGGGCTATTACTGAGCCATTAGCTAATTAGCAGGTAAATGGTTCCTTATGGGTAAGAGGTTCCCTCTTGGAGGGGGATTATTATGAATTTGGGATATTGGCATAGTTATAGGTATCCTATGATTTGAAAAGGGTAAGACTAAAAAACCAACTTGGGAATTAGATCTGGTCTTTCTCCTAGGTGACTCCAGTACAACTCTATACAAAGAATACCTACTATTATTGAAGGCACTGGCCCTCCTTCTAGCACCAGTGAGACTATTGATGTGGGTTTTATGCACACCACAACATAATGAGGCATCCTATAACATTTTTGGATCAAAATTGAGGTAAAATCCACTCTAGGGCATGAATTGCAAGTATATAATTTATTTTAAACTATTGATGGAATAGTAGGTAGGGCATGTAGGTTGTTGACAAGGTTTTTTGATAGAGGCATTGTTCTTAATAAGGGTAGTGAATCTCTATGTGAGGTGGATGGATGGTTAGATTCTAATATAAAGTGTTTATATCTCAAAATTATCTCAAAAAAGGAGGGAAGGGTAAGGTAAAAAATAAAGCTTCTTTGGTTTTCAAGAACTACTCCCCTAGGTAGTTTTCAAAAAAGATAAGTGCTTTTAGAACCTATGCCTGTTGCTAGTAGCAATTGCACATACATAATCAAACATGACTAATAATTCTAAAGAGATAATGATGCAAGAAATTCACAAGCCTCAAATAAAGGTTGCTCCTTTTAGGGTAGCTATTGCACACCCTTGATCAAGGGATTATGTCTCAGGCTAGTGAAGTATGTAAGGCAATTGTTGTACACACAAAGAAAACTATATCAAGAAATCACTCATGTGCAATTTGAATTATGAATTTATTTAAACTTAATTATTCCAATAAATATATTTACCAATAATTTAATATCTATTACACATCTATAGATTAGAACATCAATCAAGAAAATTAAGAATCCCTTTGAAACTATTGTACACTAAGGATTATTAAAACATACAACCAAAAAATAACAATTGATTACATAAAAATTGTGAATAATATATGCAAACACATTCACTAATGATCAAAATTGATGTTTATCCTATATTCAAAATTCTCTAACAAAAATCCAAGTTGGATTACAATTGTTTAAATAGGCTTAGGGAAGGGGTCATCTCATCCTCCAAGTTTATGCAAAGTGATTACATGTGGTAGTTAGAACATGCATTCTAACTATAGTCAAAACTATATAAGTTAAATCCTAGAGTTATCAATTAAATAAATTAAAATTTTCAAAGCCATGTAAGTGTGCATGTGTACAAAATATAAAGTCAATTTTATAATAAAAAATTAAACTACAAGGAAATTATATGATGTTACAAAATTATAAATGCATACAATCTTAGCCTATCAAAGCTACATTGTATGAAGCACTACATGTACTTTAGTTAGTGTAGTAGTTGTGGTGGTAGTAGTTAAAGTTTCCAATTTTGATGCATTACTAAAATCTTGATTTTTCTTGGACTTATTTTCTTGATAAAATTTATATACCATGTCATGTTTCTATTGTATATGTTCAAGTTCAGTAGTGGTGTTTGATGTATTTTATTAAATTGACCAAGGAGTCTTTCATGCTCATCTAAAATTTATTATTGAAAATTTACACTTCTATAAATTTATTTCTGGACGCACTCAACTCAGACTCTATCAAGCAATCTCTATGCCTTCATGGATGGCTACTATAGCATTCTTATGGGCTTGGGCTAGGTTTACAAGATTTTTAATGTAAGGAGACTGTCTAGGCTATCTATTCTACCTTTTAGTGAGGGAGAATACTTCATGTCTTTATTTAAGAATTATCTCTTTACCTCTATCACCATCTATTGTCCTCTTCTTCACTCTTTGTATATTTCTAGATGGGGGGTGAAATAGAGTGGAAATAGAGGGAAACTTAATGATGTTGAAGCTAGGCATTTGGGAAGCCTTGATTCTCAAGTCTACAACCCATGGAGGAATGTCTAACTGTGAAGTATTTTAGGTTATAACAATAACCTCTTCCTCAACCTCTTATATTTCTTGATATTTATTTTGAGATTTGACAAGTATGTTAGGTAGGGAAGGTCATATAATCTTGGACCAGTCCACTATTATAAATTGAGGGAGTGGGTGGACTATGTTCAATTGGGGGTTGACCTTCCTTCCCTTACCATAACTTATCACAATATTTTTTCTATGGAGGTGGTGGATGGAATTATAAGGGTGATTTGGGTGGACTAGACATGGAGTTGTGGACTGGATAATGCAATTTATACTTTCTTGGACACTTTTTTCTTCTTTAAGGCTCTGCTAGTAGAAGTGGTAGAAGGGATATAGGAGGTTGGCATGGTGAGTGGGATGGAAGTGGAAATTAGATAAATGGTAGTGGTGGTGAAGGGATCAATGAAGGTGGAAGAAAGCACTTCCACATGGGGTGTCCTCAATAAATAATAATTTGAAACACATCCAAAAATTGGTATAGAAGATAAAGGAACACTTATAAAGGGCTGAGTACCTAGGGAACTAGGTAATGTAAGCTCTACTTGAAGGATGTTGGCCTTAGATATTTTTATCTCTACCTCTTCATTATAATAATCCTTAATATCCTTAATTAGTTATATTCTTGGAGGTGAAACAAACAAGCCTTGTGATGATTCCACTGTGGGACTGCTTGTTGGAGTCCTAGGTTTACTTGTGTAACTAGAAGGGTCTTTAACTATGTGGGGGAGACTTTTTGGGTGGATGTCACTACCTCTAATGTTCCTATCCTAATAGATGTAGAAATATGAACCTGAGACATAGCAATAGTCACTTGAATGTCACTTACAATGAAATATTCTTATGTTTTCTCCTCCTCATTAGAATCCAAACTGATGGGGTCCCTTGCTTATGCTCCCCTAAAAGAATAGGGTTGAAGAAGTTCAAGCTCTTTATTGATATCCTTTAATATCAAAGAGAGTCTTTGAGATGAGGAATCCACCTAGTCCTTGGATTGCTCCTAAAACTATCCTTTCTAAAAGTGAGTGTGCTCCCATCCCTTGTATAGAGCCTTTTTGTCATCTAGTTCTCTTATAGTAACTGAGGGTCCTCTTGAATCACTCTCAAATGGTCCTCCTTTAATCCAAAAACTCTTACCCTTTATAAAACATCTTCATATTCCTTTGCATTTAAAAGTAGAAAATCATATGAATAAGGAACATGGATGTGGGGGATGTTAAGCCCCTGAAGATGCTTCTAAATAAGTCCATGCGGATCCCAATCTCTATGTGAAAGCATGGGGAAATTATATGTCCTTTTATTTCATCCCACTTCTCCAAAATACTTATTCATAGTGTAGACCATTCTCCTAATTATTAAATGGTGGCTAAAGTACAAAGCTTTCTTCTACCTAGATAAGTCCTCTTCGACAGTCCACCATAATTGGAAAGTAATTTATTTCATTACCAACTTGTCTAGGATGTATTTTGGGAGACACATAGGATTAACCTTGTTTCCCCAAATAATTATGACTATGAAGTCTAAATAGAAGAAGTAATCCCCTTTACCTACCAAGTTATTTACAATATTTGGTCCAATTCTAGGTATGGACGAGCCATGAATGGATTTGTGAACCTATGTATATACATCCTCTATTATTTTTACCATATTATTAGTGTAGGAATATATATGCATAAATTATAAGTTGTCATAAATTTAATTTTTGATACAATATGTGGCTAGAATCCACAATTCCTCAAGGTCTTTATAACAAGCTTTGATAATGACATCTAGAAAATATGACATCATATAGAAATTAACTGAAGGTATGAGACACTTGTCCTTATTAATTATATACTATCTCAAATAGAAGATGATTATCTCACTTAGGGCATATGCAACATTGTGGGTGATCATCATGTATTAAAATATCACTCAATACTTGGCATACCATAAAGTTTGTTCAAGAGAGCCATGCCAATGTATACCCCCATTCATAACTTGTCAATAGAAATAGATCCTTTTGTCTTCTTCCCTTTCCCTATGATGGTCTAGTCTAGAAGCAACCATGAAGAGAGTATCTTCTCAAATGATCTCTCTATATTTAACTGCACCAATGTATGCTTGTTGAAATAGGCATTGAGTATGCTCAAAGATAAATATCATTAGAATTTAGCTCCTATAATGAATGCTATAACTATCTTATTGATATAACGTTGGAGAAAAACATCTTGTGTGACCTTACCTGAGAAGAAAAGATCATATATGAGGTCAATGCATGGATTCACCTCTAGCTTGGTATTAGTAAAATATTATCTCTATCTTTTAAATGCCAACAATTATTTGATAAATAAATGATCAATGAGTGTCATGTCATCCTCCAATTAAAATACATCTATAGAATCGATTATCCCATAACTCTAAATAGTTGGTGTATCTATTTTTGAATATGGTAGTGTCAAACATTGTATCCATGAACTTTATATAATATTTGATTGAATATGGTGATGGAAAACTTGCTCTCTTAAATTCTCTAGATGAAGATGCCATTACTGTATACGCTATATGCCACTTATAGCTCCCTTGTAGGTACTATGTATGTTGTATGCTCAATTCTACTCTAGTTTGATCACTATTTACTCATAATTATCTTTGTAGGAAGTAGCTAGGGCTCTTTGATGCATATGATAGCAAGAGACTTCAAATGCATGTTTATTTAGAAAACATTCAAGGCTTCAATGTCTACACATCAAATATAGAGATTTTTGCATTGAATAGTAGTTCATGTGACATAAATGCCAAACATTCACTTTGCTTATAATCCTTGCATAATTAAAATTTTGTTAGTTCAAGTTCATAAGGGTCTCATACTATTAATGGGAACTATTTTGACCTTTTATTCAACTAAGTACAGCAAGGGATAGTAGTTTTATCAATAGTAAGGATTCATCAGAAAAATGCTTCAGCAAAATATTTATAGAGTAATTCTATTGGGGGAATTGTTTTGAACAAAATGTATGCAATAATTTCCCCAAAGACCTATTTCATTAGGAAAATATCTAAATAAATTATCCCAAAGGTTCACTCTAAAAAGTCCTAAAGTGTTATTTTCATGTGACAAAAATATGAAGGGTTTACTTCATAGGGCATTTCATCCATGATAAAAGTCTTGAAGGATCTACTTTGTAAAGGCCAAAGGGTTATTCAAAAGGTTGACTGGAAAGTTTGTAGGAAAAATTGCCCATGATAATTATCCAAAGGGTAAGTTTCAAGGGGTAAAGTGTCCTAGACAAAAGTATCGAAGGGTAGGTTGCATAAATCCTAAAGGTTATGTGCCCTTCGGGTCATTATTTTAACAAAATTGTAGTGGCAAGATTATTACAAGGAATTGTTTTGAGATTTTTGCATAAAAAAATGTATGATGAAAAAAAGTTTGAAGGGTTAACTTTCATAGGATAAAAGGCCCAGGATAAAAGTCCTGAAGGGTATTTTCAAAGGGCCAAAAGATAGGTGGATTAAGCTAAAGGATCATTTCTATCAGACAAAATGTCTAAAGGAATTGGTCAAAGGGAAAAAAATATTGGGATAAAAGTCTTGCAACAATAAGTATGAAACATAAAGGCTGAAGGAATTTAGATAATGGACAAAATACCTAAAAAGACTAATTCCACAAGTTTGATAAAGATCAGCCCAAAAACATAAAACCTGATAGAATAGGCTTGATAGGAAGAATTAGTCTATGAACATAATATCAATGTCATTTTTTTAAAGTATGAAAAAGGAAAATAATAAATATTCTCCTAGATTGTGCATAAACATATAGAAGAGGGGATCTAAATGAAGAACATGGTCTAAAAAAAAGTGGGTCCCCATTTCCCTATGGAAAAAGAGGGGTGTTGGGTATAACACATTGATAATTACTAGTTTAGAGTGTTTCTTGAGAGTTTCATGATGGGATAATAGGAAGTAATTTCTCTTTAAGAACCATAACTATCAATATCATGAGGGATAGATATTATTGGCCTATCCTCTTCAAGGATTTCCATATTTGGGTAAGAAGGTGTGGATAATGTGATTTATTTTTAGGAAATAAAAAACTTGTAGCTCTTCTTTTGAAGCCTATCTAAGTAGACCAACCTTTCATTTAATGGGGTCTTGATTTCATTAGCATGATAAATCCCCCATCAAGTGTTGGTCACAAATGGATACTCATAACAATTGACTATTTTACAAGATGGGTTGAGGTATTAGAATTTAAGGAAGATAATGAGAGTGCTATCTTGGAGTTCTATGAGAGTATCATAATAAGGTTTGGCACTCCTACTATTATTTCAGATAACACTCTTGATTTAATGGGTGTTAAGATAACTAATTGGGTAAATAGTAATGGCATATTATTTATCACTTCATCCAACTATTACCCTCAAGGTAATGGGTTAGCCAAATCTATCAAAAATAACTTGATCAAAATAATCAAGAGAACCTTAAAGGATAACCAAAGAGCTTGGCATACCAAATTGAAGACAACCTTATGGGATGATAGGATAACTTATAAGAGGAAAACATGGAATTCTCCTTTTGTGCTCATCTATGGGAGGGAAGCTAGGTTGTCTATCTCTAAGGAGATACCTACCTTAGAGTTAGCACATCAACTAGAGTTGCTTGAGAACACTCCAATGGAAGTGAGATTGATAGAATTAATGGAGTTGCAAGAGACTAAAGATAAAATTCATCAAGCTATGGAACATCACTAGGTACTAATGAAGAGGTATTTTGATAAGAAATAAACTCCAAGGTCATTTCAAGAAGGTGACATAGTATCAAAATGTGAATAAGATAGAGCAAAATTAGGGAGACATACAAAATTTGATACCTTATGGAGTAGACCATATGTCATCATCAAATGTAAGAAAAGTAACTCTTTTCAATTAGTAAGGATGAATGCATATGATCTACCTATCCCTATGAATGGGATACATTTGAAACCCTATTATTGAGAATTTAAGTTATGTTTTTCAAATGTTAGAATAGGCATGTGTTTCCTTTGTTGTGTGTCTTATGTTTAAATAAGTGCTATTAAGCACATGTGTGTTTCTTGCTTTATGTTTTATTCCTATTATTTTTTTGTGTTTTGTGTACTATTCAAGGATTTTTTTTTATGTCAAACCTCCTATACACATGACTTCATAGCCCAAGGGATAGGATTACGCGACTGGTCATGGCAGAACAAACATGCCACCCATGGGAAATTATCAAGAATGTTGACCAATTTTCCCTCAGGCCAAAATGGGTCAACCCCTTATAGTTATAATATCATATATGGGCCTTTTATAATATCATGGGGTATGTTGTTGTTCATTTTATGTCATTTCATATGCCATTCTAGCTTTGGTCATAGTCTAGCTTGATCCTTATGTCATTTGGTGTCTTAGGGATCATTTTAGGGTCATGTAGGAAAGTGGTAGGTATTTATGGTGATCAATACAATTAGATAATGGAATAGGTTTGATTATTACTCAATTAATTCATTTGAGCTTTCAAAGATCAAATAGTAGCTTAGGAACAAGCTTTGTGAAGCCAGACCGTCATCAGGACATCATATAAAAACCAAAATGGAGTAAATCTCTTGAGTATTTTTTAAACATGCTCAGAAGGCCTCATGTGACCATCAGACCATGCATGATCAATATTATACATACCAAGATCATGTTTTTTAAGTTTCATATCTTGATGAGTCTTCCATATCGAGATCTAAATCCTCTAGTTCATTTGCCTTGTGTTGCTACTCACATCTCACCTCTATATTAAAATATTCATTTTAGAAGCCATTAAGACTTAGAGATTAGTTTTTATCCCTTGTTTCATCATGGTATAAATATGATGGTCATGTGGTATACATTTTGGTACATCACCTCCTTTAGATTAGTTTCAATTTATGCATTATCTAACTCTTTTCCCCATAAATAAGAAGTAGTTTAAGTGATAAGCATTGCACAATATATTTAGAGAGCTAGCACTTAAATATAGAGGTTCATTTTCAATATAGGTACACCCACATACCTATAAATGTTCCCATGTTACCCAAATATGGAAGAAGCTTGAACAATTTTTTTTAGGGTGAAAGATTTGATGACAATAAGACCGATTAAGTAGGTCACTTAATCAAATCTCAAAAGAGCAAAAAGACTAATAAAAATCAACTAATTAATTAAAAAAGATTAAATGCTTAGTTTAATTATCCATTTATAATTAATGAATATATATATATATATATATGTGGAAATTAAAAAAATCAAAATATCAAACCTTTCATCATTACCTTTATGAGTTGTCAAAATATCTCAAAATATCTAATTTGAGAACTATGACTAGTAACTAAAAGTCATAATGGCATGAAATATTTTTACTCAACTAGATTTAGTCTCAATTCAACCTTAACTCACCTTGGGTGAGAGTTAATTCTTGAAGCTATAAATACAAGGCCATACCCATTGATTTTGAAGCCATCTTGGTGTAATGTTATAATGAACAAATATATGCAAAGAAGCCTTGCATGTAATGTTAGCATGCCAAATTAATGAGCCAAACAACCAAATCAAGGTGACAAGGAAAGGTGAAGCTAATAAATCTCCATTTATGAATATTTCTTGATGCAAAAGCCAAGTAATCCATTTCTACAAGCCATTTGGAACTCTAATGAAGTTAAAAGAAGGTTTTATTTTATGTTATAGTTGTGTTTCATATACTTGTTTGTTACTTATACTCTCTCTACCATTTAGGATAGTGATGTTATGATTTTATTGTGTTTATTTGAGTTTTATTTTTTAGACTAACACAATACTAATCTCCCCTCTTGGATTCCTTGTTCATATAGAAATTATGAATTTGAGCCTTCTATGTTAGACAATGAAGATAAAGAGATGTTGCTACCTTCAATTAAATACCTCATTATAGATATTCATATAGCATTGGAAGAGGATATTTAACTATAGAGTAAATAAAGGAGAATGTGAAGAGGAGTGAAAGAATAATGTTTGACATTATCTATCAAAAAGACCAAATGGTTTTTTAGAGAATATTTGGTGAAGGATATCCTCACTGAAAAAATCCATAACTATTTTAGGGACTTAAAATCCTTAATTTGGGAGGTATAATTTGAATTTGGTTCTTCATGTACTAGTCATGTATACTATATGTTTCCACTATGCCCAATGGTATGTATCTCATGCTTGTAAGACATTTCACATTCAAAAACATTAGATCAAATACATTATAGTGGACAATTAATTGTGTATTGATCCAAACATATTCACAGTGATGAAGTTAGTGTGTTTTGGATCTCAAAATGAAGGGGGTTTTCATACATAATGTAACCATCAATGTATGAGTGGAAGTTTCATAGCCACATTGGAAGTTTCAAAACTACCAGTCTATTTACACTTGTAGATTCACCACCATACAAAATTATCTAAGTTAAATAGTTGTAAACATTTATAATTCTCATGGATAGTTCATTTAAGATTTGCGGTGGACATCAAGGTTGATAGAGCATAAATATAGGTCTTGGAAAGGCAAAAGACATCAAAAATTGTAGTGATAAGTCTTAAAGTTGGATTGACATTGTAAAATTCAATTTTGATTCTTTATTCTTGTCATCTCATTGTTTCTTGCAATAGATGGGTTATTCAACTATGTTATATTTTAGTGAAGTGTGTGATAAAGTGAAAAATAGTCATATGTACAAGTTTTGGATAGAGTGACAGTGAGAATTATTTTCATGAAGGCCATGTTTATAAGTAACTTATACATTTATTACATTGCATAAAGGAAAGGGAGTAAAATTTCCTCACCCACTATTTTTTTCCCACATGAGGGTTCTCTAGGATAGCTCTTATAGGTGGAACTCATGATTATTTAATAATTATCATATAATATGGTAAGAATTATTTGGAAAGGGATGAAATAGGAAGTCAAAAAATAATGTTAGAATTCATGGTGTATCAATAAAACAAGGTTGAGATAATTAATACCAAGGTCTTATAAAAATATTTTATATATCTAGACATGGGATGAGGTGTCCATGAATTTCATTACATTCTATCCCAAGTCTATTTAATAAAATGTAATCATGGTTTTCATGCACATACAAAATATGCCCATTTTTGTGTATTGTCGCATCCTTTTGTAGCTAGTATAGTAACATTGGCTTTTATACATATAATTTAGAAGCTATATGGGACCCCAAACATCATAGTAAGTGATCATGATATTATATTTATCAATAATATTTTGAGTAATTTAATTTATTTTTTTATGTACTCAGTTGGATCGTAGCTCATCATATCATCCCAAATATTATGGACATACTGAGGTGATAAATAATGTTTTGGAGTGTTATCTTTGATTTTTTACTTCAAATAAATAAGATAAATGGATTAAATGGATACCAATAGTTGAATGATGGTATACCACTTATTTCCATACCTCATCAAAAATATTTCCATTTTTGGCATTGTATGGGTACAAAACACCATCTATTACCTCATTTATGAGGGTTCATCCAAAGGCTTGATTTTTTAAGACTACATTTAACATGAGTAAGAGGTAATCTATAGTCTCAAAGAGATTTTTTCAATGACAAATAACCAAATGAAGTAAAAAACATACCAACATTTCAATGAAATATACATATTGAAGTAGGATATTGGGTTTTTGTTAGATTACAACCATATAATAAAATTTCCTTGAAAAAATATATTAAGGAAAATAAAAGTTTACCTAATTATTATGGTCCATATTAAGTCTTGTAGAATATTGACAGTGTCACATAAAAACTAAAGTTACCTCATTTAATTAAAACACTTATATTATTTCATGTTTCTTGGTTAAATTTCATTGTAAAAAGAGTTTTAAACTAGATAAAGTTATTATATCTTGATGAGGATGGAATAATAATTTTAGAACTTGTTAAAACCTTCCATACACACACAAAGAGGTTATAGATGAGGATGATTATAGAATATATGATCAAGTGGAATAATATAGTAAATGAGGATGTGACATGAAAGGATGAATTATTCCTATAGAATTATGAAAATATCATAAAACATTATGATTTTTTTTGAAGGGAAGGGACATGTTACATCTTTAGCCACTATTATGTGTTATGATATGTGTTAACATGACCTCTTACTTAGTTATATGATAATTTATATATCTTCATATTGGTATTAGTGTCAACCTATAGAGTATCTATAGCCTTATTAGGGTATATACATGAGGTAGTGGTTAATATTAAAGCATCATATTATGTATTTTATCTTTATTGAAAGGTTACATATGTTTCTCCCTCAAAATTTATTAGTTATTTAAGAGCACAAATAATATTTATATTCAACTAAATTATAAAATATTACACAATAATTATTTATGCAAGCTTAGAATATCATAAATAGGGAGAAAAAACTAACAAATATCCCTAAATGATATGATCACTAGCAATAAAAAACTATGACCTATTATTATTAGTGAGTTTTTTAATACTTTAACAACTTCACATTATTACAAATAACATGATGAATTATTATAACATTCCCCATCTTAATTTATCATGGTTTCAAGTGAGGGAGACATAAGTTTTTTGAATGCCTCAAATTTATCATGTGAAAGTGACTTGGTAAAGACATATATATGTTATTATTCTATCAAGAAATGTTAGACCTAGATGTTGTGTTATTGAACATGTTCACATATGAAATGTGCTTGTACCTCAATGTATATGTGAATTCATGAAACATTAGATTATGAACAAGTCTAATAACACCCTAATTTTCATAATAAAATATGGTAGCTTGATTTTGTGGTACTCCCAATCCTTCCAGTATGCGACATAACCATATCACTTCATAGACAACTCCTAAAACATGATATGTTGCTTTAGGGGATGATAGAGAAATAAAGTTTTTATTTACTTAACCCCCAAGATATAGGACCAGATCCCCAAAAAAACACATATCCTAAAGTGGATTTTTTTTCAATAATATTACCTACATGATCTGATTCAAAATATATTGGTAAGAAGAAATTATCATTTTTATTTTATTTTAGACCAAAGTCCATTGTGCCCTTTATATATCTTAGTATCCACTTTGCTACTTTCTAATGAGACATCTTTAGATCTTGCATGAACTATGAAAGACAACTAACAACATTTATGTTATCTATCCTAATATATGTTAATTAATAATAATCCCAATCAATTGATGTTATATAGTTGTTTTCACTTGTGGCGATGTATCTGTACAAGACAATTGAAGCCTTGTCTTCATGGGTGTAGCAACTGGTTTACTATCTATCATCTAAAATTTCTCAAGTATTGCCTTAGCATATTTCATTTAGGACATAAATATTTGGTGTTCCTTTTTCCATACTTATAGCCCAAGAAAATAGTGTAGAAGCTTGAGATATGTCATTTCAAATGATTGGTTAAGATCTATTTTGGTTGTGTTAATCATCTTCATTAAACTTATAGTGATGAATAGATCATTGATATATACAACAAAAATCACAATCTCCCCCTTGTAGTTTGAGGTAGATATTTGGATCATAAGGATTACTCTTGAATCTGTGTTGAATTGGATGTTCATTAATTTTTATATACCATGCTCCGGGAGCTTATTTGAGACCATACAAAGATTTGATGAGTTTACACACTTTTACTTCATTACTAGGAATGACAAAACCTTCTAGTTATGTCATGTAAACTTCCTCTTGTAGATATGCACTTAGAAAGGAAATTCTCACATTCATTTGGTGAATTACTAGAGAAAATATCATTTTGATAGTCTTGATCTTAGCCATGGGATCAAATGTCTCCTCATAATCGATTTCTTCCTTTTGAGCATATCCCTTTTCTATGAGTCATGCCCTATGCTTATTAGTACTACCATCTAATTCTATATTTAGTTTTGAATACCTATTGAAAATTGATTGGATTCTTCCATATTAGAATATCTTCAAGCTTCCATGTGTTATGTTTCATTAATGATTGAAATTC
Organism: Torreya grandis; assembly: GCA_037957365.1. Classification (NCBI taxonomy): domain Eukaryota; kingdom Viridiplantae; phylum Streptophyta; class Pinopsida; order Cupressales; family Taxaceae; genus Torreya; species Torreya grandis. The sequence continues at coordinate 687,252 of JARHVA010006336.1, read as the reverse complement.
TAAATTCATGACATCCTTCCAAGGTTTTGAATTTAGGGTTTACTTAATTATAGAGGGATCAATTGATTCAACAACTATGCTCATTAGGTCCAAATTGACCTCTTCTTGAGTCATGATATGATTCATTGGTCTAGTGGTTGATGTATTTATAATTTTATCTAGTTTAAAATATCTTATTATAAATGTTTACCATTTAGGTATATGTTCAACTATTCTTATGGGTGGATCTATAGCATTTGAATGATCATCCCCATCATCTTTGTCATCATTAGTGTTATCATGACTATCTATAGGTATGATTATTAAATCATGTGAGTGTGTGGAATGAAAAATGGTTTTTCCTTTATCATTAAACTCTACATCCCAACTTATGAATATTTTCCTTGTTTTTAGATCCATAAATCTTTATGAAAATGACTCTTTACTATACCCTAAGAATACATAAGTCATGGATTTATTATCCAAATTATTTATCTTAGTTTTAGGAACATGCATGTATGCCTTACATCTAAAAAACCAAATATGAGTGATGGAAGGTTTATTCCCTATTCAAGCCTCATGTGAATTCATATTATTAGGTGTTATAATAGGTGACTTATTTGACAAGTAAACTACTATATACACTACTTTTATCCAATATGCACTTGCTAAACCTAAATATTAAATAATGCAATCAACATTTACATGATATTATAATTCTATCATTATGTAACATCATTATATTGAGGAGTATATGGTGGAGTCATTTTTTTGATGAACTCTTTATTTTATAAATAAGCAAAAATGATTTACTAATGTATTCTCCCCCTCGATCTAAGTAGAGAGATTTGATTTTATAGATAGTTTCTATTTCCAAAACCACTTTAAACTCTTTGAAAGTGTTGAAGGATTGATCTTTGGTATTTTGAAAATAAACCCACATTTCACATGAGTAGTCATCAATAAATAGCATAAAATAATGAAAAATCATGATGACTAGGTCTCATTGGTCCACATAGATCGTTATACACCAAATCTATTTTTTTGGATGCTCTTTGAAAAAATGATGCTCTATGTTATTTCCCTACTAGGAAATTGGGATAGAGATTGGTATGTTTATTCAAATAAGGAGTCCTCATACAATGTTATGATGGCTTAGTGAATTTAGGTATCTAAAACTTACATTCCCATATCTATGATTCCACAAATTGGCTAAGTATGAATCTTTAACTATAAGTACCTAACTATTCAATTGAAAAAATTCAAGTTAGAAAATTTTCCAAATACATAGGCTTGTGAAATAGTTTTAGATCATTTTGAGTTATATTTGATTAGACACATATTTTTACTTATTTTTAATCAAAATCAACCTTTAAGTTTTTCTCAAGTAATTGATTGGTAGAGAGTAGATTATTTATGAGTCCTAGGACATACATGACATGAAAATTTTTACAAGAATATTTCCAAGTTGTAAGGATATGTTAACAATGACTTATAAATGATAAGATAAATAATCATCCAAAGAGACATGATTTTTAGGAGAGGTATCATTCATACTATAGAACTAATATTGTCTTCCATTCATGTGTCAAGTTTCATTAGAGTGGGCATACCAGACATAAATTTGTGAAGTTAATTCTTCATGAGACTATGTGGCATATAATAATTCTTCATTGGAGTGGATGTATTACTATTCAAAAAAATTTCCTTGTTGATGTGATTTATTCTTCCGATTATCTTTTTTTTAATCTTGTACTTTTTGTGGATGTAATGATTATTGGTTTAGAGGATTCTTATTGCTTGAGAAGCCTTTTGTGAATGAGTTATACCAACAATAAATTAGGTCATGACATTTATTTCCATAAATGATGCAAGGTTTATTTTATTTATTCCATTATGGAATGTGCTAACCTTGATTATTTTTAGAGGACTTGACCTATTTATTCCCTTTTTATTGATTAGAGATAATAACATGCTATTCTGATTATTCTTATTTTGCATGCATAGACTCTTCTTATTGTAACATGTTGAGAAATTTATCAAATCATGGTTTTTATTCAATTAAAATAAAGGTAATCACAAATATCCTATAGGAGGGTGGAAATTCTCTCAATACAATAGGTAAAAGAGAGCTATCTATCACTTATCCAATGCTTGAAGTGAGGCTCTTAGGTTTATAATTATAAAATCTTCCACTTTTCCATCAGATTTAAATTTTTTAGAATGAACATGAATCCATTGATGGAGATTTATGATTTTATTTTTGGCCTCATTAACTATTTAAAGCTTATCCCAAGTTTCCTTAGTTGTTGTAGCCTCTCAAATTTGAGGTTGTACCTCATACGATACCCCAAACATTATAATCAACTTTTCCTTCTAGTTTTATTTATAAAAATTATCTTGTTGATCAACATCATAGGCATGTCAAGTGAGTGTGCCATTAAAAATAGACCAAATTTCCTCAAATTCTAGATGTGTCCTAACTTGTTTTTTCAAGAAACATAATTGTCACCACATAGAAGTTATGAGTCTGGTAGAAAGAAATTGGATCATTTTTGGCCATTGTGTATAATTTAACAAAAGGTAATGGATTTGTTCCTTATTATTCCAAGTATTAAGGTATTCATTTATATATATCATTAGACTGATATACTTAAACTTTATATATACCACCCTTATTATTTATATGTCAGTACATGGAAGAAGCCCATCCTTTCTATAAATCCAATGGTACATGAATGAAGTGTAAATGTATGTGAAAAATAATAGTACATGGTAATTAAATATTATCAAAAGAGGTTCACCCAATCACGAGCACCTGATTAGATGTAATTTTGCATACAATAGTGTAACTTCCTTATATACTTAGAATTTTCACCTGTCAAGATTTACGCCTATCGATTGAATCAAATGGGTAATGGAGGGATGGATAATGAAAAGTTTAACCTTATTTATCACTAAAATTTTATAGGATGATGCCCATACATAAATATTAAAAATATATTAGGCTATGTATGTTGTAATCCATTCGTAATGACTTTACCCATAAACATGAGTTAGAGGCATCACTTGTACTAGACATTGTGATTGTGCAAAACACATTATTTTGTTTTTTGGCTTGATTTAAAAATAATATTTGCAAAAAAATTTATTAAAATGCTTTGAAAATAAAATATTATAATTTAGGAAAAACATTAATTTCATTTAAAAAATAAAAATAGTATTTGCTACCCTTTAAAAGCATTTTTTTAATGATTTTTCAAGCTAAATTTAGCTAACTACAACTAAATTTGGTGGAATTTTCAAATTTAATGGAATGGTTAAAAAAATTTCTAAAAGCTTTTTAGGGGGGATTTGAAACTCTCACTTACACTTTACTTAAAAGTGTATCTACCAACCCGCCTATGCATCATTTTAAGTCTATAAAAATCATGACTAATATTTTAAAGTCCTAAAAAAACTACAATTTATGAGCAAAACCATACCTATTATGGAATACCATGGGTTGGTAAAAAAGTGGTTTTGTGATAATTTTTTATCATACAAGGTGAAGCTGATGGTGGTTTTGAGGATAATCATACTATTTTTAAATATCAATAAGTTATTTTAATGCTTTAGAAGGAATCCTAATGCTCTAAAAAATAATATAAGCTCAAAGGTGAAGTAATATACTTATTTCCAATGCCAAACTTTAAATGGAATTGGTTTTTAGGTCCTTAAAGTGCCGTTGGTGTTTTAAATAATAGAATAATAATATTAGAGTGCTAAAATATAATAAGAATGTTGAAGTTTCATATGTAATATGCTTATTTCCAATGCCAAGATATCAATGCCTATTTACAACATCCAAGATGTAGAAGACTTGTAAATTATAATTATATGTGACATACATATACCCCTACATTGAATAAAGTATATGACTTACATGTATCATACTGCACTCAGCTAGAATCATTAGGCTATATTTTCTTAGATGCCCAGGCTAAATATTTCTTAGATGCCCATGATAAATATTTACTTCAATCACCAAGTTGATACAAATCTAGGAAGTGATGTAAATCTTTATGTGTAGTTCTCAACCAATGAATGTTTCAACATTGTATTACATCTGCATGAATTATAACAATGCAATAAATAATAACAATGCATATTTAAGGATAGTTTGAGAGTGCACATGCTCCTCTTAGGTTCATAGATCTAACTGCTCTAAAACCAAATGTAAGATCACAAATAATATTTATATTCAACTAACTTAGAAAATATTACACAATAATTATTTATAAAATATTAGAAGCTCACAAGTAGGGAGAAACAAACTAATAAAGATCCCTAAATAATAAGATCACTCATAATAAAAAAACTATGACCTATTATTATTAGTGAGTTGTTTTATATTTCAACAACTTCCCATTATTACAAACAACATGATGAATTATCATAATAAGTCATATATTTCTAGTATTCTTATCTACTCACAATCATCATGTTTAAATTTTATCTATTATACCCTTATTATTGTGAGTTACTATTGTTATTGTGCTATGTCTATTTAGATTGAAATGCATTTCCTTGATTCTACTTTGGAAAGTTATATTGAGATACATTATCTTGATCCTAGTTTTTCTCTTTAAATAATTTCATTAAATTAAAATATATGATGGTTTTACTTTGATACCACTTGAGGGTATCACATTACCTATCACCATAGGTCTTAATACAATTTTAGTGTGGCTTCATGTATTACTAGATAGTGGGACATAGGTTGTATTACTTATAAGCTCATGGCTTAATCAAATGAAATAAATTCCATAAAAAATACAATAATTCTTAAATTTTGTACATGATAATAAATTGAATACCATTCAAGGCATTACTTGTGAGTCATAAATACAAGTTCAACATGAGGTTTTTCCTAATTAACTACCAAAATAAAAAATCATATAAAATCAAATGGTTAAATCTAAAGTGCAATCACCTAATCGTCCATGTATATGGTAATATTATCACAACCTATTGTGTGTATTCAATATAAATCACCTATTGAGATTCCAATCATACAAAAACCATCAAGACTAAGAAAAGTGTTTGTTTCCAAGCATATTATAGCTATCACGTATATTTTTAAGGAAAATGATTACAATGATAATACTAGTGATTATAGCTACTATAAAATCCATTTTTATTCTAATGATGATATTAGTGGTCATGATACATTTTATTTGTTAGATTCATGAAACCCAAGACGTTAAAATATTTATCATGAAGATAAAATGGTGATTTTCATGCCCAATATGATCATATAGATGGTTTTATTGGTTATACTTACTTATTAAACACGTGTCATAACTAAGTAATATATTTTACATAAGTTATTTATTTCAATTTCCTCCATTTACTCATCTCTAGTGTTTGATTTCATTCTTTTTTGTGTGTATGGATTTTATGTTAATCTTGATTCCTTCTAGAATTATATAATACTAATTATCTCTAGATTCTTCTATTTTTTACATCCATTTTGATTCCATTTTTAAGTTACCTTCTTCTTTTACATATTTGGTTATTTGGTGTTTTCTTTCTCCAATTTTATATATCATTATTCTATCCATTTCATTTATGTTTATTGCATTATTTAATTTACCCAAGACATTTATTTTTTAAAATTCTACCTATCCCCACAACTTATGAAAGCTTCCCATGATGATATCACATATATATTGAGGCCTTCCACTCTATTATGCACACATAATAAGGTAAATTTTACCTTTGTATTGGAAAGTGCATGGAGTTAGGGAATATTTTTTTTGACATTTAATGTAACACATACATTGTAGACATTACAAGTATGTGTAATTTACATAATACATACTCATCATTTAAAACAATGATCAAGAATGCTGAACCTAAATGTGTATGAACTATAATGTATGCATGTTATAACACATACACATTCTATCTAGTGAACATATCATGTATGCATTATAACATGTTCACATTACCTTCATTGTGTACAAAAAGTTAGGAAAGATGTAATAGAAGGGGTATATGGTTTATAAAATAAATTCCAAGTATAATGTTACATTTATATTCCTTATACTTTAAATATATTATAATAAATATAAGAAATTAGGGTAACTCTAAATCTAATAGATTTAGTCTCACAATCATATGCCTTACGATGTGGGAGATATTTTTTCAAAATCTAATCTGGAATTTTTAGGGTCTCAAGTATTGAACTTATGGATTCTAAGGCATACATTTTATAATTGATGTCCAAAACATATAGTCATTTTTAAGGTTTTTTTTCTTTTTGTATTACTTATTGGCATTTTTATGAGCCCTAAGTTTATCAAAATTTAAGTTTATAAATCACTCACTTTGGATTCAATCCAAAGTGGTGTGATTTGGACAACATAGGTCACATTAATGATTCTACACATCAAATAACCAATTTGTGTTAATTTCACTGACTCATTATCCCTCCCTCATCCCTAATCATAATCTCATCATCCCTTATCATCCTTAATCACTTCTTCATTGAACCTCACCATCCCTTATCATCTATAATCACTTCCTCATCATACCTAATCACTCCCTCATTAAACCTCATGATCCTCATAATACCTAATCACTTCTTCATCATCTCTAATTATCCCCAATCACTCTATATTAATCCTTATTCATCCCTAATCAATCACTCATTGAATTTGACCATCCCTCATCATATCTAATCACTACCTCATCTCCATAATAACTTCATCATTAACCTTCACCATCCATCATCATACCTAATCACTCCATCTTCATCCTTCATAATCACTATTCACTCCATCATTGAACCTCATCATCCATCATCCTCCCTAATCAATATATCATCCTCCTAAATTTCTCACTCATTGACCCTCACCATCACTCATCATCCTTAATGGCTTACTCACCATACCTCGTCATATCTAACCACTCCCTCCTATTCCCTCATCATCTATAAACACTCCATCATTAAACTTCACAATCCCTCATAATACTTAATCATTACCTCATTGACCCTCACCATCCATAGTCATAACTAATAAATGCTTCATTGTCCCTCATCATTATTAATTATTCCCTCCTCATTCCTCATCATCCCTAATCATTCCCTCAATAACCTTCATTATCCCTAATCAATCCCTTATCCTAAATAATCACTCCCTCTTTGACCCTCACCATCCCTAATAATCCATAATGAATTTGATAATTCATAATCATCTCTACCCACTCCCTCCTCATCCCTCTTCATCCTTTTTTTCTAAAAAATTGTTGGTGGGTGTAGTAAATTATTTCTTGTGTCTAATTAGATTATTTTACAATTCTATATTTTATTCACTCAAATAAGGCTTAAATAAAATATTTTATCACTCATACTCTTTCAATCAAATAAATAACTCCAAGCTATCATCTAATTGTCTAGTGGGATTCAAAGATCTATAGGTGATCCATGCCTATACCATGGAGAGAGTGTGTATCCAGAGACCAAAACTAGAGTACATAGATAAGAAATTAAGTAAAGGATGGGATTAAATTGTATTAACTACATATATAGATTAGTATTTGGGAATCTAAGAATCACAATCCTAGATTTGAGAATCCACATTTATATCTATATAGATAGGGTCAATTGAACACTATTCAAGAATTCCAATCTGAACCCCATATTTGACCATATATCCATAGTAGACTAAATTTCCAAAATATAGATAGGTGGTTATAAATTTAGTAGAGTGTGTTCTAATTTGATAGTTGATAGAGTATATTTACAAATCCAACTCAATATATATCTAATTTAATCTATAACCAAATGCATATATAAATGGAAATGAAGGGAATATGACTTAATCTAGTGGATTAAGGAGGGGCCACTTAGAGCTTGGGCATGGCTCAGTGTGATTTAAAGGCCAAACTAAGACCTTTTCATTCTTTGACTATTCCCTAACCCCCAATATAGAATATCAAAGGATAGCATAGGAACGGGGGCCACACCATATGTGTGTGTGTGTTTGTGTGTCTATATATATATATAGGGGTACCATTCCATAGTCCCTACCCTAATCTCAAACTTTCCATACCTGCTAAGGTAATGGAATATTTCCCTACCTACTTCATCTAGCTAAGGAGTAAGACAAGGGAAGCTTGCCTTTTTGATTTTTAGTTTTGATTCCTCTAATAGCATATCAAGGAAATATTTCCTTCTCAATAGATAACATGGGAGTAATACACAACCATAAAGGGAAGTTTGCCTTCATTGTATCTAAATTTTCTTTGCTTTTAGATTAAGTCATGGATATCAAGGGAAGCTTACTTTATAATACATAACTTTATCATTACCATACCTACTTGGCTATGCCTTACCTGATAAATAAAGGGAAGCTTCCTTCCTGGTATATAACTTTGTTACTATCACCTACTATCCATTTATATACTAGATTATTATCTATCAAGGGAAGTTTAATTTTTGATCTATAGATTTCATTTATTCTTTCCTTACCTAATTATATATTCCATACCTTATTAGCTTCTATTATAGGCAAAGGAAGCTTGCTTCCCAATAGGTAGAATGATAAATGAATTTTTGAATCATGCTATGTATGTAATAGATTTTTACCATTGAGCATGCCATACTTAAACTACTTATTTGAGTATACCCTACCTACTTTACCTACTTAATTATGCCCTACTTGATTGAATATCTAAGGCATATTTTGATCTTGAGTATACCATACATATATACTCGATTGAATACCCAATAAGTATCTTGAAAGGAGAGGGCAAATTCTAACTTATATAGAAAAAGGAATGACTAGGGGACAATCAGGCATAAACAAAAAACCACTATACCCACCATAAAGGTATATTATGGAGTGACCTAATGTATATAATACCGAACATGGTAATAATTATTTATGTGATTTAGTACATATACATATCATATAATAGATCAATGCCATATTTATATGTATTTTATGATGTTGATGTGATACATAATGAAATATAGGTGTGGGTAACATGATATGATGGTTAATTCCTACCCTATTAATATAATCATTTTTTTCAAATACTTGACATTATTAAATAAACTTCATTATATATGGGTTGCATTAGTGTGGTGGGATTTTATTTACATTTACCTTGATCATAAGTGGATATGGTGTGTTTGGCCTATAAGGGACCTAATAAAAAGTAAAATTGGCATGAAGTGGTGCCTTCAATGCCCAAATCTCAATATATATATGTAATTAATATAATTTTATCCCATCATTTTCTTTCTTTCATGCCTATTTATTATGAGCCAAGGATCTATATGCACACTCTCTCCATGATTTGGTCATGAATCACCATATATATATTTGAATCCCACCAAACAATCAGATAATATATCCAAGTTCCTTATTTGAGTGAAATAAGATGAATGAAATAAGATTTTCCTTGGGCCTTATTCACATGATCAAAATTTGGAATTTTAACATACGATAATTGGGCAAAAGGAGGAATCTACTACACCCACCATCAAGGTATTAGAGGAAGTGATTATGGATGGGGAGGAATGAGGAGGGAGTGAATAACAATGATGAGGGATGATGAGGGAATCATTATAGATTATAAGGGATGGTGAGGGTTAATGAGGGACTGAATATGGATGATGGAGTGATTAGGGATGATGAAGGAGTGATTAGGGATGATAAGGATGAGAAGGGAGTGATTATAAATTATTAGGGATGAGGGGGGAGTGACTAGAGACGATGAGGATGATGACTAAATGATTAGAGATGATGAGGGATGGTGAGGCTCAATGAGGGAGTGTTTAGTGATTATGAGGGAGTGATTATGAATGATGAGGGATGATGAGGGTAAATTATGGAGTGATTAAGGATGATGAGACATTAGAAAGGAGTGACTAGGGATGGTAAGGGATAATGGAGTGATTAGGTATGATGAGGGATGATGAGGGTTAATGAGGGAGTGGTTAAGAAAGATGAGGGAGTGATTAAATATTATTAGGTATGGTGAGGGTTAATGAGGGAGTGATTATGGATAATTAGGAATGAGGAGAGAGTGATTAGGTGTGATGAGGGATAAGGAAGAAGTGATTAGGGATGAGGGAGGGATGGTGAAAAAGTGAAATTAACACAAAGTGGTAATGATGTATGTAGGTAATCAATGTGATTTATTCCACCCTAATCACACCACTTTGTATTGAGTTCAAAGTGAGTTTTTTTATAAACTTCAATTTTGACAAACCTAGGATTCCTAGAAAAGTTAACAAGCAATCTAGAAGGCACAAAAACCTAAAAAATGACTATATGTTTACCCATAATAGACATAAATTTGAAAAGTTATGCCATAAAATCCTTATGTTTAATAATAAAACATTGAAAATGCCTAAGTAATGGCTAGATTATATTTTAAAAAACCATGTTCCACATCATAAGGCATGTAGTTACGAGGTCAAATCTATTAGATGTAAAGTGACACTAATTTTTTATATTTAATAAAATATTTTTTTACATTTATATTCATTATAATTAATGTAGATTTTAGTAAAAAATATTCCCATTACAATAGATATTTTATATTTTTTTGTGCAATATGAAGATAACACGTACACATTAAAGCATATATGTGTTCCTTTCACACTGCACAAAGCAAAGCAAATACCCCTTCCAACATGTCTTTTATAATTTTTAATAAAATGTGAAAAAAATGTATAGATGGTATAGTTCATACATGCTATTTTCATTTTGAATTCAAAAACCAATCCTTTTGGCTCAGAAATGGCTTGGATTCCCAATCCAAAGACTTGGACCTAGAAACACATAGCTGAATTTGAAAGTTTGGAGAACAATAACAAAATTTAACTTTCATCACCAAATACACTTTGAATTTCAATGATAAAATTAATAAAATTATTGCCATGATGATGAGAATGATCTCTTATTTCCAAATATATGATTTTAAAAAAAAAAATTGGGACTATTTTAAGATTTTTATCTATGTTGATTTCTAACTATGGATTTTTAGGCCACTACATGCCGAAACTATACATGCATGTATTATGTTTAATTTTTTTTTTTTGGATCAAAATTTAAAAATAATTATATGGTCACAAAATAGGCCTGATTATATATTCATTCTAAAAAATCCTAATTTTCATTTTTTGAGGTAGTTATGGAGGTTGTACGACCATCTATCCATTTTTGGTTAGTTTTTAAGATCCATTTACTTATAAAATTAATAAAAATTTAAAATATTCACTATTTTTTTTAATAAAATATTGGTAAAAAAATAGATGATATTATTTGATTTTTCACAAAAGGGTTTCAAAAAATACTAAACTTTGCTAAAAAAATGATGCACCATATAGACAACTATCTACTATGTTTTCCTAAAAAGTAAGATTTTCTATTTAAATTTTAGATATTTGACCTACTTATACTTAAGATTTTATTTTAAAAATTAGCGTTTTATAAATTATATTCAAAATGATACAATTCATTTTTTTATACCATCTATATTTTTGAGTGTAGTGATCTCAAACAATCTACAAAAGTTGAGATTTGTTAATTTTTAGGAAGAACATGTCCATGGGTAGGCCTCTTTTTATTCCCCAACTTAGTGCACTTAACCCTATATACATTTTACTTATTTTTTATTCTCACTTTAACCTCATGTATTGTTGGCATCTTGATTAATTTATTTTGTTTCTTTCCTCACTTATTTCTAATATGATAAAATAGAAACAAGTAAAAAGCAAGCATTCATCTTTGTCTCTTACATAATTTGGCAACTTAACATATCGTAATTATTTTCATATTGCTAGAGGTTATATATATAAATTGTTTATAGATGTGTTTATTATGGTATTATTGAGTTTTATGTTTCTAATAATTATGTTATACATATGATTATGGGTTCATAGTTACTTTAAACTAGTTTTATGCATACATTGAGTACATCCATTTGTTGATTTTTGGGGTGTACCATTAGTGCATTAGATTTTATATATTTCCTAAATTCATTGTCATATTTAAATTTATAATTGATTATATATATCTTGGTTTAGAATATGTATTGCATGCTTCACATTATTATTGATTTGTGTTTTGTTGGATGAGTGATTGGAATTATTTATAGATTGCTTCATATTTCTTGTTATATTGTGTGTCCCTCTTTCTTTCCCTTTGATTTATCTAATTATTTGTTATTGTGATTTATTTTTCATGTATTTTAGCATATATCTCTTATTTTTTATATAGATGAACCTCTATTTGTATAATCTATGTCTCTTTTTTGTGATTGATTTCTTTATTCACTTTAATTATGATTCTATACATATTTACTCTAATTTGTTTAAGTTTTTTGGGTGATTGTATATGCATACATACTCCACATGAAATTTTGTTTTATCTATTTACTCTGAGTGTGGTATTATTTCTTTATGCTTAGTATGTTTTCCCATATTAAATTTTATGCTTAGTATTATTATGATAGGTGACATGATAAATATCATTCACACTATTACTTGATTTGTTATATGTTTTTTGCCTACATTGTCATGGTTTCTACCATGCATATATTTATGTAAAATATAGTTATACTTCATTAATTACAAATTTATTATATTGGGGTATGCTATTACCATGTCCCATCTGATACATTGGGGAATGTTATTTTTTGTGCCTTGATTACTATATTTTTTCATATTGGGGCACATGAATACATAGGGGAATACATTTTACATCCTTATCACTTACCCTCACTAATGTAAGAGCATATTATTTATAATTTTTATTATATAAATTTGACCCTTAGTATTCATACATTTTAAAGCTATATATGTGCTTTAAGGATGATATATTTATATAATTACATTTATAATTGTGATAAATATTATTTACATGATTATATTAGCTTATGATATTAAATATTTTAGACATGGTAATGTTGATATGGGTAGTACCCACCCGACATGTTTGATAAGAAAATTTTATCTCATTTTAGATAATAAGACATGACTAAGATCATGATTTGAAAGTATACAGATTTACAAATAACCATGTGGTGGAATAGTGGTTGAGAGACTTGGTTTTTTATTGATGAACATCCTACCTATCTATCTACTAGCTCTACCAAATAGTTAAACAAACTATCCCAGGATGTATATTCAGAATGATGTTATTGTATAATAATTGTCTTGATAAGAATAAACATAAAAGGAAATAAGGAAAAGGTAGAATTTTTTTTTATAAAAAAATAAGAGATATCTTCTTGAGATGATTGATTTCAGAAATCTAATGTGTGATTTAAACTAATGCTTACATATCTCTAGTTATGACTCATATATAAGCAAACACATTGTGGATTCTAATGAAATTAGATTAAAAATATGATTATTGTAGCCTTCAACTTAACATATTTTTAATTATGATAAATTATAAAATAACATTCATTAACAAATAAATATTATAAAATAAGTCTTAGCTATAAAAACTATTACACTAGATACCACTCAATTTAACTAACATACAATTTTACACTTAAATACATCATATAATAATCAATTATTTTAATATATTATGCAATATTTAGAAATTGAGAGAATAAAACACATTAAAATTTATAAATAATTATGATATTATATTGAAAAATATTCCTCTTCATGAAACCTAAATACAATATGTATATATATTTTAGATGGGCACCACCTCATCTTACATTAAAATTATATGCAAAGATTTAAAATAAAATTTTATAATTTTAAACAAAGATACAAATCATGAAAGGAAAATTACAATGCTTTAAAATCAGTAAGCTTACAAAATTAGCCTTTTATCCCAATTAAATATGACTTTGGTGGATCTTTGGAGGAGATAGATTACTATTTCTAGAAGGCTAGCATGCATGTATAGTAGTCTTCATTGATTCTAATAAGATTTATAATGTGCACTCCAAATAAAAACTCTATCTTGGCCAATAACATTACATGATTTACAAAATGGGTCTTAAGTGTGCCATTCATTATTGTGCTAGACTTTATTTTTTCCTTACCATAGATAAATAAGTCAATGAATTCTATGCTACCTACCTGGTTGGTATACTTAACTTTCCCTTTGAAATTAGACATAAATTTATATTATTTGGTATAAAACTCAAAAAAATAATATAGCTTAACCTTAGGGGAGAATAATTAAATAATGAAGGCTTCTTGGAACATATCCAAAACTATGTCAATAGTGTTGCCAATATCCTTAAGGATAATATTCATGTCATCTTCCCATTATTGCATAGAATTCCTCCTATGCAACATGAAAGTTTTGATATATTACAATTTCAAATAGGGTTATTCGATTCAAGTGGGGAAACATATATTTTGTATAACATTAATAAAGTTACCCAATTTGATGTTTAATCTAGAACTGTGGTCTTGGTATATCTTAACCTCATGTTTCTAAATATTGATCTTCCATTTTGATTGACAATTATCAACTAGAAGGTCATTAAGAGACTCCAAGGATTTTTAAAATATATCAATTATACCTTTTGGGATTGTAACTTTTATTTATGTTTCTAGCCTTTAAATTTTTTGTTTCATCTCATAGACTACTTTGTTTGCCAATATCCTTGTGGAAGTCACCATAGAATCAAATGTAAAATTCATCTCTCTCCAATCCTTGATTTTATCTTCCTTGTTAGCGTTAAGAGTTATTATTCTATTTTTTTAAATGTAAGAGTCTCCCATCTAGTTATTTTTCTCAATGTTACTCACTTAATATTCCTAGTGTGTTGTTAAAATTTCAACTTCAACTCAGGTTATTTTACTATTATCATCTATTTCCTCTTTTCCTTGGCCAACTGGATACTCTCAATCCATTTTTTTATCCATTTTGGACATGGAGATATTAGTGGAAGTGGGTGGTGTGGCTAATGAAAATGGTGATGGACAGAGTGAATTGGTCTTAGAAATGGTGACTATAGGGTAAACTAAAATGAAGTCTATGGATGTGGTTGGGATAGGGGCTTATGTGGTAGTGGTAGGAGTTGGAAACAAAGGTGGAAGAATAGATGTGGAAACTAGTAGATTAAATTGATAATTTGTAAGAGAGGAAAATTAATTCATCCACTAAAAAATACTCATTTAATATTTATTTTTATCTCCTTAAACTTTAAAATTAAATGGGAAATGATTCTAAGTATCCAAATGATAATAATTTCCTTAGATGTCAGAAGTATTCCCAAAGGGTCTACTATTGATACTATGACTTTAGGTGTCTCCATTGAAAGAAATTTCCTATTCAGTGTTATTGTGGTGACCAAAAATGAAAGAATTGTTGTCAAATTTATAGGAACAGGAGAAACTTATGACTAAGTAAAGGGTTGAGTCTGATTGGCCACATACAACACAATCATTTGAGGGAATTTTTTGGAGGTCCTAAATTCCAATTTACTAGTATATATATTTTTTAATTGGCCAATATTATTTGGAGAAACAAGAGTAGAAAACTTAACTTGAGGTGTCAAAGGATGAGTGTCAAGTGGAGGCATAGAATGAGAAGGTGGGTGAGTGACTATTTTTTTCTCTATAAAAAATACAATAAGTGGAATATATGATAAAACTAAAGAAGAGAGATTATAAATAGGAGAATAGGGGACTAATTTACCTCATGCATTTATATTTTTATTTTGGAGAGAGCTGGAGGAGGAAATCCCTATAGTAATTTCTTATTCAAATAGACATATTTTTAGGAGATTCATCTTAGACTGCAAGTGGATCAAGACTTTCTTACACTTATGTTAGCTACTTATGATTAGGGGTGAGAATTTGATACTTACAATTACTCCTCATATGTTCATCATATTCAATGTTTTAAAATACCCAATCATGAGGATGGGGATGGTGATCATATATAACTTAAATGCTTCCTCTCAATGCTTTGATATGGGGCTTGACATTCGCCTCAAGGTCCCATATTTTTAGGTTATGGTCATAAAAATTAAATGATTAAATATGAGATACTAATACTTATAATATAGGTGACAAATTAAAAATGCTCTTATCAAGTTTATATGGAAATGGAGGCTATGGTGCTTGATTATTTTATTTATAAACTACACCAACTCTATGGAGAAGTTGGTAAGCAATTTATTGGTATGATACTTTATATATGTTAAAGATAGGTATACTTAGGGGATACACTAATAATCCTATAATTATTATCACTATGAAATCTAAGTAATAATATTATTCTACCATACTAAGTTTAAATTTTATAATATCCTTAGAAATCCTATGCATTGGTATCTCATTGATTGTTTGGTACACTAATGGGTAAAATCAGTAAAAAATATCGTAGATGAACTATATAAATCTATGTGCATATAATTTATAGAAATTGAAATGTATAATTTCTCCTAAACTAGGGATCTAACATGGAATTTTATTCAAAATGATAGTAAAGTAGGTAGTGTCTAAGAAGTAGGACATCATGTAGAATTTTCTTCCATTTATTACACCCATTACTTGTATCAAATAAAATGAGATTATCTACCCAATATGGGGAATTATTTTCATTGATAAAAAGGGAACCTAGACCTTATTGACATGTGAGATGTCAATGTCTCCATATAATATGCTAATTAAATCTATGTTGATTCAAATTTTGGGTTTGAATAGCCTAATATGAATGCTATCAACATCATCTTTGTTGATCTATCACTTAGGGTCCTCAAACTAGTGTTTCAAAATTTACATAAAATTATTTCCACTATGCCATTTAGATATAATTGATTAATTAGAAAAGGCTTTAGGTTGAGATAACCAATAATAACCTTCAATGGCTAGGCTAACCAAGAATTAAATTTGACTTCTTCTTTAATAGACAAGTCTATGTTGTCCATATATTGTGTTATTAAAAAATGTTTTTCACATGGAAATAACTATGGATTTTATATTCCTTGGTGAATCCCTAGTTTTTTTATGGCCAAGAGTTCATATGAGTAGTCTGTGTTTATTGAGAAAGGGACTTATTCATAAAAAATGGGTTTTATCATGTCCACCTCATCAAAAATGTCAATGTAATGCTTTAAAACTAGGATCAATTTGTCATGGATGAGCAAGGTGTTTGTGAAAACTTGTGTAGTGTTGAAATAGAAGAGTTAGGAAGCCATTACTAGTCAAAATATTTTTCACTGTTTGTTTACATTGTAATTTTTTAGCTCTATAATTCTATGTTCTTGAGAGGAAATATGGTCTCTAATACTAGCTTTAAATGCAAACAATAAGAAGATAAATTACCTTTCTATTTTTATTTGCCTTAAATATTAGGTTAATGAGTTAAATTTTATTATTCATGCATCTTAAATGCTAAATGTGGCCCTTTTAGTTTAATCAGATGTTTTTCCCATACATTTTTTATTTTTGTTCTGGTTTTCATGAATTTGAAAAATATTGATCGTGAACCATGCACATATACTCATATTGATATATATGTAGGATTTAAATCATTTCTATCCTACAAAGTGGAATGTGTAGGTATATTTATGCACTTAATAAATGTGAAAGTGCCTCTCAGTCAGCCATGTGTCCTTCTCTAGTTAGTTTGGAGTCTCGATGTTCTTGAGTTTATCAATGATGCTCGATTGTGTACTACCATGATGTCATTAAAATTGGACATGTTATACCTTATATTTGGTTAAAACTCATTTAGTCATTAATATTTATGAATTCATTTTAGGCTAAAAGGTGTGTGATGAATATAACAATGACACATATCTCCTCACCTTTACTTCACAATAAATTCTTTTTAGTTTTCTTTGGGGTTGTTTTGAATTTGGGTGTTATGCATGGTAGTTAGATTGAAAAAAAGTGATGCATGACACCTCTTAATTTTATCACTACACATAGTTATTTTAATTTAGTGTGAATTCTTTAATGACTGAAAGGATGTGGCTATGATATTGACTTCCTATGAATAACTTAGGATTCTTATAAATTGGATATTTTTTAGTGTGAAGATGCAAGCAATGTGAAGATGAAAAAGAATGATGTGTGACACTATGGATAAGGTATGTTTCATTCTTCAAATAACACATATTTATATAATCAAAATATTTGGTATGAGGAGCTATGAGGACTGTGGATGCATAGTGAATGAAACTATGACACTTGACATTTTATGATAGATACAGAATTACACAATTCTAAAAATTATTGCATAAAGGTGAAGATACTACATAGTTCATGGAGAAAAATTCATATGCAAGCCTTTGTAAAATTTATTTGATTGCATACATACATTTATCTTAGATTTATTCATGAGACAATCATTAGTATGTGTTAAGATAAGCTTTTAAATTACAAGGATAATTAGATCATATTATTAAATATTTTTATAACTTTTTTTCATAAAATCCTTAATGATTTTAAATTTTTACTCATACAAAAGTGGGTACCTATTAATAAAATAATGGGTAGGTGTTGGTAGAAAAAAATGTTGATTTCTATGGGGAACACTATAATATGTTAGAACCCATATTTAATTATCAAACTTTGAAAATATACCAAAGTGGATGCTAAAAATCTCATGTTTATTAAAACTAAATTTAATCTTTAGTTATATCAATGTCATACTACATTTTGACACTAATAAAGAGTCATACACATATGTGAAGTGATTCATTTACCTTTCCATTGGGGTTTCATATTTAATTTATAATTAATAATTTAAACAAGTTATTTGAAAGGAATTATTTATTCTCTTTTTTGAAAAGATGTAAAAACATATATGAATGATTGACACAGGTGATCTAGAAGTGTAAATGAATAGCAAAGTGTAACATAATGATCCCAGATCAATTGCACAAAGTGACACAAATATTAGGTGGGAAAACCTCCAAAGGAGGTAAAAAACCCATCATGATTATTCAATATTGAAACACCCCAATAAATAAAATCCTCTTATTCTCACTCTTCAAATAACTTCTTCAAAAAACTTATTCTCAAATAGGTATTTACCACACACACATACAATAATATTCTTCACAAAATCTCATCAAAATCAATGTGTTAAAATAACATTTACCAAAGGTAAAATGTCTTTAAATAGTGGGGTGTGAAGGTGGACCATTGTAACCAATGGGTCCACCCTCTCCCTAAGGAACCAATAGTAAAATATATTTAATTTATTTACATGAGATTATGTTGTGTTAATAAATTAAATAAATTTATTTGTTAAAAGTATAGTTTAAGGGTAAAATCCAACTTAAACATTATTTGTTCCAACACTCCATCTTAATGTTAAGTGGGATAAAATACATAGTCAATTTAAAGGAATTATATTATATGTCAAAAAAAATTAAGGATTTAAAAATCTTCATCATGCCAAAAATCACCTTTTGAAAAAAAGATGAATTATAATCCATAGACTACTTAAAATTAATATTAGGCTAGCATGATCATGAGACTAAATCTCATTGTTTCTCATGAATAATTATCCAATCATATTTAGAGCCTTTTATAACATAAGGACATACATTACAAAGTATGTTTTAATGTATTGGGGTACTAAATTAAAACTTCCACACAAATTTTAATCAAATCACATAACTTTCACACAAAGTTTACAATGTTTTATAATGTTTTTCAATGAGAATAAGTATAACAAAGAAGAAGAAACACATGGCCATTATAAATTGGAATTGTCATGCACACTCCCCCTCAATGGCAACACTAAGAGGCCCAACATTGCACAAAAATAAAAAATATTGGTATCACTAAGTGGTTTGGTGAAGATATCTACCACTTGTTCATCTCTAGGATAGAAATGCAAATCAATATTACCATTGAGGACTTTATCTTGGATAAAATGCACATGAACTTCAATATGTTTAGTTCTTTGGTGCCACACTAGATTTTTTTCAGAGCTATACAACTTTGGATATCACAATGAAGGATGGGACTATGTGAAATATATAAATGATTTTCTACCAAAAACCTTCATAGACATATGGATTATTTATAATCTTCCATATTAGTTCTATACTCTACTTATATAGAAGAGATAAAGACAATATGATGCTTCTTATTACTCCAAGTGATAACACCTACACTAAACTTAAAAACATATCTAGAAGTAGATTTAAGATTATCGATGGAAGAATAAAATAAACCAAAATTAATTTTTTCTTTGATATAATGAGGAGTATTTTTAGTTAATTTCCAATGATCCAAATATAGATCCTGCATAAATCTAGAAACAACACTAATAACATATGAAAATTTTGACCTAGTAATGGTTAGATAAATCAAACTACCAATAATTCATCCATATAAAGTTAGGTTAGATTTTGCACATGAAAGTTTTAGATCAATTTTAATGCCAACTTAAATAGGATTAGAAGAATAATTACAATCAATCATGTTAAACTTATTATGAAGATTATGTGCATACTGAGATTGTGATAGAAAACTATAATGTTTATCTTTAATATATTTATTCCTAAAAAAATATTTAGAATAACTAAATTAATCATTTCAAACATTTGAATTAATTTATCCTTATATTAATGAATTAAACTAGTTAGATTGCTAGTAATCAAAAGATCGTCAACATATAAAACAATGAATATTAAATGACCATTTTTAATTTAAAAAAATAGATAATTATCTAAATAAAAATTATAAAAATCTAATTATTTAAAAAAAATAAGTAATTTTAGAGTACCAAGCTCAAGGATGTTTTAAACCATAAAAATATTTTTTAACTTGCATACATAATGTTCTTAATTAACATTAATGAAACATTTAGGTTGAGTCGTGTAGATTTATTATTCTAAATAATAATTTAAAAAATGCATTCTTGACATCCATTTGATGGATAACCTAACCATTTTGGGATGAAAGAGCAATAAGAAGTTTATTAGTACTCATTTTTTCTATGAGAGAAGATGTTTCAACAAAGTCAATCCTTAGTTTTCGAATAAACCTGTGAGCAACTAATCTAGCTTTAAATTTGTCATTTTACTAATTGAAATATATTAGATCTTATAAATTCACCTACAACTGACAATATGCATTTTATGTAGAGGAGGGAGAAGATCCGAAGTCCAATTTTTAATTAAGACATTACATTCAGCTTACATATCAACATTCCATCTACCATCTTGAGTGGCTTCCTCAAAATATTGAGGTTCACATTCATACATAATAATTAATGCTTGATAATAATGTTGAATTATAGTTATTTTATTAAGGTTATCAACATTATAAGATTGGATTAGATGTTATTACCATTTAGGTCTTTTAGATTGAACATGAATCTCAATTATGGCATGAAAGATTAGAACATGTTAATTTTATAAGTTTACATGATAAATTTGTAAATAATCTTATTGTTGGACTTCCTTTTATCCCCTCTCATCATGAAACTTGTGATTAACTTAGACAAGGTATTTGAAGGGAATTATTTTTTCATTTTTTCTTGTGATGTCTTATTTAGCCTTGAAAAAGAAGGATTTGGTATTGATCTATTATCCATCAAGAATTTATAGCCCCAATAGAGATATCTTTAGCTCCACTCTATACCTTGATCTAGTTCTATTTTAGCATCCATATCCCCAATAAATATTTACCCAAATTACCCCCATGAATATAAATTTTTGTTTTATTTTGAATATATACTGTTTCATCTTTTCTTAATTTAAATTTAAATTCTTAGAGGATTGGGAACCAATGTATCCAGGTTGAATGATATATCAGAAAACTTTATCTAAGTAATATTTCCCTTATCATTAACTCTTTTCAAGGAAATATCATTGTCATTTAAGTGTAGGAATGAATATTCTTAATGTAAATTCATTTCCAATTCACATAGTAATTATAAAATGAAAGTTAAAATTATGATAAGGACATAAAATGTTGAAAAAAAAAGATTGATCTACTCTCAAATTTTAACTAGCTCTCCTAAATCCTTAACATCTTAGAACATCTTGAGCTTAGGTCAACCATCCTATTAAATAAATAAAACCCCCTAGTAAAATTGGGTTGACCAATATTAGAGCTTTGATTATTGAATTTTTAATTTCTTGAAAGGATTTATTAGCTTCAATTATCCATTCCAATTTTGCATCTTATTTTAGCATATCATCTAAGGTCTTAAAATATTATCAAAACTAGGAATGAAATTTCATTCAAAATTAATTTTACCAAAGAATGATTTTAGTTCCTTCTTGGTATTAGGTAATTAAATTTTAAAAATTATATTGGCTCTTTCTGGTTCAATAGTGATACCTTCATTTGTAATAAAATGACCTAGAAGCTTTCATTTTATTACTTAAATTCTTTATTTTTAGATTAAGTAAGATAACATACCTTCTACATTTGTCAAAAACTTTTTGGAGTTGGAGCACATGTTTAGACCCATTCTTAGAAAATATTGTTAAATCATCCATATAAATAATCATGATTTTTAAAACTAGACCTTAAAAATTGAAATCTTTAGTCTGTTGAAAGGTTTCCATTACATTTATCAAACCAAAAGGAGTTATCTTATATGCAAATGTTCCTTACTTGGTGGTGAAAGCTATTTTAATTTTATCCTATTAGTCTACTAAAACCTGGTTACAACCTAAAAATCTATCTAACAAATATTTCATTTTAAAACCACTAAAAATATGAACTAATTCATCTCAGGATGGTAATGGGTAATTGTCATTATCTTATTATTCATTTAGATTTTAAAAATCAACTCATATTCTAATATCTTCATCATATTGCACCATGAAAAACTAAACATTGAAGCATGCATGAAGAATCTATAGAGTGAAATTTCATAACCTAAAAAAAAAGTCTCACACAAATAATTTTTTGAAAAATAACATTTAGCATTATCTCATTAAGCATTCATGAAGAAGGCAATATAAAAGGTACATATATAGGTGAAAAATAGACATGTCCCAACATCCTCATGCATGTGGGATTATATTTCAATAATGAACTAGAATAAACCTAAACAAAATAAATAAAATAGTGTAGGTAAAACCACATAGTGGAAAAAAACCTAAAATAACACCCCCTTAAGCATAGCTTAGGTGGGTAGAAGATTTTGATCTAGACAATGAGGCTTGATGAGGTACCCGAGCATAATGTAACTTCCATAAAGTAGAGAAAAGGAGAAAACTTGTAGGACAAAACCCATCCCCCAAATGAGGAAGTTTATAAAGAACTCATAACTAGTAGGATCTCTCCTATAAACCATTACCATAGAAATATCAAAGCCATCAGACAAATATTGTGCACAAGTAGACTCCACTATTTCCTCAAGTGAATAATACAATATGCAACCATTCTCTCTTCCACTAGTCTGTGAGAAGCATAGGAAGTGCCTAATAAATAAGCATAACAGTTTGTTATGCACAAAAAATAATTTTTTGTGTGAAACAAATATTAGTTGATATGGTATATTTTCAAGCACAAAATAGGTGTGAAAATATTCAACACATAAAACATAATTAATTGACTCCTAATTAAGCTTAATTCTATGATTGATTTTTAACACTCACTCCAACACCCTCACTTAAGCATAAAATAGGGAGTAAGAAAAGATAAAATAAAGAGACTAAATGGGTCCTGGCAACAAGGCCTGAATAGGTACCCATGTACAAATCATAAGGAAATACAAAGTGTCCCTATGGTAACAAATACATCTTACCAAACTACATGGATGATGAATTTTTGTAACCAATAAGTCAAATAAGACATGATACTCTATATGAGGCTAACTCTATAAAAAACACTAATCTCAAAGAACTAGAAAAAATAGTCACCAAGGATGAAATATATCACTGAAAAGTGCCCAAAAAACTAATAACAACAACTAAAGTCAAGAGAAAAAAAAACATATACTACAAGGTGTCCCAAAAAATCAAATGAATCAATAATCAAACATAATCTAAAGAGGTGAACTAAATGGAATAAAGGCCATCAAATACAAATGCACTCAATGGAATCAAAAGTCTTAATAAAACTCAAATCTACATGAGTGGTCTAGTTCTACTACTCAATCATAACAAATAACTATCACTAGAATTCACCAAAATATATCTTATGAAAAGAGACTGTCAGAGGTATCAATAGTGAAAAATGGCTTACCAACTAAATTTGATCTACTTCTAGAAGATGTAGTGCACCAAGGATTAGCAAGGAACAAGATAATTGAAGAAGCAAGATCTACACTATACCCTCCCATACTACTAAATATGTGGAGTGACATAAAAAGTGTCTATATGAGTGGGATAAATCCACTACTCTAACACTAACATGATGACTATGTATTCACCAGAATAGCTACTCTTCAGAAGGAGATCAAGCTCCATAATAAATCTAAAAGAGACTGTTAACTGTTAAAAAAGTGTCAAAGATAAAAAAACAAACATCTCTCAATAAAAATTTCCTTGATGGTGATGGGATAGTCAATAAATATAGAGTAAGTGATCAACATGGAACACACAAACATGAATAAAAATACTCCATGATTCTTAGTGTGACTACAAATAAAGATCCCATGTAACAAAAAACACCAGATGATGCATAAAATTTAGAATGTGATCAATCTATAGAAAATGAAATAAATAACATGAGAGTTTCTCCTAAAAAAAGGGAGCAAAGTGTGACATAAAACCATACTCAATAATGTAGGATGCCAGACTCTACTGAAAAAGCATTTGTGAGTACAAAAAATGGCACATAAAAAAATATAATGCACACTAAAAAATGAGACATCAGACTCTGTCAATAATGCGTCCATGAGTGTAAAGTGTTATGACAAGGACAAAAATGTAGGATCAACAAATATAATTCACACTAAGGGTATTTCGGAGTCTATCAAAAAACATCTTGTGTACAAATCACATAAAAATAAATGAAGTGTTTTTGTGAGGGGGTCTCACCACCTATAAGACTGAACCTCACCCACCAATATTTGATAAATGAGGATGAATGAGTATTATCCCAATAATAAAATTGGACTCAATAATTTAAAATGGACTTAAAAATAACATAATACCATCTTAAAACAATTCCCTAGTATAATAATTAAGAACCCCCAAAATATTACAGAGATGCCCCTCCAATAATATTTGTTCCACTAAGGAACAAAGGGCACCACCTTAATAAAATTAACCTTGCTTTAAAAATATTAATCACCACACTCAATAAATCCACCATTCAAATAAATGTGTCACCCAAAATAGTAAAGTCCCCCTTAGTAAAATGTGAGACATCACATAATAAAAGACTTTAATAAATCAACCTCCACATCTTAAAAGTCCACCACTTTAAAGGTAAATAAGTTAAAAAAGTAAACAAAAAAACCACCTTGGTATAAAATATGGTGAGCGGTTTGATTCCAAAAAATGTTAATGGTTGTGGTGAACATGGTGTTCAATGATGATATTTAGATGGCAATGTCAAGAAGGTCAACATGCCACCACCATCAATTTTATTTGACACTTTATCCTTGGGTCTAGTAGATGGAATCAATGACTTAGTAAGAGCATAGAAGAGATCCATTGAGAGTGTTTTGGAGTTACAAGAGGAAATAAAAATAATACAATGGAGGGTTGTTATCATGACCACCATTTTAGAGGAGACAAATTAAAAAAATTACTAATCCATAATTATATTCAAACAAAAATAATGCCAACCAAATGCTGAGCTCTTTGATTTAGGATAAATAAAATGTAGTTTGTGTGAAGTGGATAAAAAATGGGTAGATGTATAAGTGTAGACATATGGTAAATCAAGCCAAGGTAAGCTAAAGAAGACTTTGGTTGATTGCAAGGAAATAAAGAGCCATCTGGTCCTTCTAGTTATACTTCATAACTTCAAATTAACATAAGGTGGAAGAGAATGGCTGTGAACATAAGAAGGCCATTTGGAATAACTTAGGGAGTAAAATGTTGACTAGGAATAATGAGTGTCAATAAAAATTCCAAATGAACTATTAGGATCAAGACCTATGAATATATTTTCACTACTAAATAGGATTAAAGAGTCTATTCAATACACCCAAATCAAACTATTAGGCCCTATTTGAGGACACTCAATTTAGGACCCATGATTAGGTGTGATAATTGATAAGGTGGAGTAGGTTGTGGCTTGAATTTTATCTAAATGAAACCATAAATTTTACTCAATATTCATCACTCTACCATGAGTAGATGCCAAATTACACAAGAGAGAATGCTAGAATATTCCAAACTAGTAAAGAATCTAGAGGTGTATCTTCTTATAACTATGTCAGAGTAGATAGAAGATGTAGTGGTAGATGAATAAAATGGATGGTGTAATTGAAGGAGGAATTACAATTCAATTTGACATGAATGATCACCAATTATGTAGTATCCCTACCTCGTGAACTACCCAAATGTCAATAAACAAGGTAAGTAGCCAAACAATGGAGAGTTTGTTATTGATTTGGGTCCAAACAGATCCACAAAAAAATGTTTTGGTCTGATCTAATTATCATGCACTGATAAATACCATAATATATATATTTAAATAATATGAACCTAATCAATCACATAAATTCATAAAAATAAACAAATCAAACAAGGCTGCAATAAAGAATCACTGAGCAATGGCTACCATACAAGCTGCGTAATGGATGTATGAAGATTGATATGATACCATGAATAGGTTCATAAATAAATCATTACCATTAATATCTCTCCTAAAAACCATTACCATAGAAATAAAAATGCCATTAGACAAATATTATGCACAAGTAGTCTCCATTATTTCTTCAAGTAAATAATACAATCTGCAACCATTCTCTCTTCCACTAGTTTATGAGAAGCATAGGAAGTGCCTACTAAATAGGCATAATATTTTTTTATGCACAACAAATAATTTTTTGTGTGAAACAAATATTAGTTGATATGGAATATTTCTATTCACAAAATAGGTGTGCAAATATTTGACACATAACAACTAATTAATTGACTCCTAATTAAGCTTAATTCCACAAGTGAGTTTTAATACTCACTACAACACAAAAGAGAATAAAGTAGAATATAGGTCTAAAAATATCCATTACGGTCTAAAACTACATGTATCTATCTAATATATTATAAAAAAGCTCCCTAGAGTGACTTTGGATTAGAAGTATATGTAGTGAAGAGTGGATCACCTTAGAATAATGAATGTATCCACCAAATACTTGATGGATAATCAACTAAGGTATGATTCCTATAAAAATATTTTTTATCCTTAGGTAAGGTAGATGGGCCAATTTATCTATGTAATTATTTTGCAATGGGAGCAAAGGCAATTAAATATTGTTGAATGCCTTAAATTTATGGAATAGACTAGCCAATATCTGATGTGTCCTAGATTAGTATACCTATTCATTAAAATGTCTGAAGTGGACTAGGGGTAGGTTGATCATAAATTAACTCCTTAGTATATAGGAGATGACAAAAATATGGAAGAGGTGAGTTCTCATCACTATTATAGTCATCCATATTAGAAGAGTCATTAATATCAGAAGTGTGCTCTGGCTCAAAAATGTGATCAAGTTTAAGTGAGTTTGAAGAAAAAGAAGTTGAAGGAGAGTTAAGATCAAAGTGTGAAAAGTTATATATCTAAGTTTGATGATTGACCATTCCCACTACCATAATACTATAATTGTGTATCTCTATAACATATAATAAATATAGATTGAAATCAACTCGCATGGTTGGACCAAGGTGAGTGATCTAATAGGAGATTAGTTAAAATTGATGGAACACTAAAAACCCTATTGAATGTTACACCACTCACTTCAACAGATCATCTCTTGAGAAAATTTTTAGAATTATCATCACCCAATTGTATATAGGACATTTCACATGGTTCTGAGGAATTACACTCTATTTATGAAGAGTCATCTGATTTGAAGTGCTAGAGTTAATGACCCATGCAAGAGTTTGAGATAGAATAAAAAATAGGGTTTTTCCCTTTGATCTCCCCTTAATATTCCATTTTTCCTTTTCTTTACCATGGTAATTTACCTGAGGATTTATGGGTTAATGAATTAAGATTGGTATAATTAAGAACACTGATGTTGTAAGACTATTTCATATAATTTGGACTTTTACCCACTAAAGTGGATTGGAAAACATTTTCTCCAATTTTTTTTTCTTATGTTCCAAATAAAATGGACTGTTTCAAACCATTTGGGCCATATATCATTTTGAATGAATTGGACAATTTTGAATATTTTGGACTTATACCACATAAAGTGGAGAAAATTTTCTCCAAAAAATAAATTTCATATATTCTAAATAAATTGGAGTGTTTAAACCATTTGGAAATAGATAGTTTTGAAAAAATTAGGCTATTTTAAATAAAATGGACTTATACCCACTAAAGTAGAGTGAAGAGAATTTTCTCTAAAAATAAATTTGTTATTTTTGAAATAAATTGGACTATTTCAAAGCATTTGTGCATGGATAATTTTGAGTAAATAGGAATATTTTGAATAATTTAGACCTATACCTATAAAATGGAGTGATTTAGAAAAATATTTTCTCTAAAAACATTTTTTTAATTCCAAATAAATTAGACTATTTAAAACCATTTGAGCATAGATCATTTCAATTAAATTCAATGGAATATTTTAAATAATTTAAAATTATACGCACTAAAGTGTAGTGGAGAATATTTTCTCCATAAATATGTTTTTTATATTCCAAATAAATTGAATTATTTCAAACTATTTAGTCGCAGATCATTTTGAATAGATTGGACTATTTTGAAATCCTGGCACCCTTCTAGGCCTTTATACCAATTATTAATCCTTTGAAGTAGATTCTATTGCTAGGACACATGGCACTGTTTGACTGGCCAAATTATGGACAAAAACATATTAATCAATCTAGTTCATCTACATAATAAAATGTCTTGACAATTTTTTGTTGTTCATTGGGAAGATCTTCTTAATGAGCAAATGTCAATATACTAATTCAATAATTTCAAGGACTCTCAAACTGTAAATCAAATTTCACTAATAACCAAAGCAAAGTAATTCTAAATTATAATCGATTATTTTGAAATTAATTGAACTATTTTTGAAATAATTTAGAATTGATTTGTATGAAATTGATGATAATGATAAATACACTTAAAAGAATCAAGTGAAGCTAAATCTTTCTAAACATTGGTTCACAGCTGCTGGCATGGATTTTTTGCTTTCTCCCAAGAATGTGATGATTGACGTCATTTTCATTCTCCAATCATTTTCATATTTTTGACTTCTATTTCCACTATATCTACTTGACGTAACATAATTCATTTTTAATTTTTGACTTGTAACACAATTCTAAAAATTATAATTAATGAATATGCTAGAAATTGAAAAATCATCTCCAAAGGTCCCTTTAAAAATAACATCATACAATTTATTTATGTTTATATTGAATGGCTTAGAATATTTTTGCCCCCAAACAAATATGAAATTTAAACTCATGTAACCCAGGGCTTGAATGAGTATCCTCAAATGATTGTCATCTATCATTGACCAAATGCTAATGTGAGAAAAAGATTGCAGTGCTACCTTAAAAATTTCAATGGAATGATCTTGAATGTAGTATGACATATTTTAAATTTTATAGTCTTATTTTTTTCCTGTATCATGCATTTTCATATCTTTTATTTTGTGCACAATAAATAATAAGTCATCCAACCCCAAAATCAATAGTTTTTTAGAAGTTAGTTTTACATCCTCCTTTGAAATTTTTGCAATTTGTTAAAAAAGAAATGAATCATTTATTAACAATATTATATTATACCTATAGATATAACATGAAAATTTTCTAAAAAAATGTTTTACATGTTACTAAACTAGTCATTGATGCAATTTTGATTTGCATTTCTTATTGTAGCATAAAAACATAATGCATTTCATATATATTTTTTAAATTTATTTAAATATCATAAAGATCCATATAAACACATATAAAAATAAGTACACGCTTAAGGACATTGTAACTATAATAATTATTATACATGGATGTACCATCTCTATTACCAATTTTGTAACATACATGCATATAAAAGTTCATATTGAATCCTTATAACTTGACCATGAATGTATCATAATCTGAATCAGTTTGGTTTTGCCATAACTTGTTTCTCATATATGTTGATAGAAATTTAACATTTATGAACCAACATCTATATTATTATAGTAATGAAAGTATGATCAACCAACATCTATATTATTATAGTAATGAAAGTATGATCAACCTACATCTAAATTTATATGTTTACATATCCCATCACAACAAACCAAATAGGATTTACATTAACTCTTCTAAGCCATAGTTCACTATCACTAAATTAAAATGAATATAATACACCTTAATAGTTGAACCCCTTTCATATACTTCCAACAAGACACATCAAATTAAAAACTATTTGAATCAATAGCAATATAATTATTTCTAGCGCAATATACTTTATTGTTTTTTTATTGATAAAGAACACATGGATACTCTACATTAAAATTTATTGTATTGAAGACATAGTATAACAAATATTGTGTTATTTTAAACTAGGTAAATTAAACATGTAAACAACATTGTAATGGGTAAATTAAACTTGTAAACAATATTTTAATGGGTAAATACAACCACATTCACTCTACACAACAATAAAATGAACCATATTTTCAAATCCCAAGCTGATGCAAGTCTAAATTTTATTGTCTTCTACAATATCCTATTTATGAAGAAAAATTCAATTGTAATGTGCTTACATAGTTAAATATAATTAATATATTATATAATTGTATGAAATTGTATAATTACACATTTATTGAAGGAGGTTTTCACATTTGTATGCCTTTTTGTAGTTTGTATGGATGCACTCTTTGATTGAATATTTGGTTCTTTATTCCCTACAAGGTATTATATAATGTAGTAACTAACAATTATCATTAATAATAAATTGATTTGATATTTTTATTTTAAAAATGTGTCTTATTACAAAATATTACCTTGTGTTATTTTCATGGAGGTATCAACCTAAAGATCTATGTTATGGGTTGTTGTGTTGTAGAAACAAAGTGCTTGAGTTATACTATGACCAAATGTATTATTCAAGATAGGATTATTCCAATTGAAGAATATTATTTTCCTAATGTAGTGATAAACAAGTATATATCTAGATGCATGTTTGGTGGACTAAACAATTCAAAATACCAATCAGCAAGAGGAATTTTGTCCCCACCATAAAATGGGAGATGTTTATGTGGATTTAATTTTAGTTTTGGTATTTTATAATGTAATCTATTTAATTTCTCTTGGAGAAAGGCCTTCCTATACCTTTTATCCAAATTCTCTTTGAGTGAGGCTGCCTTCTACCTTTTAAGTGTGGTAATTTTGTTTTTTCCCAAAGACATTTTGTAAAGTAATTAAAATGATTTAAATATTGATGTTTTGTAAAATTTAAGTTGCATATTGCATCAATGCATGAATTTTTTGTGTGTTTGAGCAGTGACTAAATGTATGTTAATTCTAAACTACAATACAAAATGCATATACAATATGTATTATATATATATATATATATATATATATATATATATATATATATATATATATATATAAACTCACACTTTAACTAATAAGGTATGACCAAATAAAAAATAAGTTATGTGCACCAACAAATATAATATGATGGGCAAAGGAATCCACAAACATTTGTTTCAAAGGAGAAAGATGAGGGGAAGTATGTTTCTAATATGTGTCAAAATTCCCATCAATATGTACATTCAAGGTATCTCATAGAAGATACCTTTCAATCATTCACAAGAGTGAATTTTTCTTACAAGAGTGAATTTTAGTTACTCTTATGCACATGCTCTTTCCACCTCAATCTAGTTTAATAATTTTTCCCTTAATGGTCCTTTTAATATCTTCAAAATATATTTTAGGAAATACCTTTAAGTTACTCATGAAGGTATTAGAAGGCCATTGAAGGAATCTCCTATTGGATACCTTGAGTATGAACTTGCTTAGCATTATTAAGGTTTTTAATTTCTTCAAGGTATCTCCTAGGGGATACTTCAAGTTACCCATGAAGGAATATCCTAGTCAATACTATTAATGCCTAAAAATCTTGCTCTTGATGAATAGTTTCCTATGGAAAGCTTTACAGATATAGGATGAAATTGTGATTACTAAGGTTTTAGAATAGAAAAATGCTAACTATTACTATCCTAGTTTATTATAATGACTATCCATAAAAATGAGAATGTAAAGAAACAAAATGATCACTAAATACCACTTAAAAAATAAATAATCTCTAAATAAATAGGATTTCCCCTAATATAGAAGCAAAAATAAAGATACAACAAATAGAGAAAATTTCCCACTCCAAAAAACATAGAACATCACATCGTCTTCATTATAAATACAGACTAAATATAGAAGGCCACAAGGGGGCACATATAAAGCATCTTTTTATAACCATGAGATGTACAACTCCTTGGTGAGATAAAGTATGGGGGTGGCACATGTATAACTAAAAATTATCTAGAGTGAGATGGAAGTCTCTTTGAGCCAGATGAGCACTAGGATATCAAGCATCCGAAGCAGATGAGGGTTGGGACTTAGAGAAAATTTGAAGGTGGGCCTGAAGAAGAAAGAGGCTAAAAGGGGGGCTGTTGGAAGGTGATGAGGAAATTATAACTACATAGTGAGTCTAAAGCTATAAATGCACTACTTCAAATTAAAAAATGTGTATTTCTAATCTATAGTTCTTGGTGACTCACAGGGGTGTTCACAAAAAAATGACACTTAGACCATAAAATAAGAATGAAGTTTTTAGGAAAATTACATTCTAGAGCATGAATGAAAAAATGGGAGTGAAGATAGCAATAAAAGGCTAACACATCACAAAAAAATGGGGAAACGGGCCCAAAGATAGAAAAGGGGTTAAAGGGTGGGGGGGGGGGAAGTTGAGAGGCATTGAGGAACTACTTACTAATAAATGAATCTGAGGTCATAAATTAAATTGATCCAAAATTGTCAATTATATATTTATGATCCACAATTCTTAGTGACTCATAGGGGAGTCTGCTTGTGGATGGAAGAACCCAAAAAAATATGGGTAGATTGACATTTACAACTTTTTTAGGGATATCTACAAGGGCACCCATTTTTTCTCCTTCATCTAGGTCTTTTTATTGAGATCCTTGAAGGCTCTATCCAAGTCAAATATCTCATTAAAGGAGATGTTCCCTAGGATTTCAATCACTTCCAGTGTCTAAAACTCTAGCTAAGTGAGTGGGTGGAAAATATTCTCCACTTCAGAAGCATTATGAATTTAACTAAGGGCCATGAAAATAGACTGGTCAATCTACTTTTATTTAAGTAATGCCTTGAACTAATCCTTAAGGAGAAAATGATTGTCAGTCAAGAAAGAAGAGGGGAGCCCCAATTGGACCAATTTTTATATGCATCTCTTCTTTTGTTAGATCACTTGTTCTAAGGCATTAAGGAATGCCTTGTATATGTTTGATGCCTTATTATAACTTAGAAATGCATTCACCTTTACCACCACCTACCTTTAGTCAGACACACCTATTTTTTCTAAATCCTTAAGAGAGATGATATAAAGCTTTAAGACTAGGTTTTGTGAGTTTGGGACATTGGGGGTGATAAAGGTGATCTCTTGGTTTATATATGAGATCACCTACGCCATCAACTTCTGCACATTAGTGATGAAAACAAGTTTCACTTTTAGTTTTATTTCCATGACCTTGATCCATTCCCTATAAGACTTGTATAGTTATTAGATTAGGAGGAGGGATTATGTGCCTTGAGGGTGAGCGATGAGGTCATTTTTTAATCTCTTGATCTCTTGGTCCTTGACTAAGGAGTCTTATTATGTTGAGTTTTAGAGTAGTTAGAGCACCCACTCTATATCAAAGAGATTCTTGTGAACTATAGCTAATTTTCCCTTTACTTCTTACAGTCTAGTCTCAACATCTATTTGATTGTCAGCCTCAACCTAGAAGCTTTCTATTGTGATGTATCTTTAAAGGTTAGTTCGTGCCTAGTTAAGGTCATTATTTTTGGCTTTGGCCTTAGCCTTGAGGTATTCAACCATGGCCTTGAGCTTGATGAGGTCCTACTTGATTTTATCCAACTAACAAGCTACTTTGATGTAGTCTATAGTTAATGATATCTATGTTTCCTCCATAAGCTTGACCCTATTAGCGGGTAGGGCTTGTCTAAGGTTAAGCCCAATAGCTTGGATGGTGTCATCCCCTGGTTGCATATATTCTTAAGGCTTAATTACCTATGGGGTTAGATGGGTGACTAAGAAGGACTACTATATGGGGTCATAAAATGATTGCATGTAGGGTTGGGACTTAGCTTTGGCCTATTTTAACCTCTTCTTTTCATCTGGACCACATAGTCTACCCTCATTACATCTATTTGTTGCTAAAGTTAATCTGGTACTTAGATTATTTTACCCATGAAAGGGGTTCCTTAAGGTAGTACAAATGGGATGGTTTGATACTGCTATGAAGCAATAGAGCCTACTCTTATAGGAGTGAGTGAATGAAAAATGAGGGATGAAGGTGAAAATTATGGTAGCCCATGGGGTAGGAAGAATGATGACTATGTGATTAATGAGGATGAGGTGGATGATGATGGTGGGGGAGTGAGAAAAGGTATGAGGGAAGGCAATGGAAATGTGGAAGAGACTAGGTCAAATCCAATAGTGGGCATAGGGGATGAGGAGAAGATTAGGGATAATGAAGTATCATGTTGGTTAGTGGGAATTACCATAACCTATAGTGAGGATGTCAAGGTTAAATAAGAGGTGATGGAAAACACTAATTTTTTTGATTGGGTCGTAGCTATCACCATAACATTTGTTGGAGCTATGGAGGGGAAGGAAGTGGAGGTAGAAAGGAGAGGAATGGGAAGTCAAGTCCTCCTTTGTAGAGGGGCCATTATTGGGTTGGAAATTAATGCCTTAATCTACTTGAGCTAAGATGACCTAGCCATGAGGTGCCTAGGGGACACCTGTTGCTATTGTGGGCCCATAACATAGGGGATAAAGATGATGGCCATGTTGGTAGAGGCTAGACCACCATGGATTCTACTTCTTCTAGGTTATATTCCTCTTTATCATCCTTGAACACATCAATCTCTAGTGTGGAATCCCCTTCCATGATATATTCATTCTCTTTTGAGTGGGCCTCATCCCAAAACTCTTCAAAATTTTCATCTGGGGCATCTTCATACAAATAAACATGTGGCTAACCAATATTGTATCTATATTTTAAGAAGGTAGCCTTCTTATCTTCACTCCAACCCAAGGCATTTAGGTGTTGCTTCATCATCGTAGATAGCTTCTTTTTTAAGTCAAAATCTCAGACCTTATCATAAAAAGACTCCTATGGCTTGGGGACATCTTGAGAGATTAGGGCTAGGTCCATATAATTTTGAGCAAGATATTCTATGGGTGACCTCCTTTTCTCTAGATATATTTAGGGCTGACTCTTGAGTGCACTAGGAGGCTTTAATCCCATTATTTATCATGTTGGGTCACAATCCCATCAGTCATCCATTAGGTCCAAGCCTAGCTCTACTAGCTTAGTGGTAAGGAGATGTTCCTAGTGCCTTATCTACACCATGACATCATCCCTTGAAAAATAAATATCATATATCCCCTTTTTATTATTTCTTACCTCATAAGGGGAGTCCACATCATCCAAATATTTTACTAACTTGAGGGTCAACATCCTATAAATTAGCATATAAGGAAGTCAGAGAGGCTCCCCTACAAACCTATGTGCTCAAATAAATGAGAAATGGTCCCAACAGAACCCATCAATTGAGAACCTACTACATTTGAGTTATAATTACTATAAATTTTTCATTTGGGGGATGGCATCTTGCTTACTAAGATCTGTGAGAACTAAAGCCATAAATCACTTTGAGAAATTGTAGTAGTCTACCATGATTGATAGGATGTGGGTCCAGATAGTGACCAATGTGATGATATTGGAAAAAACATCCATGTTTGTGGTGTTCAGTTGAATATATTTAGAGAATATCTTGGAGTAATGGTATAATATTAAGTACATGAGGTAAAATGGATACTAGAAGGTAATTGTTACCAAGAAATTTTGCATCTCTTCTCTCATGGTAGAGGTGATGGCTTTGACAAAATCCATCCAAAAATTTTCCACATTCTCTGCTATAGTCATGAGAAATATCACTCCCAAATAGAATTCTTTGACATTGGTGTCAATGTCCATACCCAAGATGAACATTAGCATGGATAGGGTATCCTTTACATGTTGTGCCTAGAAAGCTAATAAGTATAAGGGTATGGGAGGTACCTATATGATCTTATGGTTGAGAAGGGATCTAAGAAAACATGCCCTATATTCCACTTTAGAGTCCTAGACACTTTAGAGGTTCTTAATGCTATAGATGATGGCATTGAGATCATGTGGGAGTCAGAGCATTTCTCTGATATTATTTGCATCAATCCTAACCCTAAGGTAGGCACCTCTTATGATTGTACTAGTTTGAGCATCATAAATTTTGGTACATAGGGTGATGATCTTGGGGCAAGGGTACATGTAGGGCACCATGTGTTGTGATAAGGCACAATCCCAATTTTTTCATCTAAAGGAGGGATACTCCTTGTTGATTTTGTTGAGATTCTAGGCATGAGTACCCTCCATCAAATTTTTAGGGTTTTGAGTGAGGTCTTTATTATAAATATCATTTGTTGAGTCTATCACCAAAGCTTTATATTTACAGGGTCTCTTCATGGCCAACAAGGTATTGGGGACTTTCCCTTTTACCTGGGTGGGGGATGAATTTTGGGATTTGATCATGGTGTATGTAGGAGGAGGATCACCTTCATTTCCTAATCTGTGATCTCTCTACTTTGATGGGTGATTCCCACTTCTAGAAGAGGATGTAGAAGCTTCCATTTCCCAAGAGGATGAAGACTGACTGTCAACATAATTCTTTGCCTTTTTTAGGAAAACTAGGTTGATTCTTTTGCTAGTTCTCTTCAATTTTGAGGCTACCTTCTAATTGATTCAATTATTTTATGATCTCTTCAAACATAAAAAATGTCAAGTGATTGCTTTTGGGTGGGAAGGGGTGGATTTATGAACTAGTGCCATAAATGATAAGAGTGACATACATGCCTGAAGCATTACCTTAGAAGATTTATGATAATCCTTATGGGGAACCATGTATAATGGATCATCTTGACATTAATGATAGGATAAGTGTGTAGATAACTATCTTTTAGTGAGTATTTTAAATATGTGGAAAAGATGTGTGAAGATCCCAATATTCACTTGTGTCAATGACACTTATTCAAAAAAGAAACAATAAAAAAGGAAAACAAGGGAAAAATAATAATTAAGAGGGGAAAGGAAACTATCTAACATGTAGAGGGAATGGTGGGAAGTCAAATGAAATGCATTAGGTTGATCCCATCAATAGGGATCTATAAAGCATTGCCATATAAATATTCTAGTTCAAAAGCATTTCCCTATTGATCATTGATAATGAAAAAAGGTCCTTTTCATATAGAATAAAATTTTGTATGTTACCCTAGTTTAGTGTCCATTTGGTCATATTTAAGGACTAGGTCCTCGGGTTTGAGACCTAGATCCAATGACTAGGCCCATGAAATTAGTTACCAAAGTCTTTTCCTTAAAAATCCCCTTAGTGTACTTATTAGTATTTAGTAGGGGTGTAGTATTTAATCATGGCATACTTAGGGGGATTATTTCCCCTTAAAGGTATCTAGTAGGAGATACCTTACAAACATGTACAAGAATAGATTTATCCTGCAAGGAACAAGTAGAATTTTCCTTTGCATAGAAGGCACTACTAAGTGATATTTTGGAAGATTTTATAATACCTTCAAGGTATCTCTTAGGATATACCTTTCAAACCTGCACAAGAGTGGATTTCCCCTTCAAGGTATCTCTTAAGAGATACATTTCAAATAGGGAAAAAGTGGATTTTTCCTTCAAAGAACAAGCGTAATTTTTTAGTGAATAGAAGACATTACTAGGTGATATTTTGACATATATCCTAAGAAATATATTTCAAACATGCAAAATAATGGATTTCCACTTTAAGAGATATCATATGAGATACCTTTTAAATAAGCATACTAGTGGATTTCTCCTTCAAAGAACAAATGGAATTTTAATTTACACAGAAGGCACTACTGGGTGATATTTTGAAGGCCTTCATAATACCTTAAGGTATCTCTTAGGGGATACCTTTGAAACATACACAAGAGTGGATATACCAAAATTTCACTGGAGCAATCCCTTATCAAAAAAATTCTTTAGTTCAAATAGGGGTTCGACCAAAAATTTTCATAATGAAACAACTCACAATGAGAAGATGGAAGTGTGGCCTTAGATGAAATCTTTGGATTGCACCTTCAACATGTTTTGATGACTAAGGTGAGGAATTTATTGATAAACTAAATCAAGGACACATTTTTATCTCAGGGGACTCCTATGAACATTCTTGAGGGTCAGGAGGATATGGTACCCTTCCCCATTTGAAAAAACATGGTATGAAGGTAAAAGGTGATTGAGAGTTTGAGATTACATCTAGGGTTTTACATGTGATGGTTTCTTGGGTATTTCTAAATTTTGGTCCCTTTTTGAAGATTTCCACACTTTTATTTAAGTGGGAAGGTGTAGAAAGTCTCTAGGGCCCGAGTATCCAAATATATAAAGAAAGTGATATGACATGGTAGCTCCTTAAGATCTTTTATATTTTGGGCCCTTTTTGAAATTTGCCTCACTTACCTCTTGGTGGAAAAATTACAAAAGGTCCCCAAAGACTTGACTACCTTGATTTTAAAAGTTAAATAATGACACATGGCATTCTTATGTCTTGTTAAGAGTTTGAAACATATTGCACCACTACACTAGAGGAAAAGTAATGAGTGAAAAAGGTGCAAAAGTCCTTGAGGGATTGAAAAGGTACCATGACATATACTTCACTCATACATCTCCACATATTATAAGGCATATCACTAGGTGTAAAATAAAGATTAGTACTTTCCCTCTTTTTTTTCAAATGAAGCTTAAGCAATTAATGAGAGTAAGTGGTGAATAGCTACTGTACATCAAAGTATTAATTGTATCCCTAATATTGATATGAAACTGATTATAACTAAATCATTTTTATTCATTTTCACCAACACTTTGCATATATAATGTACATTTGTGCCTTCAATTTATTTGTGTGCCCTAGCTATATGCAATGTAAGGATGTAATTACGATGATTCTTTCATGGATTTTAAACTTTTATCATGTGTCACCCTCTAAATTACCAATAAGTGTTATTTTAACTTCCTATGTTGTGATTTTTGAGAGGAGTTAAAAAGTGTTGTGAGGGTTGTTTGAGTGAATATTTTGTCAAAATTTGAAGTATTGTATTATAAAACTAGGGTAGAAATGGTAGCATCCTTAAATCCTATGAAGGGCATCATTATCTCTATTTTGGATGGGATTAAGGATACAAATGTAATGGGACTAGATTTTGAGGTCTTGTTGAATGCATTGTAGCATCTATAACCCACTCAAGTAGTATCTAATGTTATCATGAGTTACATCACCCTTACAATATCATTCCATTTGGCTACCCCATACCTAGAATTGATTTTTGCATGTGCTCAAGAATACCAACTAGACATCAGGACCATTGTTAAAGGTATCGATTTAGTTTTTTTCTCTTTCACCCTTATGGCCCTCAACACCATGCTCAATATTTCTCCCTAGCAAGAAAACATTACACTCACCATGGAAGAATGCTAGGAATATAGAGAAGAATGATAAGGCAATTTAAGACATTATCGATACTTACTGGTTGGCCAAGAAGAGATAGAAGGCCTCCAAGATATCCAAGAGTTTAAAGCTAATGGAATTCAATGAATTTCCCTAGTATGTTATTTCCATGGCTATTAGGGTTTACGAGATACTCACCATAAAAAATTTGAGCCATGGATGTTCCTAATCCTAGTTTGTGTATTGGAGAAGTAGAAGCTGGACTGGGTCACTATCCTTAATGATAATATACACAGGCAGATGATGTAGTTCCAAGCTAAAATTATTTTAAAAAAGTCATTTATAGGTATATTCTATATGTCCTCTTATTTAATGTATAACTGGTGCATAACAAAACATTCCTATGTCTCACCAAGAACCCCAATGGAAGGAGAATTTATAAAAAATACCCAAAAATCACCATGGATGGTTTCAAGAAGAACTTTTGCATGGTAAATAATTACTTCTTCAACATCATGATGAGTGTCTTCTTTCATTTAAGAAGCCTAAATATAATTCCTAAAGTATCAAAGGAGGTAAGCAATAAATATGACATCTCCTATATTTAATTTAAGACATTCACATATATCTAAATGAGTGGTTACTCAGGGTGCCCACAAAAATTGCCAAGGTACCTAGATGAGAAATTGGTAGTAATGGAGCTTAGCTGATAGATGGTGCCTCTAAAAAAAATGATAATATCCAAGAAGATAAATAATCTGTTTAAGTTCCTTATCAAAATTGGATATTATTCATGCCACTCTATTACCAGGGTGAAGGTATTAGAATAGGAAATAGACTAATACATAATTGATAAGATGCCACCCTAGTCTAATTATGATATTAGGTGGTTGGTGAATATGGCAACTTATTTTATTTTTCATCAATCACACTATGAAGACATCCGGTCTAACATCACCAATGAGGAAGGAATCAAAAAATTAGATTACATGAGGCTGATAGTACAGGAAGTTATTACGTACAATATCACCCCCATCCCCAAGGATATGGTAGATGACAAGAAGACACTATGTCCACTATATAGTAAAACCAACATTAAAGCCCAGGCCATCTCATGGGTAGACTTTAGTAAGGATAAAAATGATTCCATCCCCTAAAAAGCCTTACAAATCATGAGAAGAACCTTTAAGTGGCTGAATGAAAAAGGGGTTGATCTTGGTACTTATGACACCCCTACCCTCGAAGAGCTCAGGAAAGTTAAGGAGTTGATAGGTTTCCTTCTTGAGTATAGTGGTGTTCTTATGGCTCCACCACCAATAGTGAAAGGTAAGGGCAATTGCAAGCTTAGTGATGTTGATTTAACTAAGACATTTGATATCTAATCAATAACAATAGTGCAATCTAAGGCTAGACTATCTTTTTCAAATATAATAAGCTTGCCAAAAAATTAGGACAAATTTATTATTGGGGAGGTCACATGGGCCAGTGCCACCCCCATATCCATTTTAAGAGAGGGATCCCCAAAAATGCCAGCTATTTTAGTGGCCATCCCTATGGCCAATCTAATGAATGTTTCACCTATTCAACTAATACAATAAGTAGCAACTACACCTCCCCCAAAGATATATTCAAGGGAGAGAAGAGGGGAGGAAGAAGAACACCCCAAATAAAATAGAGTAAAGAAGTCTTTTTAACCTCCAAGTGGGTTCTCAATGAAGAAGAAGGATGACCAGGCCTCATATGCCTAGAGAGTAAGGGATATGAGTGATGATGAGGTTTTTGATGAAGGTAGGACCATCATCGAGGTGATAAAGTAATGTGCATTCACTCTTCCATAGGTAAAAACTAGGTAAATAACTCCAAGGGAAAGTCCCTAAACCCTAGTAAAGGACTTGATGATGGGCCTATTTTCAAAAGAGGGACCCTCAGTAATACAAATCAAAGGTGATGAGAAAGACATCATAACTTTAAATGATCCTTTATCTTTAGATAATGTTGTATAGGATGGTGTTGAGGTAACTACACATGTTCAGGCCCCTTAAGAGAAAAACATAGGTTCATCAGACATAGAGACATTCATTGATAATTTCATCACCCAACCACCAATCCAAGGTAATCATGGTGGAATTAAAGATTGAACAAGTCTAGTGAAAGATTTGAAAGAGAGATAGAGAAGAAAATTTAAGGTGACACCATTTTAAAGGTGGAAATTGAGTAAGGAGGCTTAAAGGTAGTTTTAAAAGTACCATAATATGTCCCTTCCCCTCTAAAGGTGTCAAGTCCAACACCAAAGGAAAAGGTGATTGAGAAAGAATCTAGGGGATCAAACCTACAAATGGGTACCCCCACCCACACAAAAGCAAATAAGGAATTAGATGATTCTAATAAGGATGCTAAGGAGGGTACTTTAGGAGATGCCATTTTAATTGAATTACTATGAAGCTTTCTCCCTCACATCAAGGTCCATGACCCAACACATAATGAAGGTATTATGGCCATGACTAGTGAATAGTTGCCTAAAGGTAGCAAGGATGTCACCATAGCCTCATCTATGCATGAGGCCTAAGAAAATAAATAAGGTGAAGTGACCACATAGCCTTCTATCTAGTCAATATAATAGGGAAGTTTGATTGAGAAGTTTCTCATGAAATATCATCATCTCAGATCAGAGTGTGATGTTTTAGAGTAGATAAAGATGAGCTTGGAAAATAAGCATGGAGTAAATAAGGGTAGTGAGGAGCAAGAGAGTGATGAATATATTGAACAATTTGTGTTGATCCAATTTCTAAAACTTGTAGTGCTCCTTATATCTATCACTCTAATGACAATACCCTTCACTATCTCAAGGCCATCAACAATGTCTACCACTTCAATGAGATTTTAGACTAGACCTTTTCTCTAGGTCAAATATCAAATCAAGGAAAAAAAGACTTTATGAGCAAAATATGGGGGATAGATGTAATGAAGATCACTTAGGCACATAAGGTTAAGCACCTTAAAAATTCCCAAACACATTCTAGGACAACCTTCACCACTATGGAAGAAAGGAATGTAGAGATAGCCATCCTTCCTCTTGACACAATGAATAAGGATGCTCCCCTTGAAAGTTACACCCTCTATTGCCACAGTTAGGGGGATCCATAAAGAAATGAGTTGAAACATATCTCACAAGTTTTGGCTAACATGGTGGCCCACAAGATGGATAAAGACAAGGCCACCATGGAGGAGTTGAAGGTAGAGAACTAGGCTATGATCTAATACTTGCAAAATTTACTATGTAATCTTGAAGCAGTAACTCTAACTGCCACCATAGCTCTAGGTCCTCTCTATCTCTCCTTTTCATCTCTTAACTCCAGCCATATTGATGATTTAAATACTATAGGATGGGCAACTAAAGACTAGAAACAAGACTTGGGCACTAGGGTAGAAGAAATAATCCACTTGACATTTAAATACTTGAGTGATATAGTAGAAAATAAAAGAGAGTGTAATGTCTAGATGTTTTCCTATAAGGTAGACACTAAGAAATGGGAGGAGGCTCAATAGAAGATAGAATATATATATATATAAGATGAGCATTTATACATCGATTATAGAGAATATCATTGCTCTAAATGATCATAAAAGGCCTAAGGATCTCAAAGATGACATTTTTGATTTAAAAGGAGAAAAATAGTCTCTCAAGACTGTGATAAGTTAGATAGATGCCACACTGAGGAAGATGGTGAACCTTGATGATGAAAATAACATGGGGGAGGATATAATTTGCATTTCTCTAAGTAACCTCATTGATGGGCCACATGAATCCTTTGATATCCATAAGATAAAACAATTGGTGTCACTAGACAAATTATGTGACCAACTCAAGGAACTCATTAGAGAGAAATAGACCATGATTTAGTAGACTGTTACCTAG
The DNA here is from genome assembly GCA_037957365.1 of Torreya grandis. NCBI lineage: Eukaryota > Viridiplantae > Streptophyta > Pinopsida > Cupressales > Taxaceae > Torreya > Torreya grandis. The sequence continues at coordinate 643,466 of JARHVA010006336.1, read as the reverse complement.
ATTGAAGAATATAGAGTCAAATTCAACTACCAAGAAAACCCATACCAAGGGAGTTTCACCCTAGGGCTTAAAGAATATATCAAATACAAAAATAGGTTGGTGAAGGATTCTTTATTCAGATCAATTCTATAACCTAAATGAATATCTTTGTTTCTTTTGAGCTGGTGTCACCTCTCCTTTATTTTCACTTCCCTTTTCCCTTCTTTTCCCTATTTTTTTTCATTGTATATCCCTTTCAAGGTAGTTTTTGTAATCATGTACATAGGAAAGGAATGTTTTGTTTATTGTGCAATAAGATGAAGGTTTGTTTTGTCTCTTACTGGGTTATCCTCCATGTGGATAACAAGAAACATTTTTCCTTAGTGGAGAATCAATTTTGTCTTCATCACCAGAGCATATACATAATCTTAGGAATCATGTTTATCACAAGGTCTAACAAACTTATGGCCTATAAATGAATCTTCCAGCTAGAGAACCTTTAGGAATATTCTAGGCTTAGCTTAAATATATAAGAAAAAGGGGTGTGTCCCTTTACAATGGTTGGTTAAATTTTTGAGTCAAGAGATACAACCTCAAATATTTCTCACTATGTAACATTCCTGGAAAACATCATTGGCAAGCTTTAAGAGAATCAAACATGTCACCTTTGTTATAGGATTTTCTTTCATATCATATATTTATTATGTTGTCAACTACACATTGTACACATTTTCAATTCAATTGATAAATGAAATTTGTTGATGGTTTCCATCCTCATTATATTATTGAGGGTTTCTAAATTTGTTGATAGTTTTTATCCTACCTTATTTTACCTTTCATATAACACACCTTCTACGTATCTAAAGTATTATTTTCCTATGAGCACATAAATATATTGATATGTGTTTGTATTTTTTATGTTAAAGATCAACATTAAAATCTCTAATTCAGCCCCCTATTGTTGAAAATTCTTTAGATTATAAGTTGTAATCATATTTATATCTATCTTTAGTAGCTTATATCTAACCTATATCATTTTCTCATTCTATATGACAACCCTTGCTAGTTGGATTGAACAAGTTTGTTTATGTTCTAGTTATATTTGTATTTATTTATACCAATAATCCCCATGAATATTGAGTTATAAAATCCATTCATGATAGAAAACTACCCCTTAGGTCCTCTCACCTTGGTTCAGGTAGAGCCAAAAGTAACAGGCAATTGACCATACCCTTTGTAGGTGCCTCTTAATCATTTTCTATGTTTGGTCCAATCTTGATGTCAAACCCATCCCTAGCTATAATGATATACTTAGTGGGTTTTCCATCTTTTCTTTACCCATTATTCAAGTGTACAAGGCTGAGTGATAGAGATGTAAAACTGGGAACCAACATAAGGTATCTTTTAGGAGATACCTTTAAAGTAGGCACAAGAGTGGATTTGTCCTGCAAGGAACAATTGGAATTTTCCTTTACATAGAAGGCACTATTAAGTGATGTTTCAAATTTTTTGTAATACCTTCAAGGTATATATTAGGATATACCTTTCAAACATGCACAAGAGTAGATTTCCCTTTCAAGGAATTTTCTAGGAAATACATTTCAAATAGGGACAAAAGTGGATTTTTCCTTCAAGATAGAAGTTAATTTTTCCTTTGTATAGAAGACACTATTGGATGATACTTAGAAAGATTTTTCAATACCTCTAAGGTATCTCTTAGGAGATAACTTTTAAATATGCATAAGATTGGATTTACCCTTCAAGGTATCTTATAGGAGATACCTTTCAAATAGGCACAAGAATGGAATTTTCTTTCAAGGAACAAGTGGAATTTTTTTTTACACAGAAGGCACTATTGGGTGATATTTTGAAGGCCTTTGTAATACCTATATGCAATCATAATTTCATGGTGCATATGAATCATTCCTAGATTTGATAAGATAAATCACACTTACACTTTTGATTGGGGCATACATTTTTTAAGCAAGAGCATGACTAATATGAGGATCTGCTAGACCCAATTAGGGGATCACTAGTATCATTTGTCACAACACATCATGCTAGGTAGGGTTCCAAAGCCTATAGTCTAACACAATCATACAAAAACCCTAAAATAGTCCTATGGTTTCTATATTTCACTCATGATGATAAACAATAAAGTAAAATAATCTAAAAACAAGAAAAGTAAACTAATCTAGTGCTTACCAAATCTTATGGCACAAAGTAGGGGTTAGAACAAAACAAATAAATAAAAACTAAAATAGACATGTATAGGAGACATATACTCATGTCAATGTATACAAAATCCTAATACGTAGGAGAGAATAATACATACTACATTATCTATCTACTCTTACAAAGGAGAAATAAAGTTAGGAATACTTACCTTTGAAGACAAACCTACCAAGTATTAACCTCTCCCTTGGCCAATGGTGCGTCAAAAGATATTTTTATGGCTTGTAAGGATAACTGAGATAAATTAACTCTAGGCTACAAAACCTGCGTAAGCATCCAAAATAATTATCCACAAGACAAGATCAGAGCTTCAAAAGAAACTATTGAACCCTAAAGCTTTATTCCTCAAATAAAATGGTCAATAAGTAGATGTTAATTTTCAAATCTTCACTTAATTCAACTCTCTTATGAAATGGTAAGGAATCACCTTATATATATAATAATATCTCACCCTAAAGACTTTTGATCATGTCAACTATGCTAAGTTGATCAGGTTGACCTATCACATTATCAAGATAATGCCTAAAGTTTGTGCTAGGTTGATTGGGATGTAAAGCAACAAGGAAATGAAAAGTATCCCTAGAATAAGCTAGGTTGACCAAGTCAACCTAGCTTATTGAATAGGTCAAAAAGGAAACAAGGTAAGAAATGAGGGATAAAGCATGATAAATGGTGGGAATAGATAAGAAAGAGAGAAATAATCTTAGGGTTCAAGGTTTTAAGAGGCAAGAGTGTAGATAGCAAGTGGAAAAAGGAAAAATAATATTAAAAAGCACCAAAGGTCTATCCACCCCTTTCTCGTTGTACCCCTTAAGGCATGGACTTAGAGAGATTGAGACTCGATAGGTTCCTACAAGATATGAAGTGTCAGTAATCAATAAAAGTGTGAAAATATTGTGTATAAAATACCTTCAAGTTATCTCCTAAGAAATACCTTTCAAACATGCACAAGAGTGGATTTTCCCTTTAAGGTATGTCTTAGGATATACCTTTCAAATAGGCACAAAAGTGGATTTCTCCTACAAGAAATAAGTGGAATTTCTTTTACATAAAAGGCACTACTAGGTGATATTTTGAAGGCCCTTATAATACCTTTAAGGTATCTCCCAAGAGATACCTTTCAAAAACAAGAGTGAATTTCTTCTTCAAGGTATCTCCTAAGAGACATCTTTAAAATAAGCACAAGAGAAGATTTCTCCTTCAAAGAACAAGTGGAATTTTCCTTTGCACAAAAGGCACTACTGGGTTATATTTTGAAGGCTCATGTAATACCTTCAAGGTATCTCCTAAGAGTTACCTTTTAGACATTAAAGTGGATTTCACCTTAAAGGTGTCTCCTAATATACCATTTAAATAGGCACAATAGTGAATAAACCATTCAATGTATCTGAATTAAAGGTGCCACTAGAGATCTCACTACAAATTGAGGGTTTCCAGGTAATCAAAAGGTGCCATGTGTCTAGATTTCAAGCCAACAAGACAACTTAGTCATATTCAATCATGTGATTACTTAGCTATATCTTAGGTGGCATCCATGTGTCAAAAGGTGGTAATCTTTATCTTTAAAGATAAAATCGATGACAAACCTAATTTAAATTAAATCTAAATTAAATTCTAGAGTGATTAATTGCTAAAAGTAATAGATCAAAGTTTGAAAATCTTACCCATTAATCAAGATTACCCATATACAATCTCATCAATCAAAATTTGAAAGCCATGGCTGAAATAAGGACATCTACAACCACCAAGTCAGACTAGGTCATGTTTCTCTATTCATATGGGACAAACTCCAACTTAGCCATTTCCTCCAATACAGCCCCTAAGTGGTTCTTCAGATAAGACAAGGATTAAGTAGATGTAATTGGCTATAAATACATACAAATAACACCATATATATAAGGTTATTTATTTATATATGTAAGGTTTTAAATATATACAAGGTTTTTGTAATAAATTAGGTGTTTTATATATATAAGGTGCTTTATATTTTTGTATATACACAATGTATGAATGGACTAAATTTTTTCTCCAAAGTCTAAAGGTTTAGCTCTAAAGATTAGTGACTTATCTCTAAAAACTAATAGCTATGCTCCTAAGATGAAAAATCATGAATGGGAAGAATCCACCTCCATCATTGAGAATCAAAACAATGCCATTAGACCAAAAATGTCACAATCCATAATTTGATGTGATAGTGTTTTTAAAATATCTCCAAAAGAATTGATGTAATGGTATTTTTTGATGATGTTTCCAAATGGTCTTTTCAAACAAGATTGATGTAACTATGTTTTATATAGAGGGTCTTTCAAAAAGATTTGGTATGATGTATAATTAATTGTGATTGTTGCTCCTAATAATACCAATAATGACCTTTATGACACACATGACTACTTGACTAGATAAATCACCTTCCCATTATCTCTCACATGCTCTAAAGAGATAACCATATATGCAGTCATCATTCTTTTCATAATCACATCATATAACCTGATTTGCTATTCATTTTTGCATTGTCATTGCCAACAATTATTGGGTTGTATCTCTAACCTATTACTTCCCCTATTCCTTATGGGAATTAGAGATCTATGTTTTTATAGTATAGTTATATTTGAAATTAAATAGTGCTTTCTCTAAAGATGGGTTGGAGAAATTAAAAAAGTGAACTGGTATCCTTCGATGCATTGTTGCAAGATGAAGGAGCTAGAGATGTATTTAAAACAATAGGTTGGCTGAATTTCTTAAAAATCTTTCAAGGATTCCATGAATAAATTATGATATAATTCTATGATAATTTTGATTAAGATCATGTTATTATCAAAGGGAAAAACATTCCTACAAATTCCTTTATAATCGTTGCTCTATCTAGGATTCCTAAGGATGAAGTAGTTGACATTGAAAAGATCAACTTTTTTGACCTAATTTATATGTTTGTTGAAGGAAATGAGCCACACCTTAGATTGGATAAATCCACAAAAGGAGTGGCCAAAGAAATTCTAAGAGGAAGTCTTCCTTAACCTTGGCAAAATGTTGTTTTTTGGATAATAAAATATATTACTTGTGATGGTCAGTTTACAGTAGTGGGTGGAGATGTTATGAGACTCCTTCATTTGAGGAAAGAAGTTGTTTGAGAAGAATATATGATCAATCTTCTCTCTTTTCTTCACAATGATCTAATTAATGTTTCTCAGAAGATAAGATGAGGTATTAGGTCTACCCACCATCATGGGTTGGTTAAACTCATTTGTCACCATTATTTTCTCAGTAAACCAAGGGGTGAAAAGGCTTGGTCCTCTTTCCTCCAATATTTTTCTTTAGTTCCTACCAAAAAGACACTACACTTTACCTCTCCTTCCACTATAATCTATATTGAATAACCCATAACTAAAATTATATAATTACCATCTCCACCATCATTAGTTTCGAAGATACTACACCAGAGATCAAAGAGACAAATGGAACTTTTTTCAAGCACCCCTCTTCCTCCAAATAAACTCCAATGCATTTACCAGCTTATCTTGTAGGGAGAATAATAAGAAGAAGATGTGTAGGCCACAAAATAATTTATATTTTAGAGGGAACCCTAGTAGAAGAAGTTGTACCTAAAGAAGTAGAGCATCATGTGCCCTTTGTTTCTAATGAGGGTAATGTACCCTTGATTGAAGAAGATCCATCTTATCCACATTATATCTATGAAGAAAATGAATTGTGACATGGCATGGATTTATCATGCCACAAGGAAACAATCAAAGTGGAACAAATGGAGTTAAATGTTTTCCATTCAACTTTGAAAGGTAAGGACTTGATATTTCTAATTTGAAAAAAAGGTGGGAAGAATCTGTTACTAGAGTTAGTGACCAAGAAATAATTCTTCAAGGAATATAAACTAAATAGACTATGGTCCATAATGTAATGTTTTCATAGACCCAAGAACTGGGTAATTTGAAAAAAAAATTTACTATCAAGGACACTCAGATTACTAATTTACAAAATTCTCTTACTATTAAGGACACTAATATTATTAAATTGTAAAATTCCAATGTTGATAAGCATATTCTAATTAATAATATAAGAGAAAGTATTTATGATACATATACAATGATTTCTTGACATACTAATAGAATAATATAGCTCACCACTCAAAATTTTGAGTTATAAGGCTCTATTCAAGCATTGCAAAGAGAAATACGAGAGATTATAGTTCAGATAAAGGGCCCAATAATCTTTGCCTTGGATATCACCCAAAAGAAAATTCAAAAAATGAAGGATGAAAATGCCAAACTTAAAGAGGAATATCAAAAGAAATTAACAAAATCCCAACTGCAATTGTAGAAAGCACATGCTTCTATCCAACACATTTATGTTATTTCTAAGAAACTATTAACATGCAACCAACCTTCATCAGTTTATGTTCTTTTCTTACATGAACAATTTTATAAATGGAATATTCAGTTAATTTCCATTAATTTTTCACATATCATTGAAGATGAGCATGTATTAATGGACATATTTATAAGGAGCACTAAAGAAAGGTAAGATGCCATTTTTGAGTTCTATACTTTCAATTTTTTATTAGGATATCAATCTGGTTTAATGATAAATTTATTTTTTAGAGAGACACAATTGCGTGCCTTTCTCCCCACTCTAAGGAACTAAATGGCATGGCACTAGGTCAATAATATATTTCTAGAGTTATAAAGCACCACTGGGTTATGTATGAGACAACAATTTCCAAAAGCAAAGAAAATTATTTCTTATTTTCAACCATTGTATCATATGCATATGAAGAACAAGTATCATGAGCTATTAAGATCTAATATTACCAAATTTAGAGATTTTATAAACCACCATTATGCCAATGGTTTCAATACAAGTCATGTTAGGTGGGAGACATTACTTTTTGACTTGAAGCATAGGGAAGTCCTCAACCCCACCAATATTAAATGGAGTCTAAGAAGAGACAAAGTAGTTTTCTAGATAATCACTCAACACTTAGAGGAAAGAGGTTCAAATGTCTAGATTGGGATGAGGTTTAGGTCTCCTATCATTCTATGTCATATATCTCCATGGTGGTGTTGGAATTCTCAAGTAAAAGTTGAATTTAAAGCTTGGGTTCATGTAGTTCTCAAATATCTTGGACTCTTTCCAAGGGTCCAATATGATTGGGGCCATCATTTTGAATTTTATGATCTGAGTTAGAGGTTTGAATCAAAAATTTGGATTAGGATTAGTCATCCCACCTCTTTACTAGAGGACTTGCAAAAAGTAAAGTGTGGGGGAGAAATGATGAGAATTTCAAATAGATCTTCATAGTTATATAAACTATCCCTAAAGTGTTGTGTTTGGTTATATATTATATTATATTATATTTAATAGTTAAAGTATGATCTAAGAGGATATGAATGTAATTTGTTAATTATTTTTGTGTAATTTATTGTTGATTCTTTACATTTATTATGTCTTACTTGGATGAGTAACATAGTTTTGAGTATAACAACACATCCCATAGATGGGGTAATTTTGAGTATAGGTACACATCCCAAGGATGGGATAATTTTGAGTTAAGAAAACATCCCAATGAGGGGTAATTTTGAAAAGGCAACACATAGTTTATACAACTCTTTTGGCTATAATTTTGAGGATTCATCAAGTGAGCTTCAATGATTGAATGATCAAAGGACACTCCAAAGACACTATGGAATTGCTCCAAATATTCTCTAGGTGTGCTCCAAATACATACACAAGATGCTATGAATAAGTCTAAAAATGATATGAAGATCTATATAGGGTGATCAGAAGACCTATACTAGATGCTTCAAAGATATTTGGATGTGCTCCAAAGACTACAAAATTTATGTGTAATACATGATATTGAGATAAATTAGGAGAATTTTACTACAAAAATTTTGTTTTAAAAAAAATAAAAAATTGATTGGATACAAATTATAGCTGGAAACCACAAAAAAGGATTAGCCATACAAATCTTCAACCTCCTATTACTTCCCACCCCTCAAAAACTTCTTCCTAAATAATGACTACTACTATATAATAGCTAAAAATATTTTTTAAGTAATATTTTAATATAAAACGATGCATGGGGCACCTCTACCCAAGAATATCAATGCACGAGGGAAAATTTCACCATCCCAAATAATAATGATAGGTTTTATTCAATCATTCATTTATTAAATTTTATGACATGGTAGGAGGGAAAAGTTTGCCACCCCAAAAAATGACTTTTCAACTTAGTCTAAAATGAAAACAATTCAATTGAAATAATAATAACCTAGAACATGCCAAAAAATGACTTTTTAACTCAATTTAAAATAGAAACAATTTATAGTATTCAAATAGAGCCAACAAATGAATGATGCAATAAGATAGAGATGATGGAATCATTGAAACCCTCTTGCATCATGACATTTTTTTACTATGATTATTTTCTTATAGTTAATAAAAAAATGTCTGCTTTCACCTCACATTCACCATTTGGGTCCCTATTGAATATAATTAATCACTAAACAATAATAATCTCTATCATTTCATTATCTCAGCCATTTCATAAAAAAATCTAGGTCTATCTGAATCTCACTAATTTCATAACTTAAAGTAGTAAACAATGAATAAAAGGTTAATGTCAATCCAAACAAATCATACAATTTAGATACAATAAAACAATATATTACATAGATTAAATACCTAACAAGAAGCAACTATAGAAATGGCAATGAAAAATGGGGTCAAAGCTTCTACCACTAATGCCACACCTGCAAAAATGATAGTGAAAAATGGGGTCAACGCTTTCACCATTAACACCATAGTTAACCTAATAGTCAATAAAATAATGTTTTTTAGCCTTCAAAAAGCAGAGAGAAAAATTGAGAGAAAATAATTGAAAGAGAAATAGATAAACTTAACCCTACTTTTGAAGCACGCAAGAAAATTATTAAAAAAAATTATTTAATATATATTTAAACATATTAAACATTTAAACAATTATCTACATTATTTAATAAAAATATTTAATGATTTAAACATAAATAAAAATAATAAACTCAGATAGTTATTTAATATAAATATATTTACAAATTTATATTGTTTATTATAATTATTCTAATTAAAAATGTTTATTCATATTTGTTCATTAAATTACATGATTAAATTTTGTAATAGGGATTTGAATCCTTAATTTTTAGCCCCCATAGAATACCTTTGAGATAATTTAATTTACCAATTCAAATACTTGTGAGAGCAATTCACCTCTCTCGAATTAACAAACTATTAATATTTTGAGATGACTTCAGCCCCAAAATCGTAATTAAAATAAATGATGCAAAATCATACCTAGCAACTCAAAACCTAGACTTTGGAAATGTTTTTGTGAGGTTATCTAAAATATGGTTATGCGAGGGAATAAGTAGTCTACACCATACCAATCTATAAACATTAACTTTTCATTCATGACAACAAGCCATGTGATATCTCAATGCAGAGTATGATTAAATATTTCAGCCAACAACACATTGAGTACTTCAACTTTGAAGCCCAATATTAGGGTCAAAACCAAGGGAGTTATAATTTTGACATAGAGATTGTGCTAATGATTTATAAATAATAGGCTCTTGTATAATAAGTGGAGTTTCATCCACATTTTTTGAATATGTAGCATAAGCAAATTATCTTAAATGGGGATTTAAATCCTTAATTTTTAGCTCCGACCCCCATGAATTATACCTTTGAGATAATTTAATTTACTAATTCAAATACCTCTGAGGGTGAGTCATATTTATTGAAATTACAAACTAATATTTGGAGAGGAATTCAACCCCATAATGGTAATTAAAATAAGTGACACAATATCATACATAGTAACTCAAAGACCTCTTGGGAGAGGATTTTGTGTGCTTATATAAATTATGGTTATGTGAGGGCATATTAAGCAGTTTACCTCAGAACAATTCTTATGTATGGTATTCTTATATATAGACTTTGAATCCACTTATAGATATCTAAATGTAGATTTGTATAATTTAGGGAATTTAATTCCCATAAAAATAAAAATAAACTCATCGCAATAAATTACACTTGATGGGTCTCCTACCGTGGGTTTTTTATCACATCTAGGTGATCATTAGATTCAATTAGAAAATTTTCAATAATCCTCTATAAGACCATAGTATAATGAAAATTATAGAAGTTCAAATATGGAAATAGAAGTAAAATTATCATCATAGAACTTTATAACTGATGGTAATGATTTAGAAATAATTATTAGGCTCTTGCATAATAATTGGAATTTCATCCACATGTTTGGAAGATGTAACATTATTAATTATTAGGAGAAATAGGTGGTGGTGGTGGTATAATGGTAGGCATACACATTGGAATAGATGGTTTCTTTCAAACGTATATGTCCACTTTAAATTTCTATCATATTTCTAAACCCAAAATTCTTCTTGATAGCTTTTAAATTTTAACGCCATTGTAACAAAAGTAATTTCTCCATTGCAATCGCCAAGACAAAACTTGATCACCCAAAACTATGCTCTATATCTAGTGAGTACAAATTCCCACTAATCAAAACTAAGGGAGTTACAATTTTGACATAGAGATTGTGCTAATGATTTAGAAAAAATAGGCTCTTACGTAATAAGGGGAGTTTCATCCACATTTTTTAAATTTTATGTAACATAATCAAATTGTATAAATTTAGGGATTTGACTCCTTAATATTTAGTCCCCACCTAGAATTATACCTTTCAAATAATTTAATTCACCAATTCAAATACCTATGAGATCAAGTTGTATTTATTGAACTTACAAATTAATATTTGGAGATGAATTTAACCCCAAAATGGTAATTAAAATAAGTGACACAAAATCATACATAGTAACTCAAAGACCTCTTGGGAAAAGATTTTGTGTGCTTATCTAAATTACACTTGATGGGTCTCCTACCATGGGTTTTTGGATCACATCCAAGGGATCATTAGAATTAGAAAATGTTCAATAATCTGCTAGAAAACCATAGTATAATGAAAATTATAGAAGTTCAAATATGGAAATAGAAATAAAATTATCGTCATGGAAATTTGGAACAGATGGTAATGATTTAGAAATGATTATTAGGCTCTTGCATAATAAGTGGAGTTTCATCCACATTTTTTGAAGATGTAACATAAGAAAATTATCTAAATTTTGGGATTTTAATCTTTAATATTTAGCCCCTCTCAGGAATTATACCAGGTGAGTCACCTTGATTGAGCTTACAAACTAATATTTACAAATGAATTCAACCCCAAAATGGTAATCAAAATAAGTGACACAAAATCATACCTAGTTACTCAAAGACCTCTTGCGAAAGGATTTTATGTGATTATCTAAATTACATTTGATGGGTCTCCTACCATGGGTTTTTGGATCACATCCAGGGGATCATCAGGATTAGAAAATGTTTAATAATCTGCTAAAAGACCATAGTACAATGAAAATTATATAATTTAAAATATGGAAATAGAAGTAAGATTATCATCATGGAACTTTGGAACCAATGGTAATGATTTAGAAATAATTATTAGGCTCTTGCATAATAAGTGGAGTTTCATCTGTATTTTTTGAAGATGTAATATTATTAATTATTAGGAGAAACAAGTGGTGGTGGTATAATGGTAGGCATACACATTAGAATAGATGATGTCTTTTGAAAATATATGTCTACTTCAAATTTTTATCATACTTATAAACCCAAAATTATTCTTGGTCACTTCTAATTTTTTTAATGTCATTGTAACAAAAACAATTTATCCATTACAATCACCAAGACAAACCCTGATTACCCACAACTGTGCTCTGTATCTAGTGAATATAGATGCCCCTTGATCAAAACCAAGGGAGTTACAATTTTAACATAGAGATTGTGCTAATGATTTAGAAAAAATAGGCTCTTGCATAATAAGTGGAGTTTCATCCACATTGTTTGAAGATGTAACATAAGCAAATTGTCTAAATTTAGGGATTTAACTCTTTATCCCCCTAGAATTATACTTTTGAGATAATTTAATTCACCAATTCAAATACTTGTGAGGTGAGTCACCTTTATTAAACTTACAAAATAATATTTAGAGATGAATTCAACCCCAAAATGGTAATTAAAATAAGTGACACAAAATCATACCTAGTAATTCAAAGACCTCTTGGGAAAGGATTTTTTATGCTTATCTAAATTACACTTGATGGGTCTCTTACCATGGGTTTTTGGATCACATCTAGAGGATCATCAGAATTATAAAATGTTCAATAATCCACTACAATACCATAGTATAATGAAAATTATAGAAGTTCTAATATGGAAATATAAGTAAACTTATAATCATGAAACTTTGGAACTAATAGTAATGATTTAGAATTTTTATTAGGCTCTTGCATAATAAGTGGAGTTTCATCCACATTTTTTGAAGATGTAATATTTTTAATTATTAGGAGAAAAAATTAGTGGTTGTATAATGGTAGGCATACACACTAGAATAGATGGTGTCTTTCAAGCATATATGTTTACTTAAAAATTTTATTGTATTTCTAAACCCAAAATTCTTCTTGGTTTCTTATAATTTTTTAACACCATTGTAACAAAATAATTTTATCCATTTAAATCACCAAGACAAAACTTAATCACCCATAACTATGGTCGTTATTCAGTGAATATAGATGCCCCCTAATCAAAACCAAGGGAGTTGTAATTTTAACATAGATATTGTGTTAATGATTTATAAAAAATAGGATCTTGCATAATAAGTGGAGTTTCATCCACATTTTTTGAAAATTTAACATAAGAAAATTATCTAAATTTAGGGATTTGACTCCTTAATATTTAGCTCCCCTTGGAATTATACTTTTGAGATAATTTAATTCACCAATTCAATTACCTTTGAGGGTGAGTCACCTTTATTGAACTTAAAAACTAATAGTTGGAGATGAATTCAACCCCAAAATGGTAATTAAAATAAGTGACACAAAATCATACCTAGTAACTCAAAGACCTCTTTGGGAAAGGATTTTGTGTGCTTATCTAAATTAATATGGTTATGTAAGGGCATATTAAGTAGTCTACCTTAGAACACTTACTATATATAGTATTTCTATATATAGACTTTGAATCCACTTATAGATATCTAAATGTATATTTGTATAATTTAGGGAATTTCATTCTAATAAAATAGCAATAGACTTGTCTCAAAAAATTACACTTGATGGGTCTCTTACCATGGGTTTTTGGATCACATCCAAGGGATCATTAGAATTAGAAAATGTTCAATAATCCATTACAAGACCATAGTACAATGAAAATTTTAGAACTTCCAATATGGAAATAGAAGTAAAATTATCATCATGGAACATTGGAACCAATGGTAATGATTTAGAAATAGTTATTAATAGGCTAATCTGAATGCATAATAAGTGGAGTTTCATCCACATTTTTTTTAACATGTAACATTATTACTTATTAGGAAAAATAAGTGGTGGTTGTATAATATTATGCATACACATCATTGGAATAAAATTGGTTTATTTTGAATATGTATGTTCACATCACATTTTTATCATATTTATAAACCCATAATTCTTCTTGGTCACTTCTAATTTTTTTAGCACCATTGTAATAAAATAAATTTATCCATTACATTCACCAAGACAAAACCTGATTGAAACCAAGGGAGTTAGAATTTTGACATAGTGATTGTGCTAGGAAGATATCTCTTCATATGAAAAATGCAAGCCATCATAGACTATAACATTGTATGGTGATTCAAATCCTAATAAGTTTGCACCCATAATTATTTTTAAGATGAAATTATTTTGAAATCAATGTCATGGATTTGGAGTAACTAATAGGTTTAATTGTCGATTTAAAATCTTTCGCTTCTCATAACCCATCTTACCAAATATCAAGGTAGAAGTAAACTTAAAGAGACATGAGGGAAGCCTCAAGGTTCCTGTGTGCCACAAGATGCCATCAATCTAGCCAATAATACCCTCCATACTTCATTAATGTTAATCCACCATCCAAATCCATTCCTATATTTTAATATTAATCAATATTATTATGTCATATAATATATATGTTAATATAGATTATAAATCAATATTATATGCGTAGTAAATCTAACAAAAATCATGTGCATAGTAGATTACGTCAAAGAACAAATCAATCGAACATTAATAAGCAATGGGCATCCTATTAAAATAATCATGTATTTGTGAAGGTTAAATCACATATCCATGCATCATTATCAATTGGATATGTAGTGAAGTGATTTTAAAATCATCATTTATAGGGCCAAATCACATTAATGTTGTAAAATCAAGAATAACAAAAACTTGATTTATTAATATTATAGAAATTATAATATATCTATATATTATTGTTAATGGTATGAAAATAATATTGAATTTTTAACAAAATTAAATGAAATTTTAAGTCATATAATACCACATAACATAAAAAAAATGGGTAAATGCGATCATAGGTATAGATTTAAAACTTTGTGACACTTTGCCATGTGCACAATAGATGAGGTAAATTACTTTGAAGAGAAAATATATCAAACATTATTATGTTTGCAAGGAATTAAACTAAAATTTTCATTCACATATCACCATTGAAGTTGTCACAAGCATTAAATTTGATGTTACATATGATACTTGACTTTTAGGATAGTTGGTACTAAAGCATGCAAATTATTAATTTTTAGTAGCCCTTCAAACTTGGTTATAAAAAGTTTGCAAACTATTAGATTACATACAAATTATTCAAATGAATTTAGTCTGTTCTAATTTTATATAAAATGACCATCAAATTTTAGTTAATGATCAGGTCTTTTGACCTCTAATTTAAATTAGTGATACGTAAATCTTCTGTTCAAAATATTCAAATTAAGATAAAGCTCAAATGAATATCTATCCCAATGAGTTTATTTCTTCACTCCAATCCTTTGGTTTATTTCTTGAGTTTATAAGACCAAAATGATAATTTTCTCACTAACTTCAATTTTTAAGTCTGATTATGAGATGTGTTTATTGGTGTTTTTGATTATAAGTGCCACAAAGTGAGCTAGAGATGTGGTCATCAGTTTATATGGACAATACTATTTATCAATTTTTGACTCATGTATACTGTGGCCGTGTTAATTTTTTTTGTAATGCATAGTTACTAATATTTAAGTATTCAATGCACCTATTTATAAATTTAGGAATACAAATAAATGATAACTAGCCATTGTCATAGACTAGGAGTAGTGAAAGTTGGTGTTTTTCATTTTGGAAACATAGAAAGTTCATATCATGAATGTGATTGGATGCTTTATATGTGACTTACAACCTTCTATATTTTTTTATCTATCTAAGAGGATTTGAATCATGTTTTGTGTTATTTAGAATGGAAAATTATTTGTTTGCTAAATTTTATTTTCTTTTGCTTCTATAGTTTTGGTCTTTGCTCACATAATAGACTATAGTTCATGATTTATGCTCCTTTATGGTCTATGATACTTCAATATCTAATGTATTTTAAGAAATAAAAAAGCTTTTGATAGGATAGGTTGGGTGCATATCTAATTATAGTGGTGTTTCTAATTAGATTTGATATAAACCAATTGTGGTACTCTATGCTCTAATAATGCATTAGAATAGATGGTGTCTTTGGAACATATATGTCCACTTCAGTTTTGATGTGGAGATTACATGCTAAGATTCTCTCTCTTTACACATAGAATTCAAGCCATCATAGACTAAATAATTTCATGGTGATTCAAATATTGATTAGTTTGCACCCATAATTATCTTTAAATATGAACTTAATTAATATTTTGACATTGTTAAGGGTTTGGAATTACTAGGTTTAACTATCAATTATAATTATACCCCTCTCACCAATAAATACATAAATACATTATATGTCATGATATGTGTGTGTGCATGCGTGAAGAGTTGTGCACATGGACAAGGGTGAGCACACAGTGAAGCAAAATAATTTTTGTAAATCTATATATGTCTCCACCTTTTTGATCCCCTCCTATGCACATGATAAAAATAAACCAAGTGAAACTATGCACATTTATTGGTTAAGTTGAAAGAATAAAAATTGAGTTAATTTTATTGAAATCTATGTGGTCTAATGGAAGCTTAGGGCTAGCCTGGGTAGCAATGAATCCTTCTAGGATGTTGAGTATGACTGATCCTAGGGCACCCTTGAGCATGCTCTAAGAAGGCTTTTTACAACATGTGTATAGGGTATGAATGTGTACATACATACATACATACATACATACACACACACACACACACACACACACACACACACACACACACACACACACACACACACACACACACACACACACACACACACACACACACACACACACACACATATATATAACTAAGTAATATTATATATTTTATTTTAAATATACTAGAGGAAAGGTCTTAATAGTTGTGCATATCTCAATTACCAAATAGGGATTTTATTAACATGTCCTCCATCGATGGATCATATTGGTGTGTATAAATATTAAAGTGCACTAGAAGCTAAACATGTAGTATCTAATACTTGTTCAACATTTATTCTATAAAATTAAAAGTAACAATTCACATCTTGACAAGTAAGACTCAAGTATTGATACTCTTATGCACAACTATTGGTACTCTAAAGGTTATGTTTTGGTCATAGGTTTAAAAATTGTATTGTATGACTTCCCTTGATAAAATCAATTATATCATTTTAAAAATTTATATAATGTGTTAGACCTTGAAACCTTAGTTATAAGTAGTTAGGATGACATATTAAAAATTTAAAATTCTAATGTGATGTTATGACACCTTAATTCGATTTCCAATGCTAGGGTGCATGGCTACTGAGACCTTTCTCCTATACTGAAATATATAATATATAATTATAATTTTATTTATAGACTATATTAACATATATTGTATAATAATAAAGTATATTATATAATATTGTAATATTATATTACATTATATAATATATATTTTTATTATATTTTGTAAATAAATATTATATATTTTAATATAATATATATAAATATCATTTTAATATATTAAATAAATCACTCACTTTCAATTCAAATTGACAATTCGAGGTGTATTTTCATTCAAAAATAGGCGACAGTCCCCAATGAATTTAAAATTCAAATTTACTTTACAAAATAGGGTCTATATAATTTTCACACTTTTTTAAGAGGAACAAAAAATGTCAAACATGTCTAACCACTGATATATTCCTATTCTTACATATTCTTAGTTTTTTTTGAACATACACTATAGAGAGTTGATAGATCAGAATAGAGCAGGTTGTAGAGTGTCCAAAGCATTGACCATATTTGTTAATATCATTTCTGTAGATCCTTATTTTTAGGTATTTAATCTTAATAGTGTTAAATATATATTTTTACTCTATCTAAAATGTGCAAAAATTCTTATTTTTAGGTATTTAATCTTAATAGTGTTTAATATATATTTTTACTCTATCTAAAATGTGTGATTTATCAATATTTACTTGGCCCTTTTATTCATTATTTAACACCTTAATATGTTATGAAATCGCTAAGATTTAGATAGTCTACTTGTATTATTGTAATATTTTTTTCCCTACTGGAGTGCTCCCAATTGTGATGTCAGTGAGCCTTCTGCTAAAGGATCATGCACATGTCTATTGTTCAAGAAAATAGGGTTTTCAAATCCTAACACTAAAATTTTAGAGAACAATACAATAAATATTATTCCAAATACTCTGCCTATATATACTTCAATAAATTTTTAATAAAAAACATTATAGTTTTTAAGAATGTGTGTCGAGCTCAGGGGACCCTGGGTTGGCCTAGGTAGCATTGGGCCCTGCTATAAAGTACATTTCAAAAGGAAAAGAGGTTGAAGGAGTCAAGTGGGTGTATAAGACAAAAATGGGTAGACTTCACTAGTTATAATTCAATATGGGTAGACTTCTTGTTTGGTTTAAATTCTATGGAAAATAGTCATACAATAATTACTTTACACCTTTTTTGATCATCTTCATCATCTAGTGAAAACTAACTAATTGCGTAGATTTAGCTAATAAACCATGTAGTTCAAATGTCCTTCCTTTAAGACATGCAACCCATTATTCAAAGAAACCATTCAAATTCAAGACATAAAACTAGAAAATGAGAGAAAAGTTATTTAGCAATTGACATATCAAATGTGGATAATATTTATATAATTTATTGATTATATTTATTGCTTTAAGCATATAAAATTTTCTCAAAATTCTCTCTTTTAAAAATGGTAATACATGCATTTATAGAAAGGTTAGACAATATACCAGTCAATTAAAATGTATAGGTGTACAAAAGATGAGGATAACTATCCTTACAAGTTATAGAATACACTTGTTCTTCACATTTAGATTGACGTAGGGGAAATATGCTAAAAAACTAGCATATTCCCTATTAAAAAAAATTCTTATTATAGATATGACAATGTTCTTTACAAAAAGGAATATTAGACACTATGTGGGCCCTATTGATGCTTCTAAATGAACCATATGTGTTCTTAATGTTCAAAGAACACTTCTCATTTTATAATTTAAGAAATTTAGGGCATGAGTAGTAGGTTTTAGTAATCTAGTTGCCTATGGTGAAATAGTAGCAGAGCAAGATGAACTATTCCAAAATATTTGTAATATTTGATGGTTGGGATCCACCTTGGTTTGTTACTTTGTGAACCTATGTTGATACTTGGTGAATTTCCCCAAATTTAAAATACAGACTAGAATAACTAGTTATTGATGATGTATTTAAGCTAAGATGTTTTTTTTAAAGAAAAGGGCAAAAGGAAGAGTGAATCAAGGAAGAAACAAGTGATTACTAGTCTTAATCATGAAAATTATGACAAAGTTTCAAGAACACTGAGCATATATTTAGCCAATATGTAATGTAAAGTATCTTATGCTCACATTTCATTACACACCATGTATAATTCTGAAGATGAGATGAAGATACAAGTAAGAACTAAATCCACTTCAAAATTTAGCTACCACGTCTAAATATCTAATGCACATCCTTGATGCAGAGAAAATAAAATGAAGTAAATTCAAAATGTTTTCAACTAACCTAGCATAACACAAGTTAACAACCCTATAAATAATGATACAATATAGTATTTGAATGAACTATTCATATTCAAGACCTAGACAAGTAAGTGAGAGACTAACTCTCTTAGTAATCAACACACCAAAATGGATAATCCTTATAGAATTCCTTGATTGCATTAATTTATTGAAGTGTACAAAAATGGCTCAAAATTACCCTTATACAAAATCATAATACATGCCTTTATACAAGAGCTAGGCATTATACCGATTGGTTACAAAATATAGGTGTAAAAATAGAAAAACAACTATCTTTATAAGTTCTAGAATACATGTGCTTTTCACAATTATTCCAACCTAGAGGAAACCATGCTAAAAAAATATCATGCACCTTTAATATATAACATTCTATTACAATATGTTATAAAATTTCTATTATAATAGAATATTACTTTAACTTGCTGGTGGGGCCCCTATTTGTTGTTGGAAGATGCTCATAGCCTTTTCATGTTGTTCATCAACTAGCTAGATGTCCACAACAGGTTTCATGATGAACTCCTCCTCTTAGTCTTATAGATCATTAAAATCCCTATTATTTATGGTTAAGGCCTCCTTGATTCTTGTAGCTTCATTTATCATCTCACCTACATTGAATATCATATTCAATATTTTCTTATTATCCTACCTAGATTGACATTTACTTTTCCCTTGGATATTTTGTGTCAGCAAATTGGATCTATGCCAAAACTCCTCATCACTAATGATACCAATGGTATTGGGCTATGTAGTATTGGCAAGCATGGTACCAAGAAGTTGATCAATTCTACTAATGAGCTTCTTGTCATCTTCTAGGAGCTCCTCCACCTTGGTGTACCAATCACTCAAGATTTGAACCTTATCAATAATAATTCCCAAGATTTCACCTAAGTGTCCCATACTTATGGTTCTAAAGTTTGGTGATGAGGAACTAAGCAATCTTGTCCTCTGAGGCCTACCATTGGGTGACTAGGTCTTTGGCTAATGAACTTTATTCCTCTAATGCATTATAACTTAGTTTCATTGACTTGAGTTCCTTGAACATGTCATAAAATAATTTTTTAAGCATCTTGATCATGGCCTTTGGGACTAATAAAATAGCCTACATTTACAAATTCTCCCTTTCTCTCTCTAAATTATGGATCCTTTATTTTAAACCCTATATTTTCATCCCTAGCCTATTGTGTCTATGATTCTATTAAGCTTACCACATCCTCCTCATATATAGTATCCCCACCATGTTGTTGTCCTACAATAGGGGTCAACCCTACAAAAGGTTCAGCCTTTTGAAAGGTGAATTCTTATATCCCAACCATTGCTATCTTAGTTGTAATCTTCTCTAAGCCTGCTATATTAGGATTGAAGTGCACTATTGTAATAAGTTCCTTGAATTCAGGAGTTTCTAGGATCTCTATACTTTTACTACTTGATGCTCTTGAAACATCCATACTTTTGGACTTTAGGCCTTGGGTGACTACAATTATTCTCTCCTGTTCCTTTGTAATGTCCATCTAAGGTTGCATATTTTCATGAATTCTAGTGTCAACAACTCTTGGTAAGGCCTAAGAGTGAGAAAGAGATGGGATCTTTTGCAATTTCCCATAGATGAACTAGTCAAGAAGGACTAGTCCATGGATTGTAAATTCATCACTAAAGATATTGTATTCACTAGTGGGATGAGTGAAGGTCAACCTAGGCCTCTTTTTTGGCTACACAAGGACCAATGATAATTTTTCCTTCCTTTTCTCTTGTGGTTCCATAGTGGCAAGCTCCTTTCTTGTATCCCCAGAGGGCTCCTCTTCCTTATCTAAACCATAAACATCCATAAGCTCCTTGAGGGAACCCTCAAGTTTTTATTCAAGCCCCAAGGCAATCATGTCAATATACTAAATTGGGAAAGGTGGCCTTTGTGGGAGTGCTGATGGTGGTGGCCCTTCTCCAGGTCTCTCTTCCAACTCTACCCCTCCAACATTTTCCTTTCCTTTATCTTGTTCCTCCTAAACTTACATTACTATTATTGGGGTTGTGGCTCAGATTGTTTATATAGAGGTTTCTCATGAGTTATTCTAGATGGACTAGGTAATAGGTGATATTGTAATGGATGCATCTACCATATTTCCTTATATGGCTTATTATCTCTAATCAATCTATGTTCTAGTCTAATATTATGGTCCTAGATCCTAGCCAACACCTCAAAGTTATTGGCTTTGATGTAGATGGTATAGTGAACCCCAAGATGATGCCCATAGCCAATATTTGGGAGCTTTTTATCTTTTAAATGATCAGCCACTTTATTCTTAGGATCCCAAATTTGGAGTTCATCCAATTGGAAAACAAATGAATCCCTATGTGTGGACATGATTTCCACTTGTTTCCATTATTTTATCAATGTTTTCCTAATATTTAATGGGAAGGGGTGAAGTGGATCTTTCCTCTTTTCCTTGCACATTTTTTCAATTCCTTATATGAGCTAAGAGGTAATCTCTTACTCTGCAAGCTTATTCGGGATATACATTTGTATCTTGCAAGGTTGGGACATGATCCCATCTATAATTATAACTATGAAATTAGGATAGTACCATATATTCCAAATCATTTTTACATACCTCTTGATGAGGGGGTGGAAACTAGGCATAGGAACATCTATAATAGCTTTTACTAAAGCGAGATGAATGTAGTCACAAATGAACTACACATGATTCTGATACTTGAAGATGTGTAGCTAAGAATAGTAGTGTGAGATGGTTGTCCTAGCTTTTGGGGATAATTTCCTAATACCAAGGAAGGTATTTAAAGTAAGAAGTGCATAAATTAGGTATGCCATCATGAAGAAATGCTTGGAGGAGTTCCTATTAATGGTATTTAATTGCTTGGATAGGAAAATGCTGGTTATGTCTCCAATTGGAGGGGTAAGCTTCTCTTTAACCATGAGGTGTATATAGGGGACCCAATTTTTGTTTACATAGGTGGTTAAAGAGGCTCCAAATGATTAGTTTAATAGGGTCATTATTATCCTAATTAACTCTCTAAATTATAAAATAAGGATTCTACCATCAAGGGATCTAAAGACTTAGGGTCCTTGGATGAGCCAAGGTCTTAAGATAGAGTCCAAGTCATGGTTACCAGTCTATTCCTTGATTTTTGAAAGGTCCAAATAGGGAAGAGGGATTTTATAATACTTTTAAAAGGAAATAGGGGAAATATAAGAAATCCCTTTTAAACTTCCTTCCCTAATTATACACTCATTGTCAATCCTATAATCAACAAAAATTGGGGCAAGGACATTAATATAATGTATTACCTTTAGTTTAGTTGTGGCATGATGGAGGCTAGTCATCTAGACTAAAACTAAATATGAGTACCTCCTATTGATGGTGGTGATCCTATGATCCTCCTTGGAGATGGGATTCAAATCATTTATCATGAAGAAGATTTTTGACCAATTCATAATGCCCTAGATGTTTAATGTTTCTACATCCAATTTGGTGTCTTTGAAGATCTATCTTTCACTATTCATAGACAAATAGAGCTCAGTCTCTTCTTTCAACTATTGCCTACTTGCCACCATGATTTTTGTCTAAGTTAACTACTAACTTGATTACTGATGACCTTTATGAAAGATATGTCATGCTTAAGAACACAATTGAGTTCTTCTTGGATCAAATTGTAACAAAATGTATTTACTCATATCAATTTTATGTAGGGTTTAGGATTTTGAGATTTAATGGTAGATAATATCTAGGTCTTGGCTTAATACGTGCCTTAGATTTGATTTGGACCTTTGCCTTTATACTTTTATGTTTTCAAGCCCATAAGATCTTATATTTTATCCTTTTCTAGTTGTGTGGTGCCTATGTGGCATTGGTCTAGACCCTCATGGCATATTTCATAAATGCCTTTGAGCACTAGCCATTAGTATTTAAAATACCTTCTTTTATTTCTCATTATTAGATCAAAATTTTGGATTAGTATGAGTCATTAATTATAATCTGGGTTTTGCCTATAATTATCTCTTTCTATTCCAATCCCCATGGTTATGACATTCAACATTTTTATGTGCCTCCCCATGCTTTGTATCTTTCATCAGTCATCTTTTGAAAAGTCATGGGTGACTTTGCATCATTGGATCATCCTTTAACGATAAAGCATGAAATATCAAATCATCTGTTAGTTCCCCTTTGAATGTTATTTCTCCATGCATCAAGCCCATGGGGTCTTAGGGCTCCATTGAAAAGAATTATAGGCCCTCATTCCATTAGATCATCCTCTAGTGATGAAGCAAATTCCATTGATCTATAGAGATAAACTAACTTTAAGTTAGTATCTTTATGACTGAATGGTCATGCAAGTTCCAATTTTAAGCTCATTAAATCTTCATGACCAAATGTGAGGGTACCACTTAGCACTTCTATGAGGATTTTGAGGGTTTTGGACTTAATTCACTCCATTGGATCAAACCATATGATGAAGTGAGGGTCATATGATTATTATTTGAGAGCTTGCTCATGATTAGTTGGTTCTATCTAGCAATCCCATTGCTTTTAATCCTTAAATATGAGGGTTCCACTTGTTGATTATTTAAGCCATATATAGTCCTTTGAGTTTTCAAATATTCCTCACTCCATCTAATCAAGTCTTCATGATGAAGCGAGAACCATTGGATGAAATCTAATGATGTAGCTTTTTTGGGGCCTTCATGTTGTTAGATCATCCTTCGGTGATGAAGCATGAACCATTATATCCTTTAAGATGCATGTTGTTTAGATACTTCAAGGGATATACTAGGAGATACCTGGAAAGAAAATTAAAAATAATGTGCATGTTCAAGGTATCTCCTAAGAGATATCTTGAAATAAAATTCCAATAGTGTGCATGTTCAAGGTATCTCCTTAGAGATACCTCCAAAGATAATTCCAATCATTTGCATCATATTTCTTATTAAATAAAAATGTGCTATGGTTATATCAAATCCCTTTTAAGTACCTTTGCAATAAAAGTGAAAGGTATTCCAAATAACTTAGAGGTATCTCCTAGGAGATACCTTGAAATAAAATTTCAATCATGTGCATGTTCAATTTATTTCCTAAGAGATATCTAGAAAGAAAATTCTAATAGTGTGCATCAAAGTTATTTCCAAATAAAAAGTTGTAATGGTTATATAAAATCCTTTATAAGAACCTTTACAATCAACATGGAAGGTATTCTAATTCCATTTGAGGTATCTCCAAGAAAATTCCAATCATGTGCATGTTCAAAGTATCTCATAAAAAATTCCAATCATGTGCATGTTCAAGGTATCTCCTAGAAAATTCTAATCATGTGTATTTTCAAGGTATCTCCTAGGAGATACCTCATATGCATCAGGGTTTTTTCCAAATAAAAAGATGATATTATTATATAAAATACTTTTCAAGGACATTTTTAATCAACATAAAAGGTATTCCAAGGACCTTTGAGGTATCTCCTAAGATATACCTTGAAATAAAATTCCAAATCATGTGAATGTTCAAGGTATCTCCTAAGAGATATCTTGAAAAAAAATTATGTTGGTTCCTAGTTGAACACCCCTATCATTCAGCCTTGCATACTTTTGAAAGAATGGGAGAATAAGATGAGAAACTAGTAATATGTCATCACAGTCGAGGAAAGTAATAACATTTGAAATAGACTGAATGGAGAAAATGACTGGGAGGCACCTAAAAAGGGTATGGTTAACTCCCTACTACTTTTGGCTCTACTTAAACCAAGGTGAGAGGAAATTTAGGGTAGCTTTCTCACATGGAAATTTTTTACACTTTAGTCTCCATGAGGATTCTTTGCACAAAGGGGAAATATGACCAAAACATAACCAATCTTTCACACGTCACTCATGGAGGGTTGTCACACAAAATACACAAATTCTTTATGTCATACACAAGATACTAAAGATAAATGATGATATGATTGAAATATCCATTTTTATGAAATATTCAATAATAGGGGTCAAGTGAAAAAAATGTAGCACTAGGATTTCAAGCACAAATTGCAAGCACATTTCAAATACACAATATATTATGTGTTAGTAATGCAAATAAAAATTATAATATGCAAAAATTGTGTTATCTATAAGTTAAAATAGGGTGAAACCATACTTATTTGAATGCTAGATAAATATGTGGATGGTTAGTAAGTGAGCACGGAGGAGTTCACAAAATAGCTATACTATATTCATTAACAAATGTTGTTCAATTTTGAAATCGGTAAAAATAAAACATGCACAAATGATCCTCAAAAGTTTATAAGAAATACTACAAATCACCCTTCAAGAACTACCTCCATCTGAACTCATGAGCCCATCACTACCCTTAAAAAGGATATCAATGCTTTGTTCCCAAATCTTGAATTAGAAAAGATTTTCTATTCTGGTCGTAGACCCTAGATGACTACCATAAAGAATAATACATTAGATAACCAATCTACCAAACATGTAAAACATAACATTGTACTTCAACAACAAGAAGGAATGATAAACCTTGAAAATTTTCATTTATCAACTAAATCAAAACTAAATACAACATGTCTTGAAAATTATATAATAGAACACTATGTGAAATAATTTTGTAACAAGGGAAACATATTGAATGTTCTCAAATCTTGCCAATGATTTTACAACAAAAATAAATTTGGCACCAAAAAATCACACAGGGAGGACTCTCCAAGCTATAACTTCAAACTCAAAAATTAACTAACCTTTTCAAAGGGAAAAACCCTCTTTACTTATATAATTTTGGCTTAGTTTGGTATATTCTTAAAGATGCTCTAATTGAAAAATTATTTCATGGGCCTGGAGTTTATTGTAACAAACATGATTCCTCATATTTGTGCTCATGACTCTATGATGATGACAAACACGATACTCCACTGTGATAGAATATTTACAGTTATAACATATGGAGAATAATTATACAAAGGATAAAACAACCTTTGTCTCTTTGTTTAATAAATAAAAAATGTCTCTCTCCAATACACATGATTATTCAAACTAACTTTGAAAGGGATGTGCCACTAACAGACAAAGTATAATGATTTCCCAATAGGAAACAAGAAGCAAAGAGATAGAGAAAGAAAGAATAACGAGCAAGAAAAGGAAGGAGGAGTGGTGCCATCTTAGACAGAACCAAAATACCCGATCATGCTCCAAAATTGATGTTGATAATTGAGTCCCTTACCAACTTATTATTATATTTAGTATATGCATTGATCATGGAGATAAGGTCCTTTTGGTCTAGGCTAACTTGGTATTTGAATTTAATTATATATTCCTCAAGCCAAGTGGTGACCTTCTGGAACATAACCTATTTTTTCCC
Organism: Torreya grandis; assembly: GCA_037957365.1. Taxonomy (NCBI): domain Eukaryota; kingdom Viridiplantae; phylum Streptophyta; class Pinopsida; order Cupressales; family Taxaceae; genus Torreya; species Torreya grandis. The sequence continues at coordinate 616,734 of JARHVA010006336.1, read as the reverse complement.
CACTAATATTTTGAGTTGGTTACAATATTTCTCAAGTGATACCAACTACCTTATATTTTTTGTCATCAAAGTTCCTTTTGGTTTATTGATGAGGCTATTTAAGGAAATGCTTATTGCCTCTTCCATAAAGTCACCTACACCACCAAGGTTCACCATTTGTCTAAGGGAGACATCTATTTCCTTTGTAGCAGTCTTGAGAGTATACCCTTCTTTCAAATCAAAGATTCCCTCTTTGAACATCATCAACTGATGTTTTACTACCAATTGGTATTCCCTAGGCCTTTTTTGATCATTGAAGGGGATGGTCTTCTTCATCACTAAAGTGTAAGTCCATGTTTCATATTTCATCCAACTTGGGTTGGATCTTTTCCCAATTATTTATATCTACATCATAAATGAATATCTAGGCTTCACATTTTCCCTTTTTATCCACTATGCCATCCAAGAATTATAGTGCTGAGTGGATTATCTCTTTGGCTCTGGTGCTTAAATACTTTTTCCATTCTTATATGGTGCATCCTCTAGATTTTAAATCATCAACTTAGCCAAGGTCCAATGATCCAATGGAGAGAAAAGTAAGGTCTAGAGCCTTAATGACAATTGGATTTACTACTTGAGGCTCACTCAATAACTTTTGTAAGTACTAGATCATAGCCTAGTTTTCCACCTTTTTTTCTTCCATGGTGGCTTTATCATTAGCCATCCTTTGTGACACCATGTTAGCTAGGAATTTTAAAATTTTATTTAAATCCTTTCATGATGGCTCCCCAATATTATAAATATAGATGGAGTAAATTTCTAGAGGAGAATCTTTCTTTAATTCATTAGGTGGAGGGATAACTACCTCAACATTCCTTTCTCCCTTATCAATGTAGGTGGTTTAGTAATGTGTTTTGGCCTTCTTTGGGGGATTAGCCTTATGGTTCTAAATAATCTTCATTACATCAATGTACCCTACCTTTCTCATAATATCTTCCTTCTCTTTTACTTGGTCTATAACCTAGATAAGAGGCCTAGTTTGAAATCCCATCAAAGTTGTAGACACTATATATGGCCTAAAGACAATGAGGGGTAGTGGCAATGATGAGCTTGTTTTAGGGAGCACCATAGGCTTGGGTTGTGGGATCAATACAAAATTTTCAATGTCTTCATCACTCTATTGATTTTTTCCATCCCTCTTAGTTCATTGCTTCTTCTCCAAAGTTGGTTCTATCTATTCCAAAACTTCAAAATCTGACCCAAGCTAGTGGGACTCCATGATAAATTTATCGATGGAGCTCCCCTATTCCATGGGCTCATTTAAAGGCCCTACAACCAATTTTCCTTACTTATTCAGTTGAGTCCCTAGGTTAAAAGAGGCTATGGTAACTTTCTTGTTGCACTTAGGAAACTCTTCACAAATCATGGCCTCAAGACCTTTATTATGGGTTGGATCATGAATCTTGATGAGATGAAGGAAACCTTAGGGTATTTCAATAGGAATAACACTCCATTATATACCTTCCTTATCATCTTTATTTATCAAATCTGACTCCTTATTTGATTTCAAATGGGTAGGGGTATCTTTTTTCAAGTTTTATCCCCCACCTTCCTCTATATTTACCCTCTCCTCTAGTGTTGATATCAACACTTTTAGAGAGGAAGGAACATCCAACACCATTTTGACATCTAATTATTTTTGTTTCTCCAGTTTTGCATTACCAATGGAGACTTGGTCATTATGCTCTAGCTCACCCCCATTTTTTCCATCAATTTTCTAAATGTCCTCGACTCCATGAGCCTTGTTTCAACTAAGTAATTGAGAAATGACATTTTGAACAAATACCTTTGTATCTAGGGAAGTTGCCTCTTTCTCAAGAGGGACTTGATCCTGAGTAGCCATCTTAGCTCCAACCTATACAACATCATCAAAAGATAAAGGATTATCTAAGGTTAAGGTACCCTCCTCATCACCTTTGATTTTTAGCACCAAAAGTCCTTCTATAATCAAACCCATTTTTGGGACCTTTAGTGCGGTTTGGGGCCTCTCCCTGTGAGTCCTTTGCCTAGTCATCATTTGAGGATGAGTGAAGGTACATTATTTCTTCATCATTTTAGCAATAGATCTACCTTCATCTGAATCCTCCTCCTTAATCATGTCCCTTATTATTTGGGAATTCATGGCTTGCTTCTCTCTTCTCTTCATAGGGATTTGTTTGGTTAGTGGGTCTATGAATATAACCTCCTTCTTCTTTATTGGTGACCTACTTAGAGATTGTAGAGCCTTCTTAACTCTCATATTTTGGTTTCTCCTCCTAGTCCTCACCTCTTCTCTTTCTTAAATATATTATTAGGGGAGGATCAAATTCCACTTGTTGTGTAGGTGGATCATGTGAGACTATGGCTAGGCTAGCCATATGAATGACTTCTAGAATATATGGTAATAATGGGGTTCCCTTTCCTAAAATGGATATGGGGGTAACACTAGCCAACATGACTTACCTCATAAGAATCTTATCCCAATTTTCCACCAAGATTATTAATTTTGAAAAGGCTAACCCAGCCTTGGATTATGCTGATGCTATGTTCTCCACATCCACTAGCTTAGTGAACTCAGTATTCCCAAGCTTACATTTTCCCTTAACTATTATGGCTGATGGTGGAGTCATAGGTTCACCACTGTATGCTAGGAATAAGGCCTTAACCTCCCTTAGCTCTTGAAGGGTAGGAGTATCATATGCACCAAGGTGAACCCCATGCTCCTTAAGCCATCTAAAGGTTCTTTCCATGATTTATACCAATCTCCTAGGGATGGAATCATTCTCTTGAACACTAAAATTTGGTTGAGAAATAGGTTGGAATTTAATGTTGTTTGTGTTTTATAATGAATACAATGTTGATTTATCATCTACCATGTCTTTGGGATGGGAGAAATGATATATGTTATAACTTCCTACACTGTTAACCTCATGAATTCCCATTTTTGTATATCTTATTGAGTGGCACAATCAGACTAGAGGTCCTCATAATGTGATTTATGTAATACCAAATTAGTAGCCATATTTACCACCACTTGAAGTCATAATTAGGTTGGGGTGGCACATTATCAAGTGCATATAGGCTTATCTCCTACTCCAACCCGTTTGCCTTAGAAATTGAAGGACATGAATAAAACCCTATTACCATAGGAAATTTGAAAGGATTATAGATCTTATTGGCTAAAATCATTTCATGTGATGGCAACATATATTAGATCAGTTCCATCACCACCAACTTATCATCCAAATTCCTTGGACACTTGTTTGGAGACCCTGAGGACCCACTGACCTTGATGTATGTGAATGTTATGAATTGTATGTATGTGTTGTTTCATACATCTTATTGAGGCTCTTCAAGGGATAGAAGACACCTATCATGGGGTTGAATAAGTAATTATGAACTTTGTAGAAATTATTCTTTGACCCATCCAAGGTAACTTATAGGTATAATTCATATATTTTGATTCCTAAAGGGTTCTTGGTGAGCCCTTAGAAAGTACTATTATGCACTAGGATGTACATCAAGTAAGAAGACATGTAGAAAGTAACTAAAAATTCTTATTTATAAAGAATTTTAGCTTGAAGCTACATCATTTACATATGAAAATTATCATTGAGTATGGTCACCCAGTCTAGCTTATTTTTCCCTTCCAACACACACATCATAATTAAGAATATCCATGGTTCAAAATTTTCTATGGTAGGCATCCCATAGGTCCTCACTGCCATGGTAATAATAAATTGGGGTAGTTCATCAAAATCTACCAATTTCAAATTCTTAGACATTTTGGAGACCTTTTGTCTCTTTTTGGCAAGCTAACAAGAATTAAAGACATCACAAATTGCCTTACCATCTTTTTTAGCATATGCTTGGCATTCATCTAAGCAGAGTGTAATGATTTTTGGATTGGAGTAATTTTGAACATGATATTGAGGACTAAAGGGGTGAAGGAGCACACAACTAAATGATTACCACCAATAATAGTCCTAGCATCTGGTTGGTATGCTTGATCACATGTAATACTAAGTTTTAGGTACAAAACAGTCAGGGAATGATATAATAGGCATGATATAGCTCATGCTGATATTGGAAACTACTTAAAGAGGGGAAGTCTACTATAAAACATTCAATAGGCCCCTAAAATATAATTTGATAACATTTGTATCCCTAATCAAATCCATAATTGAAACAACATTGCCCTTTACCAGGGTTAAATATACCACCATCTTTCTCTAACCCTCTAATGCAATACCTTAATACTAGATGGATTTTTTTACTTGAATAACCCTCAAGCTATCTGTTGACTCCTCTCAAAGAACACAACATAAGAAACAAATGGGAAACTTACTATTTATTCTAGAGGGATACACACACTATAATTTGAAGGTCTATGAAGAATTTACTGTAAACACACTCTCACACTACACTTAGCTAGGGCACACAAATAACTCAAAGGCAAGAACACAAGATCTAAATGCAAATGGTAACTTTAGAATGGAGACAAGTACTTAATTTATAATCCCTTGAATTTTAATATTAAGGTTACCATTAATGATGAAAATCCTAACAACTAATCACCATCTACTCTCATTAATTTTTTTCACCTTATTCAAAAAAGAGAGGGAAAACGTGAATGTTTCCATTTTATATTAGGCAATATTTCTTATAACATGTGGAGTGACATTAGTGGAACATACATCATGATACTTTTTTGGGAACTCAACGAATTTTTCACTTTCTCACTTGTTACCTTCAACTGGTGTAGTAGAAAAATAATTCTCGAGCCCCTTTTGAGATAAATAATCTCACATGTCATAATCTTACTTTACCATTCTAGGCATTCAGGCCTTTGGGAACCTTTTGGATTATGCCCAACAAGAGGTAAGAGGGGAAATTTTTAAAAAGGGGCCTAAACTGAGAAAAACCCAATGAGATACCATATGGGATCACCTTTATTATAAGTTCAAATGTTTGGGCCCTCAAGACTTTAAGCACCTTACCCAACAAAAGGTGAGTGGGGCATTTTTCATGAAAGGCCTAAAATTTTTGAAGCCCTAAGAATCTACCATGCGTCAAACTTAGATGTGAGATCAAAGTCCCAGCCACTTTTACCTTTTGCACTGGCTCTCTTTATTAAAGGAAGGGTGAAACATCCTTCCAACCCAAGGCACATTCATAGAAGTACCTTAAGATAAACACATGTCCTTCATTTAGTTTATTGAGCTATTTCTCACCTTAATCATCAAAATACATGAAGTGTAAATAGATAATTTCATTCGGGGCCCCAGAAACTTCCCTTTTAAATATAAAACAAAAAATCCAAGCATAGAAAAAGGGTTGTCTATACAATTATCTTCTCATTATTAATTATCCTATCATGGGATCTTTAATCAACATTTTTTGATTCCTTTTGAGCTATCAAGAATATCTTCTATCTTTAGTAGTGCTCCTTGAGAACTCGATAAGGAGTGGAAGAACACATCCCACTTGGTAAAATCAAGACAAAGGACATGATTAATTATGAACATGTATTTTAATCCTCTAAAGGATTGGGTAAAGTGCCTAAAGCATTTACACTCATTTAGTTTGGTCATAATAATTATGTTGACAAGGGCCTAATTGCTCTAGTGCAATTTTGGGCACTAACTAATTATAATAGTGTGCATCAGGGTTCTTTCTAACTAAAAATTTGTCATGGTTATATAAAATAATTTGAAAGGAACTTTCCAATAAACATGGAAGGTATTACAAGGCCCTTCAAGGTATCTCCTAGCAAAGATACCTTGAAATAAAATTCAATTGTTGTGCATGTTCAAGTTATCTCCCAAGAGATACCTTGAAAGAAAATTCCAATCATGTGCATCATGGTTCTTGCCAAATAAAAAGGTGTTATGGTTATATCAAATCCATTACAAGGAAATTCTCAATTATCAAGTCCCTATTATCTTTAAAGAATTCAAATTGTGTGTATTTTCAAGGTATTTATTAGGATACCCATTTAAAGTACTATAAATGCATGCTTGAAAGTCTATCTTATGAGATACCTAATACCTTAAAAACATGAATTATGGTACACTAAAAGGTACTATAAATCCCTTCAAGGTATCTCCTTAGAGATACCTTGAATAAAATTCCAATCATGTACATGTTGAAGGAATTTTAGTAGATTATCATGGAAATCATAGGTATAGATTTCACAACAGGAAGCAAAAAAGAATCATAATAGCATGAGATAATTTACACAATCTTCAATTTTATACACTATACAAAATATAAAGATAAAATAACATGAAATTAAGAATTATATATCATAAATAGAATAATATAAGATAGAACAAGCTAAAATAAAATAGAGTAAACACTACACACCATGAAAAATATAACATTAAAATAATATATAGCTTTTTACATGGCTTTGTCTCTTCAAATTTTAGCTTCTTGGCATACAAAAAGAAAAGAGACATGGCATTATTATATCTACAACTTGCCTAACAATGCCAAAGACATCTAAAAGATACCCTGCACACATGTCCTTACTCCATGTCTAATACTTTCATAGACTTAGACTATTTTTTCATCCTAACACAAAATCTAAACTCTGATCTCAACTAAATCTAGAAAAGATTATCCTTTCACAAAAATGGAAATAATCACTCCAATTTTTCTAGTTTTCCATACTTACCTACCACCCTTTATAGTTATTAAACTACAAAAAGGGAACTACACATTAACCTATTGTGTAGGTTATAGCTGCCCAAACTATGCCTTTATATGCAACTTTATATTTTACAAAGTTTATTGGAACTCCTATGGTGTAATGAACTTAGGTTCATATATGATATGCGTAATATATATTTCAACCTATGAGAGTTCATTCTTGAGAGTTTTCCAATTATCAAATACTTCCTACATCATGGTAAGCAGAATGTGTAGTGGAATCTGAATGACCATCAAATTATGCACATCTACTTTTTTGTGATGATAAGGAAGTCTATGGAATTTGAAAACTTAAGATAGATATATGACACAATATCATATAACCTATCTATAAACCTTTGGGCTTGAATTATCATAAATGTGTTGTACATTATCCCACCCTACCAGACTTGGAACTTCTTCATCACGGTATCCCTAGCTTCTAAAATTTGTTGAAATGCATCATTAAATGTTTCTCTAGTATCCATTTTATCATTTAGTACAACTTTAGCTTTATCAATCATTGTGAACTCTAGTTTAGAAAGATACAAGGATTTGTCAAGATGCTACCTCCAATCAAGCATTCTTTTCATAATTTGCTTAGCCTGATGCACCGTTGTATCTAAGACATGCACATATTCCTCTAAAAGTTCATAAATGCCTTCCATATTAGTATGAATAGCCTATCCTTGGGTGCATAATTTATGTGTGCTCACCCAATCCTTTATTAACTGAGTCAATAATGCAGTGAGTTATTTATCCTTGAACATTACTTGATTACCAAGGACTTTCACAAATAGAGTAGGAAAAGACACATTGATGAGCTAACTAGCCTCAAAAATTTGATTTTATGCTTCTACTTTCTCCTCATGCAACAAAAAAACCATGTATTCTAACTCTGAATCCTTTAATGTAATGTATTTTTGGAATGCATCTACTCCTTCAATATCCTTGGATAATGGCCACTACAAAACATATAAAGACATCTCCATAGAAGTCAAAGCAATCATGGTGGATCTCTTTTAGTTAGTGGTATTTGGGGATGCCTCCATTACATATACATCATATATTTTTATATCAAATTATGAGTTCTCTAAGGATTCATATAAGATAACTATGACACCTCTATGCACAAAAAACTTTCTCGACTCAGTTGGAGGGACAAGTGTATCCTTGTGTCTTATTGTGCCCCTAGACATCCCCTGATGGAAACTACTTATTATGGTTGACTCTCTAAAAGATACCAAATATTTGATTATGGTGTGGTCCGAGCAACAATTTAGGTGATAATTTGGGTGACAATTCCACTCCAATTGATGATAGAACTTCTCGGAGCCATAAATTTTGTAGAGATTAAATTATTTTGACTCCCACTATCAAGAATGAAATGCAAAGGCTTACCTTTTACCCATAATTTGGAGTGAAACAATCTTTCCTTGTCATCTGGTCTTTCCTCACAGGTCTGTGATGAAGTGAGGATGGTGTCATGCTCAGCATCAACAATTTCTTCTTCATCCTCTTCGACTGTGGGTTGTGTATGAGGTAGAGTAGTAGATGTTGAGTATTGTGACTCAGAAAGCAGTGACTTGATGGGTTGACATTCTTCTTTGGATTAAGTTCTAGTTTTGTGGTAATCACACCATTTTCTAGCCTTCCCCTTCTGGGATTTCTTATCCTGAAACTCCTTTTGCTTCCAATTTTGGCCTCGTGTTTGACAGTCCTTGTCACTTTTCCATTTTGAGGGTTGACTCTTCATATTATTTCTACCATGCTTCTTTTCAATCTTCACTACGAATTTGTATGCCTCACCGAGGGTTTCCAAATGATAAATTTCCATTTCCCCCTGTATGTACCATTATAGTACACCACGATATTTGAGAGTCTTATGTTTCTCACTTTCTTGAATGCCCAATTTTGCAAACAAATAATGAAAAGTGTCTGTGTAATCTTAAACAAATTGGTCCTTACCTTGGTGAAGTTGTTACCACTGTATGTACAGATCATCATATGCTCTGATGGGATAGTATTCTTCTTTCATCACTTACACAAAATCATCCTAGGTAGGTTCCACCTCAAGGCCAATGTCATCTATACTGAACCTCTTTTTATACACTTCCCACCATTTTTTCATAGGCACTGATGATTTCAAAAGAGCAAAAGTAATCTTTTCTCCATCGGTGGACTTATTTATAGAGAAGTAGGAAGACAGTTGATCCAACCAATTTTCTACTACATCAGCATTGATTTTGCCTTTAAATATAGGAATATCAAAATTTACCTAAACCTTGAAGGGTATTGGGGCACTGAAAGGACATTCCCTGGATGAGGATCCAAGAAGTGGAGCAGTAGAGCCATGATTTCCCATCAGAAGTGTTTGAAGAATTTGGGCAAAATGTTATAGCATCTACACTTGTAGGCATTGGAAGGCTTCATTAACCATTTCCTTGAAAGGATTAGATGTCTCAGTGTCATCCACCATTTGAAGTTGTTTGGAGTGAATAAGTGGAAAATTTGGAAGCTCTATTGTTTCCCACCCAAGCTTCTTATAGCCTGACCTCATCCTCAGGATCATACACTCTCAAGACAAACTGCTCTAATACCACTAATCCAAAACTCAAAAGTTTTGGTTGATAAATATTTCAATAACATAGAAATAACATAGTAATAATGAATTCTCTGAGAAAAGATGTAGTATTACTCAAGATCGCAATACAAATATATGCTTATTTCTAGGAAGAGATGTCTGTCTTCATATTTTGGGTTACCTCTTCATTTATACACATTTTGAAAGCACGGGGAGAATAAGTCACCAATCTTGAGGGAGATTAAGTGGTTCAACTTCCAAGATTTAAAACAATACAGAATTCAAGGAATTACTATTTTTAGAAACTTACTATTTTTAGAATACACTACTAAAATTAAAATTTGGGGCACTTTCATTGGGTTTTCAGGGGTCAAACTTCATTGAGTAGAGCTCCATGCCATCTCATGATGTTCTCCTAATTCTTATCTTTCCAATGGTTCAAATGGTGAGTCAATTGGAGCTACAGTGAAAAAATTATGGCTCTCGAAAGTTCCATCATCAACTGGGATGGAACTGTCACCCGAATTGTCACCTAAATTGTTGCCCGGATCATGGTAGTTAAAGAACTTGCTTGATGAAGACAATAATTTTTGTGCATCAATGGCCATACTAGGATCCTTTCCTCTGGTATATCTACAAACTGTGTAGATGATGAACTAGATTCTAGATCTTTTTCAAAAATTTCTAATGTAAGTTCATGCTTAGCTTCTTTTTGAACTATAGTATCCATATTAATAGTGGGAGGGTTTGTGTAATATCAAGTAAATGGTAGTTACTAACCTTATTCCATACTTTTCAAGTACACACTAATTTCCAAAAATAGAACTCCTTCTCCTCCTCCTTATCATAGACCTTTTAACTGATGTCTTCGATCATACATTGAATAACTTACTATTCATCAACCCACAACATTACCAAATTATACTCCCAATCTATCCTTAACACATGTGATATTAGGGCTATCTACCTCCATACTTTAGCTTGTGCTTTAACCATTATGATGAAAAAGGGCATTAGAGTCATAATTGGCATGGCCAACTCATGCACCTTGATTTGAATACCATTGTATAACTTAGTTACCGATGTATGATACCCCAAATATTGCATGACATCCTATGGAATTTGAGGGTGTGACCTAATCAAAGCTATAGCCTCAAGCCATCATGTGTTAAACTACCTTAATTACTCATAATATTTCCCTATCTTAGTCCAAGTGATGCTTGTGAGAGTAGTATCAGGCCAAAAGTCCATAGTAACATTAATTTGGTCTATGAGGTACTTCCATTGGGTGAAGCATAACAATAAAACTAGAAACTAATATTAGAAATTTTATGAGCTACCTAAAAGTACCTTCTCAATATTAGTGGTAAGATAGAATACAATAAACTTAGGCTAATTGAATTTCTCATTATATTACATCATGTGATACACAATGTCAATTACTCCTTTTGTTGCCTACTTGGCCTACTTCATTATTTGCTAAAACCTCTTTGTAATACACTCTACCAAAATGCATATTATAATGTCCTCAATGGATTCAATTGGGGTTCCTCTACCTACCCTAGTGGGAAAATTGTCTTGAACATATGGATGAATTGGTGGTGTGGTGGAATTGTATCACAATATGATTTTCCATGATTTGGGAGTCCTGTGGCTCTTGCCATGGTCTGTGCATTGATCCAAATGGTGATATCTCTAGACAAATGAATATCCCCTTGGTTATATCTACCTAATAAGGTATGCATGACCTCATCTAGTTGTCATTATGTAGGTAACTTCATTAGCCTCTCTACATCAAAAACCTAAAGTAGATGTTAAAGTGCAAGATCTCTTAGTGTGTACCTAATTGTGTTGATGGGGCAAAGAGAGTAACTTTGGTTGTTTCCAAAAATTTGAAGGGATCTAGGTCATTGAATTTTATTTATTTAAGACCTAACTCAATATCCATTTCTACCTTCTTTGCATCTGTGAGTAGAATCAATAACTTGATCTTATCCATGACTAAACCTATAATATGCACTATATGATTGCTTTATTCTACCAAAATTTGGGTATCAATTTTTCTACACAGGGGTATATTAATAGAGGATATTAGAATATTATTCTTCACTAAAGTTTGTAATGATTTTGCATTTTTATTCCACTTTGTTTTATGGATTTTGGCATCCAATTGCTCTTGTAAACTTCTTTAAATGCACTGACTACCTACACACAAGCGCTCTTCCTCATCTTTAATATTTTGGCTTTGATGGTGACCTTTTATGTCTCACAAATCTTGAAATTACCCCATAGCCTAACATGTCCCAACTCGATCTACATAAAATAAGATGCAATATTTCCAAATTCCATGTCATTAATAGTCTTGCATGACCATTAGTAGTCCATCTGCCATACCTGTCTTATCACCACTACTTTCCTAAACTTAATTCAAGATCAATGAATTTTTTTGACTAGATTTATCCTTAATCTCATTTATTTACCAAAGTGAAAACAATGCCATTTTAAATTTTAGACTAACTTATTAAATGCATTCAATAAGTTGTATTATGCATACCCATAAGAGCCTCTTGGACTCTACAAGTATGCAACAATAAATGAAACTATAAATGGAACAAGACTCCTCAACCAAGGACCAAACAATCTAGCAATTGAAGAAAGACCTCACTACCTAGTCCCAGATCATAGGTATCCTATTTGGGAGAGAATAAAGAATGTAACCACAAACTTGAAGCCAATTCTTGGGTTCATCATGGACTCACAATGATTGATCACATAGGTGAGTGCCACAGTAAACTTGAAGTCTTAGTCCCTTCTGCTAATGACATGTGTCATCATGACACTCCTTAAGAAATAAGGGAGTTTTTATTTAAATAAAAGGTCCACAATTGGCCTAGCGAAGTGGGCCCCATTTTTAATAAGAATTTTAAAGGCATTTTAAAGGGAGACATGCATCACCACAATGCTTATTACATATCCTTAAGATTTGATACATGAATTTCCATCTATTGGTATCTAGGTAAATAAGATGGAGACACTTGACATAATCATGGAGATTCACTCACTCAGTGAACTTGAAATATTTTTTGAGTGTTGAAATGTTATGGGTTCATGGGTACATACCACATACCCTTAAGCTTATTATCATGGGTACCTTTGAAGGTTTTACCCATTACTACCTTAAAACCTTGAAGGGTTATCATATGCATGTATGAATGGTATCTCCTAAGAGATACCATTCAAAATTTAAAGGCCCTTCAAGGTATCACTTAATACTACCTTCAAACCTTAAAGGGTACCCATATGCTTATTTGAAAGGTATCTCATAAGAGATACCTTTAAAATTTTGGGTCCACAACATAGGTTAAAATCAAATACAAGATCTCAAAATATAAGAAGCTAATCATTTTCCATAATTTCTCTCAAAACTCCCATTACTCATTATCCTTTTGTATTGTAATAAAATACATGGTTGAATATTGACTTAATTAGCTATTTTTTTCAATGCAACTATTCCACTCTGATATATGTTTGAAATGTATCTCCTAGAAAATACCTTATAAGTAAGATGAAGCAAAAATGAAAGTAAGTAGTATATGATATTAAAAGCTATTATTTTATTGGATTGACATAAACCATGTCATTAAAAAATGTTATAGATTACCTTTTTAACATTTTTAGGTTTTAACATATCTCCATGCTTATGTTTTGGTATAAATATAGCTTTATCTCCTATATATATGTATAAATTGGATTGATTTTATAAATAACATGATTAACAACTCTTCTCATGTCTTTTACAATTATCCAGATAAAAGTTCATACATCAATGGCTTTCCAATGTGGAGACTATATTTCTCTCATAAATAATGGTAAGGTCATTGGTGAAGGAAGAATACACAAAGTGGTAGGTCTAGATGCTAAATCTCTAGAACCCTTATATCTCACTTCCACATGCCACAATTAAGAAATACCTATTAGATGTGTAGGTGTTAATACGACTAAAGCTTTTGATATGACTCTACTACTTCCATTTCCTATAGCTTTTGTAGATAATTTAGGGGATGTATTTGATAGTTTTACTATATGGAGCAGAAGAATGATGTAACATGACACAAACAAGTTTTATATAGATAATGACATAGAATAAAGTCAAAAAAATTTATGTCTAGTTCTACATATACAACCATTGTAACAAGAAAACCCTTACTTGTATTCATTTGTTTGATATATCGATGATCCTACCACATTTCAAATCCTAAAATAAACTTTTGTTGGGAAAATGGTATATTTGTTGTACAAATGTAAAACTCTTGCAAATGATGAAAAAATTTCTTTTGGTTATGTTCAATTTGCACAACCAGGGGATATTTTTGGTTGCATTCCTATCCCAATGTTTAAGAATGAATTGGGAATTTACATAAGTCATGTTATACAAAATTGTGAGACTTATAGTATAGAGGCAATTGAAACATTTATCATTATATGGCCTTCCTACAAAATAGTGAACATTGAGACTTGTAGAGAAATTAATTTACCATACATGACACCGAAGGAGAAAGAAATTGGAAATGTTTGGGATGTAGTGGATAATGAAGTCACTCCTTACCTAAAATTCCTAGCATAAAGGCATCTAAAAAAATTATCTCATTCCTAAAAATACTCAAGATGAAAAAAAATTCAGCGAAATAATTCACTCAACCAAGTGGAGTTTGATGAAAGCATAGATAGTGAGATTACAAAAATGTATGTAGATAAATGTTGCACCAAAAAATATTTTCAGTCAATATTGTCATTTGAGATTATAAAATCTATAAAGGTGAATTTTTTTGATTCCACCATAATAAATATGAGGCAACATGTCTTGGATGCCTTTTCTATCATTTTATTTAGGAAAAATAAAAAAACTAGCATTGATTTTTAGGGTACATAGATATGTTTGGAAGTTTATCTTGAAATATATGGATTGAAGAGAAGTAAATATTTTGACATTAAAAAAAATTCACAAAAATGGGGAACAAAATTCATTCCATGTAGGGAGATTTTGACAAAAGCCACAAAAGAAGACAATGGCAGCTAAAGATTTGCTAGACCAATTGGTGGCTAATTTTGAAGATGTTTCTCCATGACTAACATGTCAGGTAGATATAGATGGCTCATGATAAAATGTTCAACATCTTCTATCATCTTTCACTCAAGAATTTATGAGGCACCATACTAATGCACAACTAGTAGATATGGAATATGAGTGAATATCCCAACCAAAATTTAATAACATGTTGAGAACTATTTTTCATGATATGACCATAGCCACGTCTGATGAATTCGCTAGGTACAAAACATGCATCTTGTTGACTTAATAGAAATGTTATGGGTCCCTCTCTAGAGATCAAGAAGAGTGTATCAATAAATAATTCATGATGTTGTATTACACACATAAATGAATGTCAGATCAATACCCTAAAGAATGCCTCAGTATCATTCATGACAAAGTGGAATGCCAAAAAACATTTGTATTAAGGACAATAAAAAATAAAATTAGTTATTGATAGAATATTAGAGTTGTCAATGATAGGGATTATAACACATGGACATGGTGCAGGTAGATATGGGTTATTTTTTTTACAATACATTCTTGGAGGGTCTAACTTTACTATCACCTGATTGAACAAGTGCTTCAGGGATATGGAAACAATAATGCCAAATACTTATGGATCTTTACTATATAAACCTAGATCTTCAAAATATCCATTGTATGATGCACTTTTATCTAAAAACTACTACCTTGAATGTAAGAAATACAGAGAAGATGCACAATCAATTGGTGCCTTCAAGAAACTTCCTTCTAGGCTATACCTTCAACTAGACAATTATTGTGGGGATAATAAAAATAGGTGCTTCCATCCATAATTATATTAAAAATGTCAAACCTTATATGGAACTAATGTCACATTTAAAAATTCACAAAATCATGTTTTTTGTATAGGTATGTGTTTCAATATTTATCTATCCTTATCTACAAAGGTGTTTTCCTCGATGTCGAGGTCAGATTTCTACCAGTAAGACATACACATGAGGACATTGATGACACATTTGGAAGCCTATCTAAATTTATAAAGAGTAAATATGTATGGAGTGTGTCAAATATGATGGACACTTACAAAATTTGTGAAAATATAAAAAACTTCATGCCATATTTGATTGAAGAGGTAGAGGATTTCAAAAAGAGTATGTCAATAGTTACCAGTTGAAGGGAAGAAATGAAATAGTAGGTTTGGAAAAAGGTCAATACTTTATTCTACTTATGGAGAAAGGTCAGCTCATTATACTTACAAAACACTCTATAAGAGATAGAAATTGGTCCCCCATAGTTACATTATGGGGAACAAAATAAAATGGTGAGCTAAATTTTCTAGAAGGTAATTTGAGAAAAATATATTTCAAAGACTTGAAAAATAGACAAATGTCTCAAGATTCCATTATTACTAAAGACTCAACAAGAAGTAGAAAAAAAAAATATATAACTTGAATAAGTATATACAATGATTCAATGAATTTGGTTTGATAAAAAAATAGTAAGTGGAAGGATCTAGCATATTACTTCCAAAACATCCATGACATAATGAAATAAGACATGTTCCCTTTTGAAGTTGAGTGTACAAGAGATTTTTGTCCTAGAAATCATCACGACATACCCCTAGATAGATATCTGCACAAAATAGTTCATAGTAACACCCTTGACTTTGGAGTGGAATCTACATATACATATGTTGTTCTAAGAAGTAAAAGAATAATAATTGTATTTGATCCATCTCAAGATGTGCAAATTAGAGATATGTTATTTGTCAGACTTGACAAATCTATAGGAGTGGAATACATAGTATGGGTTGCTAGAGATAAAATAAATATTGAGAAACTATAAATAAATGAGGATATATAATCAAGGGTTAATGTAGATTGGTTCATCCCAGTTCATGCAGGGAAAAAAGATGTACAAGAAGCAGACAATTTTTTAGGCTACTTGGACAAGAAATGGAAGCCAAACCCAAATGATACATCTTTACCATTCATACTCATAGATAGTATCATCTATGTTTGGAAAGCAAATAAAAATTGGAGAGTTCATACACTTGTTCTCATTGATTTTTGTAAAGGCATTGTAACATATTATTTGAATGCATCATCCCACTAGGAACTAACAAAAATAGTGATAAAAGAATTGGGAAATTTGAAATGGTGTTTCCTTAATTTTGGAATGAGAAATATGAATGTTTTTTTTCAAAATTTAATCCATTTTTTGAGAATGTATAATGTGTAATGTTTTATCATTTTATTTATTTATAGTGGCAATTCATATTTTAGGTCTTCGAAAATACACCTCAACATTTGAGTTTTATATTTTCTACTATGATAATTTAATATTTTGATAACTGTAAATCTATTTAATATCATTTGAATTTTAGAACATATACTTCACATTTTTGCATCCTTCAAAATGGTCTTTGACAAAAGGTCTTTGTAATTTTCATATTTGAGAATTTAGTGCACTATAGAATTTGTGTTTTTCAAAATATAATTAGGCATTCTCATGTATGCATAAAGGTCTTTAGGGTTTATGCCTTGAAATTTCTCACTTGCACATCAAGATTTGTTATTCATATTATTTTTATCAACAAATGTTATTTAGATTTTCATGTGACACTCAGGATTGGGCCATGTGTCACACTCTCAATAATTAGGCTATGTGGAAGGATGACAAGTACAAATAAAAGTCCAGAATAATGTGATAACATGAGATTGCAACATGAATCACAATATTGGTAACTTGATATAAATATGAGATAAAATTTGATGGTCATGAAGATGTCACTCAATCAAATTAAATAAATAGCTCACAATCCAATCAATCAATGACACATGACATCCCAATCATCCCATGTGTTCTAAATCACATATGGGTCAAGCATGCGATTGATGTATGAATTATTTTTCTTTAATAAATATACCTCTGAGTATTATAATATCTATAAATGTATGGTTTGTGAACCAATTTAAATAATCACATAATTTGGACTTATTACAAATATATAATATAGATGTGATTTATTTTTTATAAGTCAAAATAATTCTTGACGAAGTCCAATTTATTTATGAAAGTTTTCAAATACTAATAAATAAATTATTTATGATAATTTTAAATAATTTGGACTTATCACAAATACATTAGACAAATATGAGTTATTTGAAATTAGTCCAAATTAATCTCAATATAGTCCAATTTAATTCTGATAGTTTTTGAAAATTTGGATTATTGATAAGTCCAAATTATAAAAAAGTAGTCCTTTTGTGCTTCTTGATTGCCTTAGTTAGTTGGTTATTTTACTTCTTTAAATAATTTATTCTACCATGCTCTCTTGAGAAAAATCCATGTTTGATCTAATATTTATTAGGATTATAACTAGAATAAGAGGAATCATGGTTGGATTTAGAGGTGGGAGGATTTTCATCCTTCTCTTGATCCTTTTTGTTTCATTTATTCTCTCTATGGTTTTAATATTTCTATTTTTTATCAAAAAGTGCATGAGATTTTAAGGACTTCAATATTATCATTTGTATTAACTTATCTTGCTCCCAAATTAGTTTGGCAACAAAGGTATCTAAATAAAGCTTCTTCCATGTAGCTCCAAAATCACTTTTTATGACATGGAAAGTGGATAAAAATATATAATATTATGGACCTAATTCAAAGAGTATTTATAGAACAATTTGTTCATATTTCTTGTCAATTCCACTTTCTTTAAATTGCAATATTCTATAGAGTGTCATAGTCATTTGGGTTTAGTCTGATGAGTTCATTCTCTAGCTTATGGCCTCTTATCACATCCTACTTGCCAAAGAACATTTTTAGACTGGTCCACACTTGAGTGGGTGTTTAGGTAAATTCTATGTGAAAGAGTAGATTAGGAGAAATGTAAAGACATAATAGTCCATAGACTTTATCATAATGGTTTAACCATTTGATTTTGACTTTTACTACTATAGGTTCAGTCTCAGTGCCCATTAAAATTTTATGGTAACCTTATATTAAAAAATGATTTCTATTTTGTTTTTCCATTCATGATAATTAAACAGTGTGAGAAGACTTATTTGAATTGAATCCATATTATAGAAAAGAGGTTGTTGTAAAAGGGAAAGAATAAATGCAAAAACTAAAAGTACCAAACACCACACATTACCCCCTTATCACTATTAGAGTGATCCCCCTTAAATTTTAAAATAAAATAAAACTCATATAGATGTCAGACACAATTGAGAATGTGTCTTGAGAAATATGTGAGTAAGTATGAAAGAACTAGAGGGATGTTGGGCTCAACTGATAATGTGTTCAAGAGTGTATAATATTTGGTTTTAAAAGAGTTTTAGATGGCTCATAGATACCACCAATGTGTAGAGAATGAAAAAATAGGCACTCTAGAATAAAATGACACTTAAAAAGGAGTTAAAAAGCAAATGTTAAAGCCTTTTTAAGATTTGAGCTTGCATAAAAAAATGGGTGGAAATAGTGGTGTAAAAAATAAGATGCACAAATTTGAGAAAAGTTTGGGTATGAAAATAGTTGGAAGTAATTTTCCAATGAAAATTTAAACCCCATTGGGTTAGACATAACCAAGTGCTAATTTCCCATATGATGAAGGGGCTAAGGCCATTTGAAAATGCTCCCCATCTCTCACTTTAATTGATGTGATTGATGGGGGAGTCATATCATCCCACCCATTTTGAAAATGAATAGTATCACACTTCACTTGATTAAATTTGACATATGGGGATGAGTGGAAATCATGATAAGTCATTTCATGTGGGTAGTGCACATGTGTACATGGGGATTGGATGGTCAAATGACCCATAAAAGCATAGGTGTAAATAGCTATGCATCAAATTTTCATATGTAGGGTTGGGATGGCTAGACTACCCACATAGATGTGAGCACTCAGAATTATGAAGGCATGCATCACATATGCATGTGGGACTAAGATGACCATCTAGACTATGCAGACATAGATCCATAAAGTTATGTAGATAAATGCACGTGGATTATTACATCACCATGCAGGGAAAGGCCAGTCAGTTAGCTTGCAAAGGTGAAGACAACTGAGTTGGTGCATGGTGGAAGGCTAGGTAATCTGACCTACTTGGGCATGGATTTATGGAACCTTGTGCCCATGTGATCTTAAATAAATATTGATGGACCAAAGTTTTCCAAAAAAAAAACTAAGTCTTTAGATTTTTTTGGAATGACCGAGGGGAAAAAATATTGCACAAAGAACCTCAGATCTAAAACAAACCTTTCATCTTATCCCAAAAGCAATAAGAACCCAATAAGTTTTTTATAAAACCTATAAAACCCTATAAAGTGTTTTATAATTGAGTTATCTGATAGTACACATATACTTGAAAACTAAGAAAAATTCCTAACCCCCCCCCCCCAAAAAAAAAAAAAAAATGGTTGTCACCAAACTATGCCATGTTTACAACCAATCATAAGGTTTTGGCAGCTGCTGAATCTAATGGAACTATCTATTTTTCATATGGAGACTATGGATGTAAATATCTACATTAATTTTTGAGAAACCCAACCAAACCCTTTGAGAACTAAAATCATAAAAAATAGTAGGAATGCACTGTAAGGATCTCACAAAGATTCTAATAGAAAATAATTGTCAGAATGGCTCTAATACCATGTTATGTTGCACCATGATAAACTAAATAGTGAAGCATGCATGAATAACCTATAGAATGAAATATGATAACTTGAAAGGAAAAAGTCTCACACAAAGAATGTTACAAAAAAGAGCATTCATCATTCTCTCATTAAGTATTCACCAAAAAAGTAATAGGAAAGGTACATATATAGGTGAAAGGTAGACATGTCCAACATATCCATGCATGTGGGATTATATTTCACTAATGACCTAGAAGAAGCCTAAAAAGCTAAATAAAATAGTGTAGGTAAAAACACATAGTGAGAAAAATCTTAAACTAACAACACATTATTTATTACTTATTTAGATTGAAAAATAAACACATATTATAATATCTCCACACTTCATATAAATAGGCATTAAATTGGTGACACATGTTGAATGCTTAATTGGGAAGATGATTAATGATGTAAATCATTCATCTACAATTTTTTGTATGATGGGTTTTAATAAAGGATTGATTTGTTTCTTCCCTTTTTTGAAAGGATTGTCTTCCTTTAAGAGGGATAATGTGTGTAATGATTCTTGGATCAAAGATACTTAGGTTTTCATAAGTCTATGCAATCACATATTTTTATCATTGAAAAAGAGATTTCAATTTTAATATCTTTATCTCATAGAAACTTAAGTTAATGTTAACATATTGTGGATGTTCTACCATTCCTTAATTAATAGGAACATATTCTTATTTTTTGGGTTATGATTATCTATAATTTTCTAAATGAATGCCTAAATCAAACATTATTTATAATGAAACCAACCACTTAATAATATTATTTTATTTTAACTACATGATCCCATCATCTTTGAGTTCATTTTGAACAGGGAATTTTTGGTCCTTTTCTTCTATTATTTGTGATTCAAATACACCATAATTATTCATAAACTAGATGATATGGTTGTCATCTTTAAACACATGGAGGTTATAAATGTTGTTAGGAACAAAGAGATAGAGAAATGACTTACTCAAAAAATTTAGAAAATTGGATTCATTCAAAGGGAATAAACTTGTAGTTGGGGATACTTGAGAATTGATAATTTATTTTTGCTTTTTAGTAATGGATACCATATTGAAAGCATCAAATGATTTGATCAAGTTCCAATCCTTGTGTTTATAATTATTTACGTATGATATATTTAGTGTAAATTTATTACCTAATTAACTTAAAATTCTAAATATATAATCATCTATAACTTTTTCACACCCGATTCAAATAAAAATGAAAATCAAGGATTAGATCTCCATATTTAGTAAAATTATTAGTATATAGAAATTATAAATGATATAAATCTAGGTGATATTTTAATTATATTTACACTAATGAAATACATCAAAAATATCATTATTTTTAATGTTATCCATCAAAGTTAAGGGTCCATATTCCAAATGAATCAATTTTTTATGACAATAGTAGACTTGGTAGTGAGATTATAATGCCAATGTTTAATGAAGTAAAATTCACTTTCTCATTCTTAACACCATATTAAATGACCATTTATTTCATATTTAGATCTATTTATACTCTAATTTTATTGGATAAACCTCTCCAAGGAAATTATACATGTGATAATTCAATATCCATGTACCCATTAAGTGTTTTGGATCAATCTCAACTCAATAAGACCCCATATGCTTTAGGAATATCCAACACCTATATATCTATGAATTATTGTATAATAAATTTATATTCCAACTACATGTGGAAATTAAATAATTTTACAACTATATTAACCTCATATTTTTCCATCTGGACTACCATCCTATCAGATTCTACTAGACTCAGATCCAATTTTCTTAAAATTCCAACTAGCATGACACTATCTAAAGCTTTTAAATAAATGAAACAATTATGTATTTTATTACCAATATTATTATAGTTATAAAAAATGTAGGAACTTAAATATTGGTCTTATACATCACTAAATTTGGATATGATGTATTTTTTTTGTTTAAAATATGCCTTTCAGCTAATGATTTTAACAATAAATCTCACTATTATGTAATCTAAGCTAGTTCATATAACATGTTATTTTACTTAATTTTATTCATGTATTATACTATAGTTTATCTTCCTTCATTTAAAATATATTTCATGTTAGTAACATGAATTTTATCACAACATTTAAATATTGGATAATCATTGTTAACTTTTGGATTAGGAGAAAGAATAATATTTTTCACTAATGTAGAAGTTATCACAACTTTCTATGTTTCACTAATAAAATCACATTTTTTATGCTGGTGTTT
This sequence comes from Torreya grandis, assembly GCA_037957365.1. NCBI lineage: Eukaryota > Viridiplantae > Streptophyta > Pinopsida > Cupressales > Taxaceae > Torreya > Torreya grandis. Next base: position 594,431 of record JARHVA010006336.1, on the reverse strand, counting down.
TTTATAATCATGTGTTAATTACATGGTTTCCTCAAGATCATTATCATCTTGATTAAATAAACTAAACTTTTTCCCCATCATAGTTGTATTATGTGCAATTGATGTAGTTAAAAAATTAAAAGTGCTAGTTGTATTGTAATGGTTTGGAATCACTTCATAACCTTCCATCTCTTTCTAAAATAAATAAAAGAATTAAAAAATTAAATATAGTAAAGGTCACCATGTTGAGATGTGTTATGTATTCTACATTAATTGGGAAAATATACTTCATAAATGTTAATTTTAGGTAGCATGTTTGGTGATGGAGTAAGATTGTTTGGCTGATTTTTTGGGTGATTAAATCTCTAGTAAGTGTAATTGTGAGATTTTTATCTATGACCGTGTTACAAACATATCTCTAAATATTCAAAAATTCATTTATGGTTTCTAAACTACAACATTTAAATTCATTCATTTTTCATATTATTTAATCTTTTGCTATAGTTTGTGTGTTGTTAATGCTAGGAATGAAATCTTGGTTTTGATTCATATTTGTAGTATGATAGTTCAAAAATCTAAGTTGTTAATTTGTGGATTTTTTTTGAGTGAAAACATATTATTAACTAGATTAGGATTAAGAAAAGGAGACTTTTTATTTGCATTCATAATTATATTTAACATTGGAATGTTATGATTGATATTGGGAACAACTGGCCCCTTTGGGTTCAATTATTTTTAAATGTTCATGGCCTTATAATATGCCTATGCTAAATCATTTAATTATGCAACTCATTTGAGGAACACAATAGTCATAGGGTCTCATGAATTTTTTATATATCTCTAGATCAAAATTAGAATTTGGGTATATATGGATCACAAATCTACATGTATATATTTTGGAATATTGCAATGAAATCTCTAATGGACTCATGAGGGTATCTTTTCATGTTGTCAATTTTTTGGTACATGTTGCTAAGATATGTCACTCTTATGAACCATGTTAAGAAAGTGGATTCAAAACTATCTCAATTTTGGATGGAATTATAGAACTAACTAAGGAACCAATCATAAGTAGCATCTTGTAATGAAAATGGAAATAGTTTATAAGAAACATCTTCATGTTCTACCTTCAAGAGCTTGAGAGATGATTTTAAGGAATTAACATGTTCCTCTATATTTTTATCTCTAGTGGGAGTGAATTGAGGGATGTATCTCTCATGATCCCTTTGGATAAAATTGATATATCTTGGGATGTTAATTGTGGTTCTAGTTATTTACATGACTATTGGTACAAAATGTTTAAAATTAAGACTAATTGGTGAACTTGGCTAGGTGTGTGAATGTTTAGGTCTTCTTTTTTTAGATCTAAGATTCTTATGTAATTATAATGATTGAATCAAAAGTAGTTTATATTTATAGATTGACCTAATTGACCTTGTAGGGACCTCAATATTGGTTTAACTTAGATATTCTAAGAAGTTAAAGATTATAGGCCCTCATTATGGTGCTAGATAAATCCTTTTTATATGGATAATACCCACCCAATAGGTTTGATGGAAAAATTACCTCTCTTTTTAGGATAATAGGATCTACCCCATGACATGAGTTATAGGTATTGAATTCGATAAGTAACCATGTAATTTGATAATAGTTGATTGAGGTGGTTGTTACTCATGAATATCCTACCTGTCTATCTACTAACTCTACCAAATAGTATAAAAAACTATCCTAGGATGGATATTCACAATGATGTTATTGTATAATAATTTTATCTATTAAAATAAACATAAAAGTATATAAGGGAAGATTAGAAATGAATTTTTTATAAACAAAAATGAGATATATTCTTAAACTAATCAATTTTTAAAATCTATTGTGTGATTTAAATTAATGCTTACATATCTCTAGTTTTGCCTTAGATATAATCAAATATAGTCTTGAGTCTAATGAAATTAGATTGAAAATATGTACTTATAGCATTAAACTTGATTTTTTTGAATTATTATAAATTTCACAAGCACATTCACTCATAATTTAATTTTATAAAATAGTTCTTAGCAATTAAAGCTAGGCTAACTATATATTAATTCAACAAACATGTAATTTTATACATAAAAATCTCATAGAACAATCAATTAATTCAACATCTCATGAAATATTTATAAATTGAAATAATAAAAAGCATTACAAACTCACTGGATTTTCTAAATAATTTCATGCTTATATTACAAAATCTTCCTCTTTTGAAAGGTAAATATAATGTGTATACATATTTTAGATGGGCACTACTTCATCTTGAATTAAAATTAGATGAAAATATTTAAAATATATTTTCTAAGATTAGACAAAGCTAAAAATAATGTAAGGAAAATTACAATGCTTTAAAAGCAATAAGCTACCAAAATTAGCCTTTTCTACCAGTTGAATATGACTTTGGAGGAGCTTTGTAGGAGAAAGAATGCTTATTTTAGAAGGTTAATGTACATGCTTAGTATTTTTCATTAATTCTAGTCATATTTATAATGGGTGATCTATATAAATATTATGTCTTGGTTAATAGTACTTCATGATTCACCAAAAATATCTTAATTGTGCCTTTAATTATTGTGGAATGCACTATTTTTTCCTTAGTACAATTGAATAAGTGGATAAAATCTATGATACCTCCCTAGTTGGCTTCTTTAACTTTGCATTTTAAATCAGACAAAAATATTTAATTTGTTGTTAAACTTAGAAACATAATCTAGCTTATCCTTAAGGGAAAATAATGAAATAATTTCAACTTCTTAGAAAAACTCAAAAATTATGTTAATAACATTGTCAATAAAATATAGGATAATAATCATGTCATCTTCCCATCTTGTATATAAAAACTTGTACTCATTTTTTTTCATATTCTAATGTCAAACATGGTCATTCGATTTAATTGGGAAACATATCATTTTTTATAACCTTGCTCAAATTACTAAACTTGATGTCTAATCTTGAAATGTGGTCCAAGTATATATTTTCTTTTTATTTCCAAGGAGAACTCTTTCCTTTTACTTGATAATTATCAACTAGAAGTTCATAAATTAAATCCAAGATCTTCCAACTTCATTTATTATACCTTTTGGGACTACAAATTTTGTTTGTGTTTCTATCTTTTATATTTTATATTTCATCCCCTACACTATTACTTACCAATTCCATATGGCAGCCACCATAGACTCAGGGTCCCTAGCAAACTCATATCTCTTTCCTATCCCTACTTTTTTCTTCCTTATTAGAGTGAATATTTCTTCCTTTATTTTGTGAAATTTAAGAGTCTCCTCTTTAGTTATTTTTATCTAGGTTACTTTCTTGAGCTTCCCTATGTCTTAGGAAAATTTCAAATTCACCTTAACTTATTTGAATATTATTATCTCTTTGCTCTTTTCATTGGCCAAATGGACATTCTCAATCCAATTTTAGTCTATTTTAGACATAGAGACAACAATGTATGTGGGCATTGTGGATAATGTGGATGGTGATGGATGGAGTGAAGTGGCCATGGGAATGATGACTATGGGTTCAACTAAAATGAATATTGTGGATGTGTGGGTACATGGGTCTATGTGGTAATGTAGGAGTGAAAATGAAGGTGGAAGAGAATATGTGACAATGAGAGGATTATATTGCTAAGTTTTAAGAGAGGCAAATTGAGCCTTTTTTTAAATATAAAACTAGTCATTTTCTCCTTATTTTTGGGATCCTTGGGATTATAAATTGAATGGGTAATGATGTTAGGTAACCCAATCATAAAAATGACCTTAGATGTAGGAAAAACTACAAAGGGGTCCACTATTTACATTATGACTTTTGGTATCTCCATTGAAGTGAATTGTCTATTCAATGTTGTTGTGGTGGTCAACAATGGAAGAATGGTTGTCACATTTACTAGAAAAAGATAATTTTTTCTTGACTAATGGGTTGAGTCTAACTAAAAATGAGAAATATAATCATTTTAGGTATTTTTTTGGAGGTACTGGGTGCCATTTATATGGTATAATCTTTAGTTAATTAGATAACATTATCTAGAGCAAAATGGGTGGAAAATTAAACTTGAGAAATCGAAGGAGAAGTACCAAGTGGAACATATTAAATTAGAGGCATAGAAGGATAAGGTTGGGGAGTGAATTTTTTTTTTTACATACTAGATATAATAAGTGGACTATTTAAAATAACTAAATAAGAGATAAGATGAATATGAGGAAAAATAGGGGATTGAGTTACCTCATGCATTTAGATTGTTATTTTTGAGAAAGTTGGAGGAGGAAATACCTATATTGATTTATTACTTAAATATACATTTTTTTATTAGATTCAATTGAGACAGTAAGTGTATTAGTCTTTTATTCTACTTATCTTGGATACTCAAGCTTGGGGGTGAGAATATGATGTATGCATCCAACATTTTCCCCCTTATATCTACATCATCATTAGAATTTTAAAATACCTAGTCACAAGGATGAGGATTGTGATTAAATATAATTTAAACTTTCCATATCAATGCTTTGATATGTTCTTGGACATTCCCCTTATGGTCCCATAGTCATAGGTTAGTGTCATCCAAATTGAATGAGGGGAATGTGAGATGTTACTACATGTAGTGTAGGCCATGACTTGGGAAATGGATGCCATTATGCTTGATTATATTATTTACAAACTATACCAACTCTGTGGATAAGTTGGTAAACAATTTCATGTTATACCACTTTATTTTGGACATAGATAGGTAGTATTAGGTAGACATTAAGACTCATTAATATTATATCACTATGCAATTTGGCTAAAAGTAATATGCTTCCATGCTGAGTATAGATTTTACAATATCTTTAGAAAGCCTGGCCATTGGTATCTCATTGATTCCTAGGTATACTAGTGGTTAAAAACACTCACAAAACTCTTAGATGAACTATCTAAAATTTTGTGCATATAATTTAAAAAATGGAAATGCAAAATTGTTCCTAAATTAGGGGTCTAACATGGAATTTTATTTAAAAAATATGGTAACATAGGCATCATCAACAAATTAAAAAATAATGTAGAACTTTATACCATTTCTTACTCCCCTTAATGTTGTCTCAAATTAAATGATATTATTTTGCCTAAGGTGAGGACCTACTTTCCATAGATTATCATTGATAACAAGGACAACCATACCTTACTGACATGTAAGATGTTAATGGACCCATATAAAATTTTCATTAAATAAATGTTAAACCAAACTTTGGCCATGAATATCATGATATGAGTGTTATTAATGCTATTTTTGTTTACCCATAAGTCCAAGTCCTTGAAATATTATTTCAAAACTTCACTCAAAGTATGGCCATTACGACATTTAGATACCAATAATTTATTGTACAAAGGTTTATATTGAGGTAGATGATAATATACTTCAGTGGTTAAGCTAGCCAAGAATGCAATTTGATTCTTCTTATTTAAATACAATACCATGTCATCTAGGTATTGTATTATAAGTAAAACATTGTAAAAAGGATATGCACATGGAAACAACTCACTAAGAAATATACCAGAAGAACTATATAAACATATATGAGTAAAATATAAAGAAATGAAATTGCTCAATTTTTATTGAAGTAAGGATCTAATGTGGATTTTTCTCAAAATTGATAGTTAATTAGGTAGAATCGACCAAGTATGACATCATGTAGAGGTTGTTGTCATTTCTTACTCCCATTACCTATTATCTCAAATTAAATGAGATTATTTCCTTTAAGATGGGGACTCACTTTTCAATTATTATCATTGATAAAAAGGGTAGCCAATCCTTATTGACCTTGATATGTTGAAAATATCATATAATTTTTTCATTAAAGTCATTCTAATTCTAAATATGGGTTTAAATCCCCTAATAATAACACTATCAACATCCCCTTTGTTTACCCATTGTTTAGGGTCCTCAGACTGGGATTTCAAAACTTCCCTTAAATTATGCCTATTAAGCCTTTATAATACCACTAATTAATTTAGGTTGAGGAAAATGATAATACTTTCAATGTATATGCTAACCAAGAATTGATTTTGCTTCTTCTTCTTTAAATATAAGACCATTTTGTCTAGGTATTGTGTTCTAAAAAAACATAATAAAAAATCTTTACACATGGAAACTCTTCTAAATTTGATAGTACTTAGTGAATCCCTACATTTTGTATTACTAAAAAGTCAATTGTGTAGTACTTGTTTTTTGAGGAAGGGATTTATTTGTCAAGAATGAGATTTATCCTATCCACCTCATCAAAAATGGCACTGTAATTATTGAATCCTAGGCCCAATCTATCATGGAAGAACAAGGTATTTTTGAAAACCTATGTAGTGATGAAATAGAAGATGTAGTAAGATATTGTTATGTTAAATATTTTTAGTTTATATTTACATTTTAATTTATTATCTCTAGATTTATATATTATATAGAGTAATTTCGGTCTTTGATTATCTATTTCAATGCAAACATTACACAAATAAATTACCTTTATGTTCATCTTTGTTGTAAATATCATGAGTGTGAGTTTAATTTTTTATTCATGGATATTAAATGTTAAAGGTATCCTTTTGAATTTAAATATGTGATTTTTATTGTTACATTTTTAATTTTGGTATAGGTTTTTGGGCATTATAAAATAAATATATAGAACAATACAAGTGTCTCATCTTTCTAGTTAGGTAGGATTTAGGTCATTTCTAACCTACCAAATGGACTATGTAGGTCTAATTTTGTGCTCAATCAACATGTGAGTGCCTTTGGGTTTTCTAGGTGTCCTTTTTGATTGGTTCAGAGTCTTTTAATTCTTAGTTTTATCAATGTTTCTTGACTATATACTATCACATGGTCCTTGAAGCTGGCCACATTTCACTCTCTAGTTGGTTTGCAGTAATGCAATCATTAAATATTCATGAATAAATTTGAGGTTATGAGGAATGTTATGAATAAAAAATTGACACATGCATTCTCACCATTATTTTAAAATCATGAAACTATCAATTCTCTTTGAGGTTATTTTAAATTTATGTGTTGTGCATGGTAGTGAGACTATGAAAATGTGACACATAGTTCCTCTTTATTGGATCATTGATTCATAGTTATTGTAATTTGGTTTGATCTATTTTATGAATTTAGAGGATGTAGGAGGTTGTGACTATTACACATGGGTTCCACCAAATAACTCAAAATTATTAAAACTTGGATATTTATAGTGTGAAAGTGTAAGAGATGTGAGGATACAAAGATACAAAAGCACGACACATAGATTTACATATAGGGTACATGTTTTTTTTCAAAATATCTTGTAATTAGTAGTTAATTAAATTTTATGTGAGGAGGTATAAGTACTACATGATGTGTAGTGAATGAAACTATGATAATTGGCATGTTATGAGAGATTCACAATCTTAAAATGTAGTGCATAGAGGTGTGAGGATTGTGTAGTGCATGGAAGAAACCTACATAGAAAATCCTTTAACACCCTAATTTTCTTGCATAAATCTAACTCAAATTCATGAGATAATCATTAATATTCATTTAAATAATAATTTAAATTGCAAGGATTATTGGATCATACTATCAAATATTTTAACAATTATTTTAATAAAATCCTAAATGCTTCAAAAGTTTTAATAATATAGAAGTGCATATTTATTTATAAAATATTAGGAATGTGTTGGCCAAAATAAGTAAATTTAATCCTTTATTTTTAGATGAGTGGCATACAAATTATCCCAAACCTTAAAATTTATGAGTAAAGTTTGCTTATTATATCTTAATATATATGATGATAAACTATAAATATTATCCCTCATAAATTTGGTAACAATCAACAAGACACACTTTGGACATTACCCCCTGTAGATAGGATTACAAACAAATTTATTCAAGCATTAGTCCATAAATAATGAAACATGCATAAAGAACTAACTAGCTAAGCCTATCTATTCCTATGGGAATTACAAAGGATAACAAGAAACAAATGAAAGAAAGCAACACCATATTACCTTCCCAAATGGATTAACCATACCCATGTGGCTCAAAAACATGTTCTCCATTGATCAAGAATCCTTTTCTTTGTCAATAATGGTGGTAAGCTCCTCCAATGCCTCAAGAACACTCCATAAAACCTAGGCTCTTTATTGTAAATTACTAAACTAGCCTGTCAATGAAACTTTGTGGAAAAAATTTAGCATTATAACTTTTTAATATTTAAGATATTTGAGAATAATAACCTTGCATAAAAATAGATATAAATGATGTCCATGGCCTCTCTATTTATATATTTTTGAGATTGGTCAGGATCAACCTGAACCATCCATCTTGAGATGAAGATGTGTGGTTGAGGATAATCCTAATATTTGGAATTAAATCCATAATTATCTTCATTGTGACCTTGGAAGAAGTGGCATTGAAGAGGCATGGAAGGCATTAACTAGGCATGGGTGACCCATAATTCTAATATTTTATGCACTTATGGCTTGATGGATGCCACCCCATAGATGATGTCACGAGGTGATGCAGATAACAAGAATCAATTTTCAAAAATAAATATTCAACAAATCTCACAGAAAATCCACTCAAGCTCTTGATTTGGATTAATTAGCCTTAAACAAGGTTAATCAACATTTGTGTAATTATTGAAAATTGGTCCTCAATTAATCAAAATGTTTAGAAAGTCATATTACTGGGTCATAATTTGATTGGAGAGGAATTAGAAGGTGATATTAAATGCATTGGAACCATATTCCCATTTAAGATGTTGTAAAAATAAAATAACAAAGGTACATAATGTGTACCAATAAATTAGAAGAAAAGAGTGATCTAGAGTACTAAATGGTGAAATTGTCATTTTGACTTTAAATGATCTAATCAAAGTTAGCTGGCCCATAAAATGCATTACCCTATTTAGGGATACTTTGACCTAAATTGGCATTTATAAGTGACAAGTTTTAACCATTTATGATGTTTTATGTATTTTGACCTAAAATGTGCATTTGAGTGTAATTCAAGTAATATTGATAATTACAATGCAAATGGTGTTCGGAATTAGATGTCTACATTTTGCCCCTATTTGAGAAGGTGTATTGAGACATTCAAATGAAGCAACATCTTTTCAAAGAAAAGAGTTGTCAAGAAGAAATTGGAACATACCCATGATGCTCCCTTAAGAGGACATACTAGGATGGAAGAAAAGGATGGACTCTCAAAAAGAGAAAGTGAGAGATTAACCCCTGGAATAGATCACATCCAGATGAGCTAATTCTTTCACATGTGATTACCATCAATGATCAAAATATAATTAAAAGTATAATAGGTCGTAGAGATAAGGGGAATGGTAAAGAAACAATCTATAAATGTAAGGGACACATTATAAATATACCCAATTTAAGAGTACAAGCTACATGCTTATGACATTGATCAATCCTGAGATAAGTTACATAGTAAATATTGCCATCATGGGATTTAATGTAGAGAGCTTGGAATTAGAGGAAAAGGGAGAAAATTCTACTTCAAGAAGGGAAGTACCACTAGAATGGGGTTTCCAAAGAGAATATAATAAGAAGTACTGCAGTAGAGCAAATTTGATCATGCCAAAATAGTTTTGCCCTAGTAGGGCAAATTTTGATCATTGATAAATAATAAATAATGATTTGCCCCTATACATATAATTTGATTTGGACATTATCCATATGGTGGGCCCCAACATAGGCAATTAGTAAGCAAAATAGCTCAAGGATATAACCCAAAAGATAGGTTAAAGTGAGTGGGTGCAAATGTACATGCAATGGGGTAATGGCTTAGAAAGCCATATAAAGCCAAGCATATGAGAATTCACAAAGTGATGAGAGAGATGAAAAGAATAATGGATATAGTTGAGCTAACTTCAATATAAATTGAGTGCTGCCTACATAGTTCCATGGACTTATGTTCCACTATGAACTTTAGGCCAATGTAGTTCACCCAAGTTTGGGAGAGAATGGAATGAAGACTGATGAAAAATGACCAAGAATTGATTAGACTCATAATGTATGTGAAGAGATGCACATATAAGCATAGAGAACGAAGCCTAAAATGCATGTTACATAGATGCCTAATTCCATATCTTGAGCCTAGGTTTTGTAAAGTTTTCTTGAGAATCATTCATCAGAGCTAATGTTGATGTTAAGATGTTGAGACCTGAGCACAAAGTGCTTGCTATAGCCAAAGGAATTAGGTGACATAATATTCCAATTGTGCTGAGTTAGTTCAAATGTGAATATATATAACTAAGGATAATGGTGAAATAATGACCAAACCCAGAGTTACAACAATTTACATTTAAATAAAAAAGATAAAGATAAAGAAAAAGACAAACATAAATGAACCTAACTTTAAATCAAGATATGATTTTAAGTAGGAAAAAATGTTAAAAAAATAAAAGGAAATAATGTCTAAATTACATGAGACTAAGATATGAATAATCAAGATCCATGTGGATCGTCAAAGCATTCTTGAACATAAAAGAGAAAAGGAAAATCAAACAAAAAAATAAGACAAAGAAACACAAGACCAAGAAATGAACATGAAGTAATAAAAAGAGAAAAGAGAATAAATAAAAGGAGAGGTGTGAAAGCATACAAAAACACCAATAAAACATAACAAAATACCAAAAAACTCAAATAAACACACACAAACAAAAACCAAGTTAGTGTTGTTTAAAGATAAATGTTCATGCATGTGTGGTAGAGGCGTTACTTTATACCACATCACAACAAAGAACAATGAAAATTTTTCCCTAATTAAAGAGGAACAATAACAAAAGAAATGGGGGAAGAAAAGAAAAGGAAGGGGTTGGTTGAGCTGACTCTAGATGTATAAGACAAGTGGACACTACCTACATAGTTCCATAGATGTGTGTTCCAACATGAAATTTAGGGAAAATGTAATTCTCCCAAGAAATGGGATAGAATAAAAATTATGATTAGACCAACATGATTAATGTTATAAAATAAATGGAAGATAAAAAAAAGAAACAAGAATGGTTTGGCAAACAAGAAGCTGATGAGATGAGAAAGAATGATCTTGTAAAATGGCAAATGTGTGGGACAAGATGAAATGAACTAGTGTTTTTGTGCTTTCAAAATGGAAAGAGTGTTCTTTCTTAATAGTTGCTCATAAGATGGTGAGATAATTAAAACTTAAAAGTTTCTCATAAAATTATGAGAGCCTGGGATGGTGAAACAGGAATGTACAAATGTATAGAAGTGTGAGACAATATTTTTATTCTTTTGTGGATCATATTCTGATGTTTTTGGTATTTTTGGGATAAAATATGAACAAGGTAGGACCATCTAGTTGAGGAGATACATGTCCTAAGATTATAGGTTCCAATAAAATAGCTAAGCTAGCTACAACAACCCATGCCCATAAATTGGTGCAAGCGAGGTTCTTGATAAAATAATAAAGATTAGCAAATACTTAAACTGAGAAGATATAGATGTTCACCTATCAGAAGCTGCATAAGACTATCCTAGATAAATTTATTTATATAACTACTATTGAATATGTTCATAATTCTCATGAGATATAATTGAGATCATAAATGGTCAAGGGACAAAAAATGTTTAAGCTTATAACATGTCCTAGACAAAACAAAGAATATGCCTCTCAAAGAGAGCAATCTAGAATGGGATGAAGAATGTGTTTAGAGTGCCAAGAGTTCAAAGCCTTTACTATCAAGATTCATGAAAAGTGGACCAGGGTAGTATAAAATGTGTTCAAGGTAAGATAAAAGGGTGGGAAAAAATTATGACAGCATAAGTTGCCCTCAAGTCAGGGGTCTGATAGATAATGGTTCAAAGTTGTTCATGCATAAAACCTCTTAAGGTGTATGATGTTCATGGGCTCTGAAAGTTCTTCACCATTAGGTTTAGCTAATAGATATGCTCTTGATCCATAGTTTTTTATGACAATGTATGGTCCTAACCAATTAGTCTAAAACTTGCCTTTCTTTTTGGGTTCAACATTTATGTTTTTCTAGTTCTCTTTCAAAACTAAGTCACTAATCTCAAATTCTCAAGGGAGAATGCATTTGTTATAGCTTCTCTACAATCTATTCTGATAGGCCTACAAGTTTTCTAGGGTAGAAAAATGCTTACCAACAAGAAGTTCTAGTTCTTGCAACCATGAGGCTCTATAGTCTTCATCATCTTCAATGTGCTCCAGTGATATTATTAATGATGTGATCTCAATCTTGACCGAGATGATAGATTCAGTGCCAAAAACAATGGAGTAGCTCTAGTTGGGGTGTGATGATTGGTTCTATAAGCCTAGAGGGCAGGGAAGAGTTGTAAGTGATAATTACATCCAACATCATTAATAATATTTTTAAAGATAACTAGAATAGTTTTATTTGATGTCTCAGCTTGTCCATTACCTTGCAGGTTATATGGAGTGGATTTATTTTACTTGATATTGAATGTTGCACAAAGGGCTTTCACATCTTGGTTTATGAAGGATCCACTATTATTGGATATAATACAAGCTGGGATGCCATATTGATATATGATATGGTAATGAATGAGTTTGTCTATTTATTTCCTGGTAACATAAGTGAGAGGAATGGCCTCAATCCACTTGGTAAAGTACTTAGTTACAATCAAAATGTGCTTATGGCCATTTGAAGATGTTGGGTTAATTTTCCCAATGAGATCAAGAACCCATGTTGAGAATGGCCACGGTGTTATAATTGGCTACAATGGTAAGGAAGGTGCATGTATCAAGTTGCCATGCTACTGATAAGGAAAACACTTATTTACATAATTATAAGCATTTGTCTCCATTTTGGGCCAATAATAGCTTATTCTAAGAATTTTATTTGGTAGGACTACACCATTGATATGGGCCCCATATATTCCTTCATGAACCTCCTTTAGTGCCAGCTTAGATTCTTCTAAAGATAAACAATGAAGAATCATTCCATCATAGCCTTTTCGATAAAGTGTGTTTCCAAGGAGGATATAACATGTTAAGTGATGAAGGAAAAGTTTTTTTTGGTTATTGGAAAGGTTGACAGGAAATACATGGCTATGGAAATAGTTATAAAAATCTTGGTACCCTGGTAACTCAGGTGAAAGATTAGGATAAAAAATGGTACATATCCTCTCTGAATCTAATATAATATGTGCCAATTAAAGAAGATTTTCAATCAATAATTGATAATCTTTATAACTATCATGAATTTGAATCATGGAACCAATTGTTGCCATGGTGTCGATAGATTTGTTGTTGACTAGTGGAATTTGATCAAACTATAAAAATCTAAAATGTGTTTTAAGGTTATCAATAATTTTCTTGTAAGGAATAAGCTTATCATCTCTTTTTTGATACTAATTAGTATTCTAATTTATGATTAGTTACAAATCTCCATATACCTTTAAGCATTGATTATCCCACTATATGGCAAGATGGAGCCTTACAACCACTGCCTCATACTTGGCCATATTATTTGTACACTAAAATTGTATATGGAATGCTTTGGGTATCAAATCCCCCTATGGTGTGATCAATAATATGCCAGCTCTAGATCATTAAGATGTAAAGGATTCATCAAAATAGATAATCCATTCTTTAGGATCTTGTGATGCTCATTCTATCATCATGATATAATCATCTAGAAGGTCAAAGTTGAGAGGTTGAGTGGCCATAATAGGAGCTTTTACTAGTTGGTCTACAAGAACTTGTCCTTTGATTACTTTTTAATTATAATACTTGATATCAAACTCACTGAGGAGCATAATCCATTTAGCCATGTGTCCTTAGAGAGCTATTGTAGATAACAGTAACTTGAGAGATCTACCTTGGCAATAATAATAGTTTTATTATTTAGCATATAATATCACAATTTATGAGTGGTGAACACCATAGCTAAACATGACTTCTAAATAGGCATATAATTATGTTCATAGGCTACTAATGTGTGGCTTAAATAATAAACCATGTGTTCCTTACCATGATCATCATGTTGAGCCAAAAGTGATCCTAGTTCATGTTTTATGGCTGATATGTAAAGAAGCAATGGTTTTCCTTGTGTTGGAGGTTGTAAGATTGGTGGATTGGCCAAGTATGTTTAAAGCTTTGAAAATCCTATCTAAAAATCTTCATCCCACTAAAATTTTACCCATTTTTTTAAGAGATAAGTAAATGGGTGGCACTTATCTACCAGTTTAGAAATGAGCCTACGTATAAACTAGATATTACCTCGTAGACCTTACAACTATTTAAGATTATTTGGTGGAGGCATTTCCATAATATTTGTGACCTTTGTAGGGTTGAATTCAATCCCTCATTGTGATATAATTAACCCTAGTAATTTTCTTGATGTGACTCCAAAGACACATTTCTTAGGATTCAAGCAGACTTTATATGCATGAAGCCTCTTAAATATTCTTCATAGAATGTTAGGGTGTCCAAATCTTGTTCTTGATTTTACTAGTATATCATCAACATAATCCTTGATAATTTTATGCATCATGTCAAGGAAGATGACAGTCATTACACCTTGATATGCAACTCTAACATTCTTGAAACTAAATAACAAGACTTGGTAATAGAATGTCCCCCACAGAGTGGTGAATGCAGTCTTATGATAATCTTTAGGGGCTATATTAATCTAACTATAAATGGAAAATACATCCATTGAGGATAACATCTCATACCCAATAATTGAGTCAACAATCATGTCAATGTTTGGTAGAGGAAAATCATCTTTAGGATATGCCTTATTGATATCATAAAAATTAGTACAAACACGTATGCCTAAGGTATTTTTACTTACTGGCACTATGTTATAAATCCATTCAGAGTAGTATAGTGGTCTAATAAAATTATCTCCTAAAAACTTTTCAAACTTGGCCTTAACCAAAAGGATGATGCATGGATGCATCTTTCTCAACTTTTTCTTGATTGGTTTAGCATCAGGGTGAAAAACAAGATCATTTAAAACTAAATTTGGATCCAATCCTGGCATGCCAGAATATGCCCATGCAAAGATATCTATTTAATCCTTAAGAATGGATATAATATGTTCATGTTCTACTTCAGTAAGGGAAACTCCAAGATAAACATTTTGGGGATCCTCATGGGTTCCCAAATTTTCTTCTATTTTTCTCTATAAGGAGCGTGGATCCATCTTCTAGAATTATAGGAAATGTATGGTCATGATCATCTTCTTTTGCTATATCTTCTTATTATTCCTCCCAAAGATTTGGATAATATGAATAATTAAAATCTACCTTCTCAAGTAAAGGCCAATTGGAAAAGACCCCTATAAATTCAAGAGTAAGACACTCAAATATTTGATTTTGTTCTAAAGAGATGCTTGTACTATCTATGGAACTTGGGCTAGATGGACTTTTTACATCCTAAGGGGATGAGCAAACTTTCCCACCTAGGAGTGCCTAAAATAGGTTTTCATTCAAAGGTTTGTCTTTTTCTTTACTTTTTCCCTGATCAACAACTACCTCAAATAGGTTTTCACCTAAAGATATTGATGCTTTTTCTTTATTATGACCAAGAAAGTTTGCCTACTATCCAAAGTAGGTAGAAGAATTAAATGAAAAATCAAAACCCTATTTATGATCCCCAATGGGGAATGCATCTTGTAGGCCCATGTATTCTATAATCAATTCTTCATTTTGAAACTCATCAAGGCATATGACCAAATTTTGTTGATCCCAATCTATGAGTTCAAGATGGTAAAGGCATAGGTTATAGTGAGGGTTTGCTTCGAAATGGAAAGCACCAATGGTAAAGATATAATGTCTTACTTCAGGAAGGTAAGCACCACTAGGATAGGGTTTTGCTTTAGGATGAGAAGCTCTAATAGGATGGATTTTTACTCTAGGATGAGAAGCTCCAATAAGTGTTATGGTCAATATGCCATTTGAATCAAACAAATCTAAATCAACAAGCTCATTGAAAATGCTATAATGGGATGTTGTGTCACTACTAGGAGTCTATTTACTAGTCACTTTGGAAGAGTCACTACCAAATGTTATGAGGTCATCCTCTAGTGGTTTAAATCTAAGACCATGATTCCCATTGATAACTCTAGCTGATAAGGGCTCTAAAATTCCTTGCACCTATGGGCCAAGGCCTTTCCCTATATAGTTAAGATGATCCAATATCATGTTAGGAATATGATACTTTAGATTCTAAAAACAATTCATAAGATCCTCAGAATATAACCAATCTCCCTCAATAAAAGGTTCTTTATCTTTCTTTGGTGTAATTGTAGGTACAAAAACCATAGGAGGTTTTGGCTACTTCTTCTTTGGTTACCAAATCTGATTGGGTATGTTAGGAGTATGGGAAGTTTTAGGCTTACCAAATATTTTATGGGATTTTGGTAATTTTTCAATATGGAGGACATCCTTTAGATGGTACATAGAAATTCTTTCATCTTTAATAATAACCAGCTTGGCTAGAGCTTCAAGAAATGGATAAGTTGAAGCGGAGGCTAGATCACTAGGGTATATTAGATGGATATGGATGATAAATGATGGCTTTATTATTCATTATAATGAATTTAGAACTTGGTCAATAGTTATAATTACAAAACTCTACTTCAATATGTTTTTAGTATTGGTATGGCTATTGATCAATGAGAATAATAACCTTGATCCCATCATGGGGAAACTTAAGGCATTAGTGAAGAGTAGATGGAACTACCTGTACTTCATGGATCCAAAGATGACCAAGAAGTATGTTATAAGGAATCTCAATATCCATAATATGGAATAATGTGTGATTATAAATATACCTAACCATGATTGGTAACCAAATTATACTAGATGACTCCCTCTTAGTATTGTTGTAAGCCTTGATTGTAAGTCTCTGGCTGAATGCCTTTGTCTATGTAGCCCAATAATTTTACCAATTTAAGAGATATGATATTCATCCCTAAACCATTATCTATAAGAACCTACTTGATCTTGTGATCCACAATGATTATCTCAATGTATAGTGGGTTATTGTGGATTGGGCCAAGGGTGGACATGTCCTTTTGATCAAATGTGATTTGTTAAAATGAAGACAAATGTCCAACTAGGTTTTGAAACTGATCAAGGTTTATATCATTAGGCACAATAGACTCTTGAAAAAGTTTGTTGAAGATTGTTCTATGGACATCAAATGTCTACAAGATTTCTAATATGGAATTTTATGTAAGGGTTTTATCTAATTGATTTGTTATACTATAAGGCCTTTGAAATATGGATTGAACTAGTTTAGTCTTTATTGGGATAATATTTAGCTTTGAAACCATTGGCACAATGTTCTCATTGTGTTTATGGAAAGAAGTGGGCAAAGGGCCTTGGAAGGTAACTCATGAACTTCTAGTTGTAACTGCATAACTTAGAGGTGGTAAGGATTCATTATAATTATAAGAGCGAGGCAAAGGGCCTTGGATGGTGATTCATGGGTGATTAATGATATCACTATAATTTTGGGTTAGTAAGGAACCTTCAAAAGAATGGTATTATTACTCAAGATTAGTAACCCATGCAAACAGAGTAATAACATGATGATGTGAACTCAACATGGTATTACTAGGGGAGAGGGTACTAACCCTATAATGATGGGTCTCACATTGTGAGGAACAAGAGATTGGATATGTGGCATCATAGTAATTATGGTAATGTGGGTTATAGAAATACATCCCATAGTGTTATTTTAGTCATAAGGTACACTGTTATAAGCCACATTATTAGTGTAGGGATCATGATCTTGATTATGCCCATTATGATTCTAACCTTTTTGTTGTACTGATTCTACCTCTATCCTTGATTGTGACCATTTTGATTATTTCTTGGTGGTGGTGGATCATGTCAAGAAAGGGGTCTTTGTAGATTCCCATATCTTGATTTGTGTCCTAATTAGGGGCCACTTAATTTCTAGCTCACCATTTTAAATAAAGTACTCAAAAATATTTCATAATTGAATGCAATGATATGCTGTGACCAGCAACATGATGAAAGTTACACCATTCATTCTCTTTATACTAGTCTGGTTTTGGTTGATCTTGAGGAAATGGGATTGATACGGGCCATATAATTAAATTAACTAAAATGAGATTTTGTAACACTATTTCAACCAATTCTCCTAGATTTTTAAAGACTCTAAAATTGTTATGAAATGTTCTTCATAGAGGTTGTCTCTACAATGTAGGTAGTGGATTTGGGGGAGTTAATTATACATTTAGAGGAGGCATAGCCTGTACCATTTTTACAAGTCTTGTTTCTGTCACCCCATTTCCAACCATGTTATTATTTTTGTGAAAGCCCTTAGACTTATCCTACATAACTATTTGAGTATCTAGTGATTTAGTTTGATTATATGTTTATCCTTACACAAAAATCTTAATAAGGCCTCTAGAAATAAGAGCCTTCTCAATCTGCTCTCCTTTGTCAATAATTTCTTCAAATGATTTAGCACAAGATAACTATAGATTATGTGCAACTTTAGGATGCAAATTCTATGCAAAGATATCAGTCAACTATTTATCTAGTAAATTGTGTTGAAAGTGGCCTACCAATGTTCTCCACCTTTGTAGATATGCAATAAAACTTTCACCATCATGCTACTTGGCTTTGCATAAGTCAAAAATGGTTAATTCATGTTCTGTGCTATATGATAAATGGTTAACAAATTTTTTTGATAAGTTGTTCTACTATGAAACTAATCCCTTAGGTATTTTAAGTAGCCAATCAAGAACTTGTCTTGCTAAACTTTGTAGAAATAGTCATAGTAAGTACTTGATACTATAAGCAACCTCTTGACACAAGATGAAGAATGATTTTATGTGTTCACACATATCTCTTTTCCATTTTTATTTGTCAAATTTGGGTGCCTAAAAATGAGGTGGAAATGGGTTTTAGAGAATAGATAAGTCAAATGGATATGGGCATATCTCATTGAATTTGTAATTTTTGAATCTATTATTTGTCTCCAATCTTTGGAAATTTTCCTTCATAGAATTCCATTCTTTCATGTTTGGTGCATTTATGGATTGGATAAGATGCTTTTGTGGTGGAATGTGCCCCTAGTTTTGTTGTTATTGGGGTGGAATGTACCCCTAGTTTTGTTGTTGTTGGGGTGGAATGTACCCCTAGTATTGTTGCTATTGGGGTAGAATGTGCCCCTAGTTTTGTTGTTGTTAGGGTGGGATGTGCCCTTGGTTTTGTTGATATTGGGGTGGAATGTGCCCCTAGTTTTTTTTCTATTGGGGTGGAATGTGCCCCTAATTTTATTGCTATTGGGGTAGAATGTGACCCTAATTTTTTGCTATTGGGGTGGAATGTGCCCTTGATCTTGTTTCTATTGTGGTGGAATATACCCCTAATTTTCTTGCTATGGGAGTGGAATGTACCCCTTATTTTGTTACTATTGAGGTGGAATGTGCCCCTAATTTTGGGTGGATCTATAGGGAGCATATACCTTTTGATCCATGATTTGGTTATAATTTGTTGCTTGAGTTGAGAATATAGGCTATTGATTCTTAGATTGTAAAACATTCCTTGAATCTAGATGTTTCACACTTTGTTGATTTTGTAAATTTCTATGTTTATTTACCAACCTTTGGATTGTTTGAAAGATCTCTTCAATTTGAATTGAATGGATTTTGTGAAGTAATAAGAGGTTTTTGATGATTGAATAATGTATGTTCTGTGTCAATGGAACATCTTGTAAGGTCTCTTGTGACTTTAACTGTTTGTTTAGATTTCCTTGGTCTACTATGGTAATGTTCTCATCCAATACTTGTGTAATTTACACCATATCTTCATGTTATTTCAAAGCATTACTATGAATTGAAGTGGCAATTAGGGAGTCAATTAAGTCTACAACAAGTTGATTTGCATATCATTGACTTACTGTCTTGAGCTTAGCTAGAAGATATAGATTTATGGGTTTTGAATCTATTTGTATTTCCTTTCCTTTGTTAGAAGAAGGTATGTCTATTTATGCAAAATATCGCTCTTTCCATCATTGTTTTCCTTTTCTAACTAAGGTATGCAATTGTTTTATAGGAAAATCAAAAGGTAGTCTAGTACCTGATTCTATTAATCTAAGAAGGGCTTCATCTTGATCTTCTTGGGGTTGATATTCATTGTAATAATCTTAAAATCCTAATATTATGGAGATATCATAAAAAATAATGGGGTTATATTGACCATCATAAAATTGCACATCCTCATAACTAAGGCCATAAGAGACCCCACTACGAGTGAACCTTTGAGTCATGTCTAAAAAGAGTTGTTCTATGTGTTTGAATAAATTTCAACCAATGTTAGGCAACCAATCAAATTATGATTTGGATCTCTTTTAAATAAATAACCAAGTTACCAATGAGACTATAAGGGAGGGTGGTTTGAAACCACACACAATTTAGAAGATTTGGTTCACAAAATTACTCAAGCTTTGGTAAAGTTAAAATCGTATAGATCAGAAGAGAGTAAGGTAACTCAAAAAACCAAGGTGAAACTAGTAAACCTAAGCCTAGATCTTTGTGATACACCCACACTACAAAATATAGTTTCAACTTCGACAAGTTGACCCTAGAAGTTTAGAGGAAAGCTCTCGAGATTATGAAGAAGATAAAATGAACTAAACAAATCAAGATGTAAAAACATACGTGAATCACTAAGTATAAATCTAGGACCAAATAGGTAGCACAATGTCACCACATGATTCTAGCAGGACAAAATATGCTCTAGGACTCAAAGCATGAGTGATACACAAGATGACTTGAATCCACCAAGAAGGTAATGTGATTTTGAGTCTTAAGAAATGACCTTCGATCCAAATAAAAAATTGACTGCAAGTTAAAATAAGCTTAGTGCACAAATGGTGAACCCATTTTGATGTACCAACCCTTAGAACTTAGAAAGGTTCAATTTTTAATGTGGATTATAAATGAAGGATTTAAAAAATTGGGTAAAATATATAGACTCAATTGGGTAGCATAACTGTGCCAAAGTGGATGATATAACACAAAGCTTTTGATAACAATTTGAACAAGGAAAATATGAATTTTCCATTTAGACATCGTAATGCCTCCTTTGCTCAAGAATATTAAGGACAATGTGTTTTGGTTAAGTTCATTGAGTTAACAAGTAGTTTTAGACACAAATTAAGACCAAGTAAGCTAATGACAAAAAACAAACATCTTAAGTCTAAATTGATAAGGTATGGCAAAGTGGGGTATATTAAACTAGCAAGGTTTTGATCATTCTAGGGGAATCAATTGCATAAATACTTTCATGTCAAATGATTTAAAATATAATCACAAAAATTGGGTGACCACAACATTAGCTAGTTGTGAAAAGGTCTAGTGCTTTTTATAACCACTACATCCTATTATTCACTCAATGTAGTGTGATGTTCAAATGTAGATACGTCCCATGTGTAACTCTAAAGGATTCAAATGTAGTCAATCTTGGGAGGTGAAACCCTGGGTTAAAGCTTCCCTAAATAACTCACAGGAGGTAATGACATTCCCTTCACAAGCCAAGTTTGCATGAAAATAAAGAAAGAATAAAATATAAAGACTTTAGGGTCGTCTTCAAGATCACCTAAACTTTGGCATGTTTTTGGGGAGTGTTTTAGGCTACATTCTTTCTAAGCCTTGGACTAGGCCATTTGTAATAAGAATGGCACTTTTTATTCTAAGGGTTCCCTATAGGGGACAAATGGAAGAGCATACATGAAATATTACTCTGCCAAATAAAATCTAATCAATCAACTATTGCAAACAAGAATTGATAAATGTGTTTAATTGTAAACCCAAATAAAATGTTTGGTGGTGTTCATTTAACCCCTTGGTCTTAGTTGCAAAACTTTGGAAACATTCACCAGAACATCTAAATTCCTTATTAAACACCTGAAATAAAGTTTGTAATTCATTTTAAGCATGCAAGAGGTGATTTAAGCATGTTTTTATCAAAGAAAAACTTTGTTCCTATAGGAAAAATGTCAGCATCTCCCTTAGCTTTGAAGCTCTTTTGAGTTTGAAACAATAATTTTTGGAAAAAGAGGTCTCAGGTCTATGTTTTTGGAAAAAACATAGTGACCAACATTGATCAATACCAACAACATCAATTAAAACTAACCAAGATCTGACTGATGTCAGTTCTACTGACCGACGTTGGTTAAGAAAATAACTAATGTCAATATTTTTGCCGATGTTAGTTACTATGTAAAAATTGTGGCAACCAAAAATGGTAAAATAAAGTTAGAAAATAAATTTTTAAGAGTTTTAAGAGCTCAAATAAATATTTTAAAGTTGTAAAAGGATCTCCTTCAGGTGTGAGATGTATCTAGACCTACCAGGCATGCCAAGATGTAGTGAGGATTACAAAGCAAGTTAGTCAAGCAATAGTACATAAATAATGAAACATGCATAAAGAACTAACTAACCAAGCCTATCTATTACTATGGGAATTACAAAGGATAACAAGAAATAAATGAAAGAAAGAAACACCATATTAACTTCCTAAATGGATTCACCATACCCATGTGGCTCAAAAACATGTTCTCCCTTGATCAAGCATATTTGTCTTTATCAATAATGGTGGTAAGCTCTTCCAATACCTCAAGAACACTCCATAAAACCTAGGCTCTTGATTGTAAATCACTAAAGTATCTTATCAATGAAGTTTTGTGAAAATAATTTATCATTATAAATTTTCAATATTCAATCTTTGAAGATATTTGAACATAATAAACTTGCACCAAAATAACTTAGAAATGATGTTCATGGCCTCTCTATTTATATATTTTTGAGACTGGTCATGATCAACCTGAACCATCCATCTTGAGATGAAGATGTGTGGTTGAGGATAATCCTAATATTTGGAATTAAATCCATAATTATCTTCATCATGAACTTGGAAGAAGGGGCACTGAAGAGGCATGGGTGACCCATAATCTTGATATTTTATGCACTTATGGCTTGATGGATGCCACCCCATAGATGATGTCACTAGGTGATGTAGATAATAAGAATCAATTTTCAAAAAGAAATATTCAACAAATCTCATGGAAAATACACTTAAGCTCTTGATTTGGAATTAGACTTAAAAAAGGTTAATCAACATTTGTGAAATTATTTGAAAATTGGTCCTTAATTAATCAAAATGGTTAGAAAGTCATATTATTGGGTTATAATTTAACTGGAGAAGAATTAGAAGGTGACGTTAGATGCATTGGAATTGTATTCCTATTTAGGATGTTTTCAATAAAAAATAACAAAGGTACATGATGTGTACCAATGAATTAGAATAAAAGAGTGATCCAACACACTAAATGGTGAAATTATCATTTTGACTTGAAATGATCTGATCAAAGTTAGTTGGCCCATAAAATGCATTGCACTATTTAGGGATACTTTGACCTAAATTGGCACTTGTAAGTGATAATTTTAAACTATTTAGAACATTTTATGGATTTTGACCTAAAATGTGCATTTGAGTACAATTCAAGTAAGATTGACAGTTTTAATGTAAATAGTGCTAGGAATTGGATGTCTACACCCCCCACATAATTAGAGGTATAAAATAGAGATTTATAAGATATTTTTTTATTAAAATACTTGGTAAGTGGAAAATATAAATTAGTTGTAAAA
Organism: Torreya grandis; assembly: GCA_037957365.1. Lineage (NCBI taxonomy): Eukaryota > Viridiplantae > Streptophyta > Pinopsida > Cupressales > Taxaceae > Torreya > Torreya grandis. The sequence goes on along the minus strand of JARHVA010006336.1, from coordinate 570,759 downwards.
ATTTTCACAACAAATAGTAATAAATCATCTTATACATTATTAGGCCCCAATTTTTGAATAAGTACCTTTTGGCAACAACTAGCGTAGAGAGGCACAGTGTAAAAGATAATGGCATAGAGTCCATGGTGAAAAAGGTCCAAGTGTCATGGAATAAATGTGCATGTTAAATAGAAACCCAAGAACAAAGGGCTAAAAACCTAGCAAAACACCTGGGGAGTGCATAAAAAGTGGAGAATGGTTATGAAGCGATTCATAGGAGCAGAAGAGAATAGGTCAAGCATGAGTCCAACAATAGATCATGGGAAGATAAGTACTTAGAGATGAATAGCTATAATTGAGAGAGATTATAGGGGTATAAATGCCCATGTCCTCAATAAATTAATGTAATTAGATTCCATGACTCAAATGTATTGATGATCATTGGTGAGTCACCTTGAGTGAATTTAATTTTGTAACTACTTTGTTAGGGTAAACCAAGTATAAATACCCATGGTATGCAATTTTTAATATTATTGTTTAGTTGTATGTTTTTGATAGAGTTTATATAAGTTAGTTTCATTATTATTCTATAACCATGTATTATTAGAGGAAACTTATAAATATGATGGATGAAGCTTGGGTTGACTTAATATTGTTGTTCAATTGACTATGGAGTTAATAATGCTTGTTATCATTTATGCATATTTTTATTTTTGTTTTTTGAGTAATGAATGTGTTCTAAGATAGATCTAGATTATATAATGAAATTATTATCATGTATGTGTTTGAGTGACCCTATATAAATAGTTGGACTAACACCCTCATATGACAAATCCAATGCAAATTGATCCCTTGATACATGTTTTGGATGAGCATGTGAGAATTCATTCTTGCATGAAATGCTGATGCACAAGCATGTTAGACTCTTAACCACTTAAGCACATGCCTAGGGAAGGTTATTCTTGTTTAAAGGAAAATAATCCCAATATTTTTATTCTATTATTGGGACCCATAATGTTTTCCTATAGGATAGTGAAAGATGCTCAAATGATTGTCTATAGAGAATATTGAGTGATAGGTTACTAACATTGAGGATAATTTTATAGTACTATTTATTAAACCAAGAATATCCACATACACATGGGTATAAGAGAATATGCATGACTCATTATATGATATGTTCTTTTTAGAAGTGCCTATTCAACTCTATGCTTGGACTACAACATATGCACAAGATTGGATGTGAAACTATGGATTAAATACAACTTGGTCATTAGATCATTAGCCATATTTAGAATGGTTAGGGGTAGATTAGATGATTTTTGTTGATGTTTGGTGGTGCAAAACTTTGAATAGTTATATCTTGGAATACCCACTCTTGAAATATTCATGTCCAGAAGAAGCCTAGTTTCACTTATTTTAATAACCATGTGGTAAATATCTTAGACATTTCATGCTAGAGGTTAAGAAGATTTTTATAGATTAAAGACTTGAAAATTTATCCATGCATGGATAAAATCTTCATCACATGAGCAATGCATTTTGTGGGAGAATGAAGGGACACTTTTAAAGTCAAATTGCTGGTTAAGTATGTTATCTAATTAATGGGAATCATGTAAATGTAAGTATGATGAAGCTCAATGAAGGGTTATGAGTGTAAGTGATCTAAAGAGGGGACATGAGGATTCAAGAAGTGCTATAAGAGTCTGTAGGGAAGAAAAAAAAGCATAAAGATGAACCCCCAACCACATAACCACACTCAACACCAACACAAGTATGCATGGGAGAAATAATCTAGGTAGTGGTGACTAAAGAACCTAGTTTAGATAGGCCTAAATCCACACTCATAATGTGTTTTCATGCTCTTGAGTTAGATGATATATTTGTACACAATTAGGATGTGGATATCATAGAATCAAGCACCAACTTTGTGAGAGATACATTTATAGATGAAGTTTTAGATAGTAGTTTATTGGCCATTTTTTCCTTTGAGAGATAGTTATATTGTCTAATTTGGCATTCATGGTGGACCAAGAATAACTAGTAGGAAAAGTATTATCCTGATTATAGTTAATTATCCTACCTCAACACCTAACATATCAGGTGGTTATATTATTATATGAGGTGAGAGAGGTGGAACCGATGGTGTTCAGTCAGAGGAAACAAAGGAAGCATAAGAGGTAATGGTGAACCTCCCCCATAAGGTCTTAAAGCTATATGAAGTAATTCTCAAAATATCCCATTGTAATATTCTTATCTTCCCACTATGTACTATGAGATGACACTCCACTTTCTAGAATATCAAGGTATGGATAATTTTGTAGAACATGTTCACAAGTGCAAACTTATTTGGTGAGTGTATGGAATCACTTATTATGAATATAAGGTAACATAGTTTACTACAACCCTTTTGGACAACACACATAAGTGGTATTAGAAGTATAATTTGTAGAAAGTTGTGGTGAATTATGATCCACTAAATCTAGTGTTTCTCTAAGAATTCAATGTCCCAGAGTTTGAATAATAGAGCATATCTACCTAAAATGACATCAAACAAGAACTGACATAGAGCATGCATGAGTATGATGTGGATTTTAAGACACTTCTCTCTAAGCTCTTTTTAGATATAAATGTTGCTCAACATGCCCAGTGGTTTTTAGGAGGTTTCTTATGCCCTTTATGATGTACCTTATCACATAAGACTTTCATTGACCTGTGTGAGGCCTTGAAAGTTTCCATTCATGCTAAAGCTATTAGAAGCATTGACATGGGGATTAGTCCCTTCATAGAAGCATAGATTATTTCCATGACATCTCATTTATATAAACTTATTACACACAATGCTAATGATACTCAAAATGGTTTTTGGTGTGTGGATTGTGAAAGCTAAGTCCATAATTGGAATAACTACCCTTAAAAGAGTATTTAAGTCATGAGGAAGCAATATTATAATATTTTTTAGGAAGAACATGATGTAATGTATTTCCATCTGCTACAACATGATACTTAATCAAAGGTATACAACTATTATAAGATATGTGATGCACATACTCATGATACCAATGATTTCTATCTCATTAGTGAAATTCATGGGGCACACGTGCATAGTACACATCAAGAATATGTTGATAATAACCAATATAATAAAAGAGGCTATCATAGTTGTGGTCAAGATTAAGGATGTGTAGCATTTTCCACCAAAAACCTAATATAAGTGTGGTTCCCTAGAGTACTACCAACTTGAATCTGAGTGTATCTTATGTGTCCATTTTATAAAAATAAATGCTATCTAGAGGAGTTCCCTAACCTATATAATATAATTATGAAAGAAATAAATGAAAGGGGTGATAACATGAAATGTATTTAAAAACCTCAATGGTGGCCACAATCTACTACACCGACTGGACCTAATGTTAACATTACTACACAAAGTGGATATTAGTACCAATCTATGCCTCACCAACCACTAAAAAGGTTAAATGAGTGGAGGCTCATGTGACTTCTTATATAGATGCTTAGTGGTAGAAGGAAGTGTTATATGACACCATCAATTTGATAAGAGAGATGCAAGGAGAGATCTAGTTCCTCAGGAATCGAGATTCTACTACACATGATGACATTAAAAAAGCTAATAATTTTAAATAATTGGATAAGGAATCATATGCCTATGCCTACTAAGGATAATTGGTTAAACCATTCATGGAAATAAGAGACTCATATCCAACCCAACCTAGAAGGGGATAGAGAGATACCAGTTAATGTCACTATTGATGGATGGGTTATTCAGGATATCTTGGTTGATACCAGTGACAAAGTGAATGTCCTTACTAAGGATGCTTAGAGGAAGATGGCTAGACTATATTTGTAGGCCTCACCTTATGTATTATTTATAGCCAATAAGACTCATGCTTTGCCTATTAGAGTAATTAAATATGCCACATGGATATCCTATGAGTCACTTTTAAAGATAACTTTGAAGTCATAAATTTGGTTGTAGCTAATGAATTTGTAGCTCTATTGGGTCACCCTTAGTGTTACATTAATAATGTTGATTTGAGCTTCAATAAGTGTTATATCAGTTTTGATAATGATGAGCAATGTGTTGTGATCCCATTAGACCATACTCGAGGACCTCCATATGTTGAACTAGTAAATGTTTATAAGGAGAAAAACCACATCTATAATGTTACAACTTGGGACATTAAACACTTTGATCCTAATTTGGATGGCCTATTGTATTGAGTAAATGCATAGTTTGTATACAAAACTACTAGTAATGCTTTTTAGTATTGGGATCATAGTGAGTATGATCTTATTGAAATAATTTATGGCACTACAATTATTCAAAAAGATGCTCAATGGAATTACCATAAATGACATAAGTTATCTATATTCTTCATGGAAGAATTATTGTAGTACCACCCATGTGGTTAGGTGAAGCCCCTATATTTCATGGTTATATAGAAGTCTAAGATTTTTTTACAATATTTAGAGGATTTATATGTATTTTAATATGATTGGGTATGTTTTATTATCCATATTTTTGAAGGCATAACTATTTAGTGGTGGAAAACTCCCATCATAACTTGATTACTTAGGACTGAGTTTACTCTGCTTTGTACCATCATTTTCATAATGATAACCACATTTGTGTCACAATAAATTATGATGTAATTAGTTATTCACAATATTATTTGTAAGAATTAAAAACCATGTAGAGGGTGGATGGCATGTTTTTTCCTTAGTACCTTTGGGTTCATATATTCTATGGCACTCTACGTACTTGGGCTCGAGTATGGTATGCACATTAATAACAACACATGAAAAGTAATTGTTATAATTCCATTAAGGATACAATGATTAAAATATTATCTTATTCATCTCCTTAGATGGATTTATTCCACACATTGTAACACATGCATTAGATTATTACCAACAATCCAGTGTTGACGAAAGATTGTATGAAACATATACATGGCACATAGGAGGAAAGCTTGATTGTTTTTTTAAACTCAACATGGAAACATATATAATAAATAAACTTGAACTATACCATGATTTTAAATAAAATATCTATAAAGGTAAACACAAATTCATGTACCAGGTTAATGAAGGTGCCAATTTTGATATGTTTGATTCATCTATTAATCATATAGTTGTGCATAATGAGTATGGAGAGTGCAATGTATACAACACCATATAGGATAAACAACACCCATAATTTGAGCCACTTTAGATTATCCAACATAATATTGGCATGAAGGAAGCACCCTAAGATGGCCATTATGGGAAACTATTGGTCTGATATAAATATCTATAAGGTGTTTGAGCTTTTAAAAGAGTATCAAGATGTCTTCCCATAAAACTAAATTCAAATGAAATGTGTGAATTATCCTTAGTAAAAATGAACATAAAGCTGGTATAGGGTGATTTAACTATCCAAAAGAGACCCTATCAGATAAATTCTAACTTATGCACTCGAGCCAAGGAATAAATTGATAGCATGTTGCACACATGAGTCATTAATCCTATAGATGAGTTTGAATGGTTGATACCCATGGTTATAAGTATAAATATGGATGGACACATTTTATTATGTGTATTTTATTAGGTACTTAATTTTGTATGTGTAATCAACCCCTTTTTTATGCCATTCATTGAAGAGATACTAAAGGGAGTTGCTAGGTGTGAAATCTATACATTTACAGATGGATTCTTTGGATACCATCAAGTTCAAATAACGAAAGAGGATAATATGAAGACCACATTTCAAATTTATTGGGGATATTTTTATTATAACATAATGCCATTTGGGTTGAAAAATGATCCTACTATGTTTTTTGAAATCATAATTGAATCTTTTAAGGATTTTATTCATAAGTTCCTTTAGGTATACCTTAATGACTGTACTATTTATGGCTTAGTGTGGTACCATTATTAAAATAAAAAACTAATGCTTGATCACTATCAAAACCTTTATATTTACCTAAATATGAATAAATGTATCTTTGCTAACCCATTTAACATATTTATTGCTCATGTTATATGCCATGATGGAATCTTGGTGGATCCAGCCAAGATTATTTGTATACTTCACCTTCCAACATCAAACACCCAAAGAGAGGTACATACCTTCCTAGGACACACTATAGTATTCTATGAATTTCATTCATAGGTATGATAAGATTATTATGACACTAGAGTAATTGATGAAATGAAATGGTCAGTTTGTCTGGACCAATGCTCACTAGCAAGCATTTGTTGTACTCAAGGATAAGATTATTACTACCCCTATTCTTTAGTTTACACACTAGATGAATCCTTTTCACATCCATGTCAATTATTCTATCATGGTGGTGGGTTTTATATTTACACTACCTAGTGAGGGAAACCTAGACTACCCTATCTATTTTGTAAGTAGAAAGTTTACTCTAGGTAAATGAAACTACATGACTATAGAGCATGAAACATTGTCTATGGTTTATGATATTCAAAATTTCTATCAATAATTGATGGTCACTCCATTAATTTTATTCATGGACCATGAGGCATTGAAGTATCTATTAAATAAGCTAGTTTTGCATGGGTACATTTATTGGTGGATTGTACTATTCTAGGATTTCTAGTTTTGAATGATGCTAAAACTCAATAAGACCAATTATATCCTTAATTATTTATCATGCATTGAATATAGTGAACCAAAATGTGCCAATAAATATGAATTACATAACATGTAGCTATTCCATGTCAAATTCATGCCTACAGAGTTAGAAGATATCATTAGCTTTATGAATATGACTTCCACACTATCTCACCTCAACACTCAAGAAAATAAGTAACTAGTTGTTCATTTAACTCCATTCTAGATTATAGGGGGTGATCTTTATAAGCATGGGTGGGATGAAGTGTTACATCTCTATGTCATGCAACATGATCATGTTGAGATTCTTTACGAAGTTCATGAGGGTGTTATAAGAGGACACTACGTCAATGAATATAAAACATGAAAGGTACTTTTGGTTAGCTTATGGTGGTCTACCTTGTTTAAAGATTCTAAAGTTTATGCATGCTAGTGAGACCTTTGCTAGTAGGTGGTAAAATTAAACATAAGGGATGTTATTCCTATTCATCCTATCTTGTCACAAGAATCATTTGAAAAAATGGACATTAACTTTATTGGCCCCATTAACCTAGTAGGGAGACATACTAGTTCATATTATGTTATCACTACAACTAATTATCTTACTAATTGGGTTAAATCTACATCAAGTAGGGATTGTACTACTACAACTACTAAAAGGTTTATTTTGGGATTATCATTACATGGTTAAGATGTTTGTTAAGTTTAATTACTGATCAAGGAACCCATTTACTTAATGAAACAATCATCATTTCATCATGTGTTTTAAGGGTGTTGAATTCCTTGTCCCTTCTCTTTTCATCATGTGTTTGGGTTGAATGGATGATGAAGAATACTTGAAAGCATGCATACATTATTTGTTATAATTATATGAGACCTAATTTCTCACATATTAGAGTCAAGGAGTGGAGAAGTATACACAAAAGGCCTACTATGATCCTCATTTAAATAACGAGACCTTTTCTCCAAGAATGTAGGTTTTAGTATATGATTCCAAGTTTGTGTGCCATTCAAGAAAACTTTACATCCATTGGGATGGTCCCTTAATTATTCATACTATCGGTAAATGAAAATTAAATTGAATAGATGGCTAATTCTTTCTCATCCAATTTAATGGTAGTCAGTTGAGGACCTACTATTCTGAATATTTTTTTCTCTTCATAATATTAAGGCATATACCATTAGGTTAGTCTAGGATTTTTATTATTTTTAATAAAACATGGCATTGGTTGTGTTCCCATCAATATTTTTAAAGGACAACACTTTATTATTTATTTTTGTATTTCTTTGTAATATTATGGAGGACCATGAATAAATTTGTCTGGGGTAAGGGTAGAAGAAGTAAAATCTATGGAGTGCTAAGGATATGGTCAATTAGAATGTGCATGGGAGAAAGGTAATGTAAGTGGAAGTGTAAGAGAATAAAGGGTATGTAGGATGTGGTTCATAACCTTGAAGCTAAGTCAAGATAAATAATTAAGATTCCCATCTTTGGAATGCAAAATTTTTAAATTCTTTATGATTGTTATGCATTTCAAAAAAATCATAGGACAAGACATGTATTTAATAATAGGAAAGAAATAGTAATGGAAAGTGTGCCAAGTACACTTCATGGCAATACCATTATTATCATTTATTGTGTGAAGTGATGGATGAGGTAGTGGGGTAGTAAATTCAAGTTACCTTCTCAAACCTATAAAAATTTAAAGGTAGGCCATTTCAATTTTTACTATTGTCACATTTGTGAACTTATAAAGCTAAAGGAGCATTATTGAGCTGATATAAACTATTTTAGAACTTCCAAATGAGTTAAAATTAACTATTTGTGACTATTTTTAATAATTATGGAGTGTAATAGTTGAGATCAATAGGAAGAGTGTTGAGAGGAGTGTAAGGATGCATAGGCTTTCATAATTAAATATTGTAGAGGTCAACATTTTATATTAGAGGGTGTTAAATTAGGAGAGCCAAGGGGGATAAAAAGGAAACTATGTATTCTTTTAGGAGGATTAGATGACCATGCCTTAACCTTTAGGCTCTTTAAAGGTAGTGCAACTGAATAAAAGGGCCCAAAATAGTGAACCTTTACCCATGATACTAGATGAAAAAGATTTGGAGAGTGTGGTTAGTGAATCTATGTTGATTAAATAGGAGGTAAACAACGAGATTAACATGTATGTAGAAGACACATAATAAAAAATGGCATTACAAGTGAAAAATAAGGATTTTTTGCCCCTTCATCTCATTTATTGATTGAGGAAATGAAATATCTAGAGGTAGTGATATGCATGGAGAATTGGGTATTGAATGTGCCCACTTATACCCTTTTTATTTAGAACCATCGATATCCTTGAAATAAAGTAGAACTACAAAATGAATACCAAGTAGAGTGAAAAAACATGAGGAATGAGTTGGTATATAACTTGATTATCTTCAATAATCTCAATAATGTTGGACTCTTCCAATTATTTAATCTTTCATATTTTGGAAAGTTAGTTGAATTAGTAAAGTTTTTAATTTTAGAGTATATGAGGACTATTTATAATTTTTTGGGAACTAGATGAAAATTACCCTAGAATGGATAATCAAAGTTTCAACATTTTAGTACTCAAGCATGGACCTTGATTATGACTTGGAGGATTAGGAAGAGTTCAAAAAGACTAATATGGTTCTTGAGTATCAAAAATAAGGCCATGATATGCATATCATAAGTCTCCAAGATATCACCCTCAAAGTGGTCATGTGAATCATCATGGCCAATGTTGGGGGTGTTGATAGGTGGAAAAATGTGGATATGTCCCACCTTTATGTCACTCAAAATGTTACCATAGGAGTGAAGTAAAAATAGGCACATTACTTCACTGATAAGATTATCAAGAACACAGAGAAAGCCCACCATCAACTCAAATTTTTTTTTTCATGGGATATGTTACTTTTATTGAAAATGTTTGATGAGATTGGTGTAACTAAATACACCACTATAGAGTTGAAATGGAAATACCATTCTAATATAAAGTCCCCTGTGAAGTGATTCAAAATTAATGGATGCTATGATAAGATGAAGGAATCCTTTAGGAATGAGTGACACATTCCAAAGAACTTACCTAGATAGGTTGGGGACCAAACAAAGTTTACATTGAAGTAAATTTTTTCCTTAATGCACATCTAGATGGCTCCCTTTGGAGAATTGTCTAGATGGTTTAAATTACCATATAATTTATTGAAAATTACTTCAAGAACACTTTAAACTAAACATATGATGTGAAAATGGTGAAAATAATTGTAGAAAATATTGATGCAAAGACCCACACCCTCCACCAATTATATGTATACCCTATAAATAAGGTGTATAGGGAAACCTAGAGTCAAATAGAATTAACATCAAAGTCTAGTAGATTTTGGTTGTAAATTCCATTCATTCTTTGTTTTATATGTTGAATCCCAAGAAGAAATCGTTTGGGAGTGCATAACAATATAAAGAGACACTCCCACCTCCACTTATGCTAGATAAGAATAAATAAAAGTGTATAGGGCATGATGTAGACATAAGTGCCCAACAAAAACCTTTGAAGTAGTAAAGGATTTCCCTACTAATCCCCATAGAGAATATAATAGTAAGTCAACCCAAAGGCTGAGAGCTAGTAACATATATTATTCCTTTAGAACATGAAACATTGATATCTAAGGACTATGACTTGGAAGAGAAGATAGAGATCCTAAAGGAGACACTTTAAAATGTTGTTTTAGAAGAATAATATGTCACCTTTAACTCTAAGAAGACACATTAACCAACATAGTGTGAAGAAACCACCCTTAAAGGGGTACAAGTGGAAATTGAATATATCACTAGTGAAGAGAGTGATGGTTCTGACATGAATTTAGGAATGAGTGAATTTAATGTCAGGGCCAACAACTAGAGTGAAGACGTAGACATCAATATACTTTAGTGAGATACCTATAAGGGGAAACAACTAGTTGATGACACCATTTAGAGGTCAAATAAAATTGATGCAACCATGACCCTATGTGCCCAATATCATAGGGGAGTGCCAAAATAACTCTTATACATGTTTTCACATTTTTCACTAGAGTATGAATTTGAGTAGACTCAATAAGAGTTGTATATAGTCCATGAAGCTTATAATGAATAATTATATTTTTATATTCCCTTTGATAGGTTGGTATAGATTCAAAAGTGATGGCACTTCTTAATTCCCTTTGGGTAGACTCAGGATAGTTTACAATGGCACAAGGTAGTGCAAAACTTCTAAATTTGGCACATGAGGTCATAAGTTAGAATTATTTATTTGAGTTTAATGCTCAACGAGCCTAAAATAAACATGAAAAAATGGTGGTTTTATATTAGAATGAGGTTGTTATAATAATGAAATTTTAAGAAGAATTGATTGAGGTCAAGTGCCAGTTGGAAATTGAAAAGATATCCAAGGTAAAAACATTGAATATTTGTGTAAAAAGTTTGAGCCAAGAACCATCAATTGTGGATGGAGTTCCCATTCATGGTGAGGTATTAGATAAATTGGAGACCTTGGTAGAGATCCTACTATAATGGTGTAAGGACTAGCCCAAACCTCATAATAAACAAACTTGGGCAACAAGGTAGTTCAAAGAAGTAATAGAGGTATGCAAAAATTTCTTACAAAGAGTTGGATTTACCATTCCTATTTTGGATGGGGTTTTTTAAAATCTGGAATAACTAGATAGTATTTTGGAAGCCAAGTTCTAAGTAGAAGATTTTTAATGAAAATAATTGGAAAATAGTGCTTTGTTAATAAAATATTACATAGAGTGTGGCAAAACATTGAAGGATGTGGAGGTAATATAGAACACAATAAACACTCATTGTAAAAAACTAAATACAAAATTCATGATAAATTGAGGATAGGTTGTAACTAAGGTCACTTTTTCTTAAAACATTCTTAATGATGTTTTCACATCCCTTAAATAATTGGTGAATAAAGTAGGTGAAGGTCTTAAATAGCTTGAAGAGACCAAGAAGCTCAAATTAGTGGTAAAAGAAATAACACACAAGTTGTAGAACACCTTGAACCATTGAAAGGATGTCAAAAATTAAATTAAACAGATAGGACCTAAATTTTTGGTGGATCCTAAGAATAATGCTTACTTTAGGATATACTAATGGCTTAGTATGGGGTGATGTTGGGACCCAATTTTTGGCTAAGTAATTTTTGGGAATAACTAACACAAAGAGGCATGACATAGAAGACTATGGATTAAGTGTCTATGGCATAGAAAGACCAAGTCTCATGGAATAAATGTGCATGTTAAATAGAAAACTTGAGAATGAAGGACTCAAAACCTAGTGAAAGACTTAGAGAACATGAAAAAGGTATAGAATGGTTATGGAGTGATTCACAAGGGTGCAAGAGAATAAGTTAAGTGAGAATCCAACACTGGCCTATAGGAAGATAAGTGATCAATGATGAGGATCCAGCATCGAGAGAGATTATAGGGGTAGAAGGGCCTAGTTCCTTAGGAAATTAATGTAATTGGATACCATGACTCAAATGTTTTGATGATCATTGGTGAGTCACCTCGAGTGTATTTACTTTTATAACTACTTGGTTAGGGAAAACCAATTATAAATACCCCTGGTATGTACTTTATAATGTTTTTATTCAATTGGATGTTTTTGATAGAGTTTATATGAGTTAGTTGCATTGTAACTCTATAACCGTGTATTCTTAGAGAACACTTATTAATATGATGGATGAAGCTTGTGTTAACTTAATATTGTTGTTCAATTGACTATGGAGTTAATAATGCTAGTTATAATTTATACCATATTTTTATTTTTTTTGTTGAGTAATGAACAAGTGTTAAGATATATATGGCTTATAGAATGAGATTAGTATTTTTTATATGTTCAATCACCCATGTCTAAGTAGTTGGACTACCACCCTTGTGTGAAAAAAGCAAATGGGAACTGGTCCCTTGATGCATGCTTCAGGTGAGTGCATGAGAAATAATTCTTTCATGAAATGCTAGGATGATAACATGTTGACTCTTAACCACTTCAGCATGCACCTAGGGAAAGTTATGCCCATGTATCAAAAAATAATCCCAACATACACATATAAATCTTCTGTAGTGATGACAACATAGTTTGCATACCACCATGTGTATTCATTCCTATATTTTTTTATTTTATCAATTAATTTATCAATTCAATTACTATTAATTATATAGACATTTATCTACTTAAAAAATAAATGATTTCTTGTAGGTACAATATATCTTTAAACATAAGATCATTGAGGTATCTTTACATACCCACATGTTACAATAAGGATATTTATGAAAATAATGTGAAAACATGAATTATCTATTTTACAAGTCATTATGTTTATCTCTCTCATCATTTTGAAGTTTAGGTCATTATCTTATATGATATTAACTTTGAGCATAAATTATAGTTTTTTATTACTTCTTCATCAACGAGCCCTCTCAGGTACACTTTATTTTCACTTTAATGTATATGTCCACACACATACAAATGGGTCATTATGTAAACACATAATTTTGATATATTATTATCATTTACTATGTCATTAGTATGTTTATATTTATATTTATATGTGTTTTTGGTTCAAATTAAGGT